>MU226380.1:2950947-2970226 GCA_018584345.1 Thuja plicata
TGAAATGTAAGCAATTGTTTTCTATTTACTGTTGAACCCAAAATCTGAATATTACTTTGCTCAAATCTGAAACAAATGTATCTTAAGTTTGTTGTTTTAATGTTTGCAATTCTGAAGCTGAACATAACTTTCTTCCTCTGAATTTTACAACATCCTGGAATTTAAAACAGCAACCTTAGCAAGTTTATACTTAAATGCAAAAAATCAAACCAGATTCAAACACTTAGTCAAATTATCAATTTAGTGTAAACTGAAATGATAACAGGAACAAATACCTCCAAGGATAAAGGATGATGGAGTTCATCAATATGCTAACCTCCAACAAGGAAAGGTTGATACAAACCTCTCCAACTCCTCCATTCAGCTGTTGTCCTAGCTACCTTGGTTGTCATAAAACTGATCCATACCTTCACCTCCTTAATGTTATGTTCTTTGCTTCTAACCAACTCAAACCAAACCAAACCATGTCAAACCAAACATTATCAAATTGTAGGATCTTCTTGCTGGGCAATCACTTAGTCTCTACAATCAGCTCTCCAATCTTAACAAGTACTCTTCCAAAATAGCCATGTGTATAAAACAAGGAATATCAATCTTACCATGGGTTGTCATTCCTTGCATGTAGCTGGAAACTATGAACACTCTTTCATGTACCTTCTCGGTAGCTGATCCAAAGGTTGTTCCACCAATCCCATAGCTGCCAATTATCTCCTTTTGTAAAGATTGTCCCAACAATTGGTATGATGCTGATACCAATGTAGACTCCTTCAAATCTTCAAGTGGCTGATCTAAGATTGCATACCCTTCAACTTTGTGATCTCCATGAAGATTCAAGGGCACAATATGTGACTCCTCTCAAATTCTCATATGGCGGAAGAGAACTTGTGAACATGGTATCCTCTTCTTTAGGGCACCCACATGTTCACTGATTTTTGTCTTCCTCGTGGTCATTTGTAGGCTCAATTTCCTCTTTGTACTCATCATCCAATTCAACTACCACATTACATGATGTCTTGCAATCTTCACTTAACGGTAATAGTGATGAGACGGTGTTATATTCTAGCATACCTCAAAAGAAACTATCTCCTCTTTACAAGGCTTATTAAAAACAATCTCTACATCACAAATTACAATATAGAGACTAGTGCAAAAAACAATTATGGATCATTCCTCTCCTCAAATCCATACAAATCTAAAAGCTCCTTGTGCTTGACCATCATAAGAGACTCTTCTGTAATGTCCCCTCTAAGATCCCTTAGAATTTGGGACTGATTTTCTTTTAAATTCAAGTGCAACAGAGTTCTTCCTCGTCAAGACTCTACCTTCAACACAAAATCTCTTGTAAACTTATCTTGATGAAAGTTGATATTCCTTATTATAAAAGTGATAACTTATGCTTTATCATTGATAATCATTGGGATATGTATTCGACACTATTGTATTACATTATATACTAGTCATGTATTTATGAGAGGTACTAGATATCTTTGATATTTTGTTGGTAAGATAAGATGGAGTATCTTCTTGTATTAAATTCACTTTGTAAGTATGTGATTGGTGTTTGCCCTCATGGGTAAACGGGATTTAACAGAGACATACACAAAAGTAAAGCATACACAATGATATATAAAGAACTTCAGATATGTTTCATTACTTCAGAATGTCGTGTACAATGCAAATGTATTCCCGTACAAAACTATGTCTTCTTCTATCGAGAGACTAAGTACATATAGGTACCGAAGGGGTACGAGGCTAACCGTCGCACCCGTTGACTACCTTCGGTACATAACTATCTAACTGTCGAATTACCCAACAACATCACCAAAAAGTCGTCTCCGGACGACAAAACAAAATTGTCTAGGACGGAACAACAAAATGGGAGAGGTACACCCATTCAGCTACATAAGCATAACAAAACAAAGATCATGACGGAGGAAAGGGCTGAGAAGGCGTCCCTGAAGAGGTTGATCGTGTGAGCTGTGCTAACTGTGCGCAGAGGGCATACACCTGCTCCGTCCTAGCCTTTAACTGGCTCTCGACCCGCAGCTCGTGTTCCAAGGAAGACTTCACCATAGTTGTTGCCTTCAGAAGCTCCCGTTGTTTGGCGTCCACAGAAAGCCTGTGCGAGATCCTTCTCCTGAACCACGCGGCCTTGTTCCTCGGCAAGTGAGGAGAGTTGCTGAGTAAGGGCATCCCTCTTTGCTGCAACCTGTAACTCCTGGTCGGCCCTCTCCCTCTGCTGAGCCTACCTATACTCCTCCATGGCTGCACGCTCCTCATCCCACGCAGTCATCCAGGTGATCCATTCCCTATGCTGCTTCTCCAGGGACTGCTCCAACTGAGCAATGTTAGTGGCTAGCACATGTTGCACACTGGACGCCACCTCATGTTCAACCTCGTAGGAGTGCTCCAACCGTCACATTGTATAATACTGATCGCAGAAGGCCCTCTCCAAGTCAGTCACCAAGCACTCGATCAGACTGGCTACGACAAGTTCTGCCACCTGCCAAGCATCCAACATAGCTTGTGTCTCCGAACCAGGCTAATCCCCGCTGAAGCATGAATCAAACTGGACAAGACACTTCTTTCTCACAAAGCTGAGGAGGCGCTGCAAGTCTGCGGCTACATCCTCCATTGCCTACGACTGCGCGCTAGCTACCATCTCCCATCCTCGAGTCACTACCTCTGTCCAGAACGCCTCCATGTCATCCCTTTGCCATGGCTGACGAATAACTGCACTCTTGGGCCCTGTCTCACTATCCTCACTATCCCCAGTCGCCTCCTGTTGTTGTTCCTCAGAAGAGGACAGCATGATTCGAACCTCAGTCGGGACCACCATTGGTGCCTCTATCTGAACTATCTCCTCCGGACGAGGGGAGAACCCCACGGGTTCCTCTATCGGTGCAATGTCAAACATAGTAAGCCACTCCTTCATCGTGGTCTGTCGAGTGTCATGATCGGTCTCCTCCAGTTGTTCGTCCACAACCTGCCCCACCCTCTCCTCTGGGAGCTCTGTCTGGACAACCGATACCGATACCGGATCACATGGCTACGCAACAACGACTGCAATCTCCGGAGGTGCAACTGGACTCAAAACCACTGGGGCCATTGGTTGCCCGAATGTCGGACTGGGAACTGTAGTAAGTATAGCAGCGGTCGTGGTTGGGGTGTACCGAATAGCCCCAAGTTGTGGTGGAGAAACAAGACAGGCCGTAGTGTGGACTCCACCGGCATCTCCATACGGTTGTGTCTGCTAGTCTCCGAGGAACTATTGTCAAACGACGTAGGCTCTCAGCCACTGTCGATATCTTCTGACTCTATTTCTGTCGTTGCTTATGTTTCGGCCCGAACGGTACCTCACCGATATCCAAATATCTCCAGCAAAAAATCAAGGGCTCGTCTGTAGATATAATACTCTTCGGCCTCAGCACCAACTTCTCCTCTGGAATCTCCAGCCGCGTGGCTTCCAAGAATAGCCCAATGGCATGATGTGGCTGGCGCAGGAGCACCCAGAGAACTTAGGGTTAAAGGCCCTTAGGAACATGTTGGATTTGTTTAAGTTGGTTTGTAAGGTGTTTGTTCATTCACTCTTTTAATGACCGAGTGCAAAATGGGTCAAATTGGTGAATAAACACCCTAGTTGCTTAGATGTATGTTTTTAGGTTAATTGTGTGTTGCAGAGGTAGTTTGCAAGCCTCTGGAAAACCAACCAAGGCATTAGGAACCTTATAAAGTGAAAATGCATTAAGATAAGATGCCCGGCATGTATTGATGCTCGGTACCGGTACCGAAGGGGTGCGAGGCAAACCGTCGCACCCGTTGACTACCTTCGGTACATAACTATATAACTGCCGAATTACCCGACAACAATTGGAATGGTTCATATTGGATATATGTATTCCCTTCTACGTACAATCCACTATATATATATATATATATATATAGACACACACACAGTTACCTCTTCTTACCATTGTAATTTATGAAACAATAAATAGATCACCTTGATATAGATATATTTTCGTCTACTAACTGATGACCATAAAGTTGTCAAATTCTGATCTCTTTATCCTCTAACAAATTGTACAAACTCCTTATAACCCTCCCCGCAATTCTGACTTAATTTGCTGCTGTATAGTCCTCTCTTAATCTCTTAGATTATAAATAAAAGGTTATGCCTGACTGTTAAGTTCCAGATGTAATAATTAAACTGATTCTAGTGCCCATTCTATACTGGTTCTTCAATTTGATCAGTACCAATTACATTTTATAATCTCTGTTTTTATCCTTATATAATTGCGATGGGGTGAGCCTTGAATTCAGACTTATATATTTCTTATGCTGCTGACTGTGCCTGTATCTTGACTGCCAAGAGAGATCAATAAGCTCACTATCAAAGATAAGTTTCCTATTCCTGGACGAGTAACATGCCGAAATGTTTTGTACCAAACTGGATCTCAGATCCAGTTGCCATCAAACCAGATCAAAGATGAGGATATTCTAAAAACTGCTTCTACATTTCAGGTTTTGATTAAAATATGATGATGCCTTTTGGCCCCAAAAATGCTCTGACAGCTTCATTTTCTCATTTTATTATTTTCAAGGAATTTGATAATCTATTTAGAGTCCACAGTTAGCTAGATATTGCTGCAAATCAAAGCAATAAATAACATACACGTACACAACACTTATTTATGCTGGTAGTTTCTATGATATTTTCAAGCAAATGCAAAGAACGTTTTGAGTAGTCTACAAAACTAATTATTGCTGTTGCTACTTTTATGAAAGAAAGTTTAGGGTAAATTTGTACAATGGCTCTTGAATTGCAGGCTACATACATACTTGCTAGAAAGCCGTATCACAATTTAATTGCCCAAGTATAAGCCTCTCGTAATTTTTTATATAGAATTATCATGTGCATTTGCTAATTTTGAATCAAGCACCTTAGTATATGATATATCAAATATATCAATTTATTCTTCTCTATTAGGCAAATGAAAATAACTTCACAATAGATAAGATGAACCCCATTTATTGACAAGCATAACTGCTAGGAAATAATGAATGATTAACAGACAAACTGTATTAGTCAGAGAAGAAAACAAAGAACTCTATTTTTTAAAATGGGGACAACCTTAGACTTGAGAACATCCAAATACAGCGAAATCTGAGATGGTGAGGGTCTGCAGAAAAGAATATACCTGTAAATACAACAAATATTGACAAAAATGAATATGATAAAGAAAATTAGGGCATTTTAATCATAAATGAAGCCAAATCCTTAAAGCATTTGGCACACTGCAAAAATTTCAACCAAGTTTAAATACTTTGTCATAAAGCAAGCAAAAATCAATGCATACTCCGTTTTCAATGGTAGATAGCTTTTGTTTACTGAGGCAGAACGGCGTAGAATACAAAATTGTGTCCTGGTTTTCAGGGACAACGATCTTGCCTGTCCAATCTCCTTTTCCTCCATACTGGAAAAAATAAGTTTTACATGTACCAAAATTAGCCAACATGGTTCCAGTTACCATGAAGACACAATCTAAATACTGAGTTCACAGTTCAATAAAGTATGAACAAGATAAAGCCATTTGATAATCAATAGAGCTAATGAGGTAGTTGGAAAGCACAAAACACTACAGGAAACAAATTTCTACGTACAATATGAATAAAAAATAACCAGTTTAGTGTTAGTTTGAGATGACATGTTATCTTCATATCAATAAAGTCATTTACACTGTAGCAGTTATCACTTGCAAGGTTGAAGCACTCTTAAACTTGTAAAGGAAACTCCTAGAGAACTAAGCTAACCCTAGATAAGTACATTAAAGTCTAGAGTGACTAAAAGTAGGTCAATGAAAGTTTTAAAACAAATTATCTTTGCAATAGAAAGTTCTAGGAACATGACACCCTAGAAAAGCAAAATAAAGGAATGGAAGCGCTATAAACAAAATAAAGCCATGCAACACCAACTCATGTGGTTAAGAAACCAACACAAATAGTCCTATGGGGGAAACTATATCCATAATGAGCATGGGTTGATGAGGAACAAATAAAAATTTGGTCAAATATCTTTATTGGGGCCTAAGGTGGTTATCGTCCGTCCCAACATCAATTATTGTGAAAGGACTAGTATATGATTTGGTAACGCTCATCAGACAGTGCAGAATGCCAAAGGCCAAGCACGTTGTTGCCAGGAAGAAGCAAAGCTCTCTCTCTAGAATCTCCCCTTGTTGGAAATATTGTTGTCATTGATGTCAAAGGGAAGTTAATGTCAAGGCAAATTGTCTTTGATGTCAAAGATGCTGTAAAATGTGGATCAATTTAGAAGTTTATGAAAAGAAGAATCTAAAAAAGGGAAAATATTTATTGAACGTGAAGTCAGAATTTTATCCTTATTAGGGCCAACCCATATTGCATCATTTTAGCTCCCAATTTATAGCACTCACATTGGGTAATTTGCTCGTCTTTTATGTGGGCCAACCTTGCATAGAAAATAACCCTCCTTGGGGGAAATAAAATAAATTATTTATCCTCACATTTGGGCGATCTCCTTGGGAGAGTCACATCTTTTGGGCAAAAGGGTATATCGCAACGTCTATGTGCAAGATAAGTTTGTGGTGTAAGAAGCAAGCAATCAACAAAATATCTTTCAGATTTAGAGCAGAAATATATTCCCTATCAATAGATTTATAGAAGACATTTCAAGGAGATTTATAACAGACCTTGGAGGTCATTTATAGAATATTTGGAATGGACCTAAGAGCCGATTTATAGCAGACTTAAGAGCAGATTTACAAGAAGATTTGTAGCATATTTTATGAAGTAGACTCTTATGCTTGAAGAAGCTGTTGGACTAATCGCCAGCGTCTCCCTTCGCATTTGGGACATGGACTAACTGCCTCTTATGGATCCGTTTATCTCTGGTGTTTGTATAAGACGTTAAAAAGTCAATCTTTTGGCGCAATAGCAAACGTGTTCCAACAATTAGTATCAAAGCCAGGTCATGGGTTCGAATCCCCTCAGGTGACACTGAGGGGGGGATTGTCGAACTAATCCTCTTCATTCGGATTGTGGACATCTCTCTTCGGATTGGGGACATTGACAAATAGACCTTATAACAGACCTTGGAGGTCATTTATAGAAGATTTGGAACAAACCTAAGAGCCGATTTATAGAAGACTTAAGAGCAGATTTACAAGCAGATTTGTAGCAGATTTTTTGAAGTAGACTCTTATGCTTTGAAAAAAGCTGTTGGACTAATCACTAGTGTCTCCCTTCAAATTCAGGACATGGACTAACCACCTCTCATGGATCCATTTATCTCTGGCATTTGTATCAAGCGTTAAAAAGTTGATCTTTTAGCACAATGAAAAACATTTTCCAACAGAAGCAAAATCACTAAGACAAGTTTCTTTTTGCGTTAGAAGTCGGTACCTCTCTATAGAAGAGATTGGCTTCTCCTGCTGGGTTGGTTCTCAATAACAGGGATTGGAGTCTCCAGTAGTTTGGTGCCTACAAAGATATGTGTGGATTGGTTTCTCCAGTAGATTGGTGCCTACAATATTTGTAAGAGAAACTTATATAAGCAATAATTTGCCACAGTTTTCTTCCAAAAGGGTTTCCACATAAATCTTGTGTTATTAATTGTTGATGTTGCACGATTGATGTTATTGTGATTATTAATTTTAAAAAGTGAAAGTTTACCTTATACTGATTCGCCACTCCCCATATACCCCCCCCCCCTCCCCCAACCTCTCAATATAAGTGTGTGCTCATCACTCCTAACATCCAAGGACAATGTAACTTCCAATAGTGGTGAAGAATTTCAACATGCAAGGGTGTCTAAGTAGTAGCAAAGATATCACAAGTCTATTTGCCTCCATGTGTGAAGTAGTAGTATGTAAGGAGAAACACTATCTCATAGATCCGCACCCACGTGTAAAATAGCAACATCCAAAGGGTAGTTGGTTCCATTATACCTTGAATGGGCTAAAAGAAAGAAGTGATTAGCATGGGGGCTATTGGGCCTATAGGGACCCCCCTATACGGATCTATGTTGAGGGGTGCTGATCTCTTGAAGATAAAAGACCAAGAATCACTAGTCTAGATATTTGAAGATGTAGATAGAGTGTTCTCTTAATCTCTATACTAGGAATGATATCTCACCTGTACCTAATAGTAAAAGGAGCATCTAATAATGAAGTGTTCTTGAGTCTCTACCTCTTGGAAGGAGAAAAGAGGCGGAAAGATGTAATGTCCCCTTTTTTATGTTACTTGGACACTACGTGAACTAATGCAATTATATGACTAAGGCTATTGAATTATGAATGCAGATCAATGAAATGTACATATGACTGGTAATTCCAAATGCTAAAATGAATGTAATGTATGACTGGTAATTCCAAATGCTTTAATGGATAAAAGGAACTAATGAAATATGATGCTACTGCAGCAATGTATAATGCAATGACAATATATTGAGATGGATGATATATTTATATTTACAATTTGTAATTCCAATGCCACAATGGAATACAAGAATCTTAGAAGGCTATGTCTGCAATGATAGTTCGAATCTCAATGTGATTCTATGGCCGTCTCTGATATTACAATGTAGATTATGCACATTCCCTGCTAGCTGTCTCTGATAGACAGTGAATTATATGCTGTGATAATAGGGAGATCACTGGCAGTGTGCCGTCTCTGATATTCTCTTAAGTGTTTATGCAATCTGCTGTTTCTTTGGAGCCGTCTCTGATATAGATATATAATTATGCTCTGTTATTGTGCTGTCTCTGATCTGCTGTTATGATACTTGCACTTGGATATGATTTGGTTGCGTCAGCAACGGAGAATGCTCAATGAGAGCAAAAGTCCACAAGGGAACAAATATAATATTAATTCTTCAATTGAAGCCCTTCATAGTCGATCGGTATTGTTCATATATAAGATTTGAATAGGCACAGTAAACCGTTGCCTTCATTGCTGTCTTGATTAATTAACAGCACAATAAGTGGATCGGTTATTATGAACCGATAGTGTAATACGATTAAGACTAATCGTATGGAATGATAAAATAATCAAGTGCCGATAAATATCCATGGCTTGAGACATTTTAATTACTCATTATAATCATACTGATTATCATGAGTAATCATTATAATCATGACTTATTTATCCATAGATCGACAGTGACACCCAATCATGCATCAATGATGCCATCTCTGAATATGGTACTGAAGCATGTTGCTGTATGGATGTATCCATACATGTTAGAATGATCGACTGTTGGATCATTGTAGCATGTATGTATATATTCATATATCAATGATGCCAACATGAATGCCATCACAGATATATATATCAATGATCTCAACATGGTGTGCTAATGCATGATCCAGCCAAGTATATGTGCATGTATGTGTATGCCCACGTATGTATGTATGTATGTGCATGTGTATTAGTGAGTATGCATGTATATATGTGGATATGTGTAGGTATACGAGTATGCATGCATCTAGGTATGTAGATGCATGGGTATGTATGTATGTATGGATACACATGTATGTGGTGATGCATCATGAATAAGTGCACTATGGAAATGTTTCTAAGAATGCAGATGCAATGATGAACTAACTACTATGCAGGAACTATCAGTGCATGACAAGGTATGTTTATTTCCTTGCCTTCTTATTTACATGTTATGTTCTCTTGATTCAAAATTAAGGGATATCACAAAAGATTAAAAATCAGATTCTTGCAGAGAATAGGATGATCAATCTCGACTTGTAGCTAATTAGAGCACACCCTCAATTGGCTAGAGGGAAACCTCAACCCATGGGAACACTGTTGTTGGAGATAGTGAGGAGGTGATACCATCCACCACTTGTAGGAAATGTTTTGCATAAAAAGCAAGCTTGGCATTGAGGAGCTCAAGGGAGAAGTCCAAGTGACTTGGATGTACTATATGAAAACATCCTCTCTAGCAGCTTTAGTGATAACCTCCCTCAAGAAAAGAAGTCAACGAGGAGTATCCATGGAGTTCATGAAAGGAGGAAGTCTATCAATAGAGATGTTGATAGTATTAGAAAAAATGAATAGAGATATACATCACAAATAAAAAATTTACACACAATTATAATACATTTTGTTTAATACATATTTATAGGATTTCTTAGATTCTATTTTATAGGGGACAACTCTCCAAATATATGAGTTGTTTTAACAACTCATATTACAATCCCAACTAATTACTTTCAAACCTAGAATAGCTACATGAGTTTTTATTATAACTCACTTTTATTTTATGTAATGTCCTCATTTTCATGAGCGTCAACTTTTAGAGGATTAGCCTATTTCCTAACCCTCATAGGCTAATAGAGTTGTTCAGAGGGTCAAGTTGGTAGAGCTAGAGACTGATTCCCATTCCAGTGGTCAGGGATGTTTAGGATTGCTCTTCGTTTGAGTCAGATCGGCACACTTACTATTTATAGTAAGTGACTATTTTGAGAAAATCAGGGTTTCAAACTTTACCAAGGTGCCTAAATAGCTTGGTGGCAATGTTGAGATTCAATATCGTTGATTGGAGCAGTTATTCAGAGACTTACTATTTATAGTAAGTCATTGTTGAAGAGTTGCTATAACTTGCAGGGGCACTCAGGGTCATGGTATGCACAGTGATTGACTCATTCGTCAGTTGGCTCAGTTTGGGGGACTTACTATTTATAGTAAGTCAATGATACCCATGTTGCTATTTTTAACAGTGCACTTGGACTTGTTATTGGCAGGGTTCATCACTTAACAAACTAGAGTGAGTTATTGGCTCAAGCCCAAGGTATTAATTATTAATAAAGAGTCATTTATTAATAATTAATTGCTAAAGTTATAATATAAAGTTTTATTTAAGTGCGGACCAATTGACACATTAAAGTGCACATCATTAAATGTTATTTGACTTTATTATTAAAAGGGGTTATTTAATGATCATAAAACCAAATTATAAAGTGCATATGAGGAATAATGTAAAGTGCCAATTTAAGGTAGATATAAGTGTTTATTAAGATATACTTTATATTATTTTATTGTGCACCAAATGGAGGGAAATATAATAAATTATTATATTTCAAACTTGCAACAAAAGCACATGTTTTAAATTATAAAAAGTGTGACCAAGAAGCATCCAATCGATTTGGATTTGAGAATTATAAATACATTCAATGCAAGGTAAAAATCATTCTATTGTGCATTTGCTTTTCAATGAATTTGTTGAAGAAGAATTTGAAACAAGGGTTTCAGAATTCGAGCTTGGGGAATTGTAAATTCTCACAGTTTCAGCACTTTGAATTGGTGAGAGACCCAATGAATAGTGCAACTGAGGAATGGCTTCAACCTAGAGTTATCATTGTGCTACAAATTATTGAATTTGGTGGATGATAGTTTCAGATTTTGTGAAGGTTGTTAGAGGGAATAATTAAATTGATGCCAATATTGGGAATGTAGTTCAAAGTGATGCAGGAGCATATTGGGATCTTGCAATCTTGCATCAACCAAAAGAAAAAATTTCAGTAGTTAGTCTGTTTGCTTTCAGTCTGATGTTTCTGTTGGTGATAGATTTGCCCTTGTTCTTTTTGGTTGCGGTCGTGGCTGTGTTTGTGGCTTCGTGTTGGATCATTTTCTATGATCGCACCTCATTTGGTTTCATCGCGCTAGAGTTATTGCAGTTTCTTTGCGGGACTGTATTGTTCTTCATGATAGTGATCAGTGGTTGGGTTTCTGATCTTTTTCCCGATCTTTCGGTTGGTTTTTCCGAGCGCGGTCGTGCCAGCTCAGTGCTACGCTTGAGGCCGATTTAACTGTTTGATTGCATCACTCATTATTTGCATTCGAGGTTGATCCACTTGTTTCTGGTCCTAACCTAATCGTTGTAACACATTTTCTTATTCTTGGAAAATGTGATATTTACTAGGCCGACCGATAATTGTAATTGCCTTCTAAGCTTATGGACTTGTTCCTATGGGAGGGGGAGTTTTCATAAGATTATCTAGCACAGCTTGCCTAGGGTTTGTAAGAGATTTCTAATTTAATCAGGCATGTATGTCTGGCATGTGAGACTGCATGTTGCAAATCTATTGTAATTGATTCACCGATCGTAATTCAAGGTTGATCTCTCATTTTCTCATTGTTGGCTTGTTGTTCTTGTTATTTCTGTTGTGTTGTGTTGGCTGCAAGGATTGGACTGATCTTTTGAGGTTTCTCCATCCTTGACTGCATAAAGTGGTATTACAGCATAGGGTTTTGCATCCTTAGGGTTTGCTTGTGGGATGGCAATCGAGAGAATCTGACCTACAACAACTGAGGATTGTGAAGATGGCCAGGAGAAACGCTAGAGGTAGAGCACGACATGCAGATCCAGCTATTTTGGATTTGTTGAGGCAAATATTTGCAAGCTTAGAAGCAGTAGAGACAGCCAGAGGAGAGGACAACATATAGAAGATGCAAGTGATGAAGGAGATAAACAGAATCAGAATGAAGCAGTAGAAGGAGATAACCAGGAAGCACAACCTGAGTTGAATC
Organism: Thuja plicata; assembly: GCA_018584345.1. Taxonomy (NCBI): domain Eukaryota; kingdom Viridiplantae; phylum Streptophyta; class Pinopsida; order Cupressales; family Cupressaceae; genus Thuja; species Thuja plicata. The sequence goes on from MU226380.1 coordinate 2,963,527, forward strand.
AAGGAGAGGAAAGATTCATTAGGGCTTTGACTAATGTTAATCGGAGACCTCATTTCAACCCACCTGATTATCATGGTAACCTAGATGTTGATGAGTTGATAGATTGGATCACAGAGATGGATAAGTATTTTGAGCTTGAAGGGACTAATGAAGAAAGGAAAGTGAAGTATGCTTGCACCAAGTTGAAAGGACATGCATCCCTATGGTGGGAACATTTGCAGACAGATCGGCAAAGAAGAGGTAAATACAAGATCAAATCTTGGGATAGGATGGTGAACAAGTTAAAGTTAAGTTTTTGGCTGAGGACTATCAAGTGAGTTTGTTTAGAAAGTTGCAGAACTTGAAACAAAGAGACCTAAGTGTTAAGAGTTACACTAAAGAATTCTACAAGTTGAACATCAGATTTGGTCATGTAGATGATGAAGCTAAACAAGTTGCTCACTACCTTAATGATCTGAGGATGTCAACCCAAGATGAAGTCAGTCTAGTGCAGATTAAGAGAGTGGAAGAGGCTTACAAGTGGGCCTTGAAGGCTGAACAGAAGTTAACAGAAGGTATGAGCAAAGACAAAGATGCAGAGGTGGAAGATTTCAAAGAGGTAGAGGTAGATCTACTGCAGATCAGAGTAAACAGGAGCCTGAAGTTAAGGACACCGATTGGTATAGGAGAAATGATAGGAGTTCCTATCAGAATGAAGGGCAAAGTAGTGGTGAAGGAGGAAATTCATTGGCACTTGTTTTAAATGTGAAGCAAGACATAGAGCCTTTAAATGTAAACAAGGTAACTCTGAGAAGAATGCAGAGGGCAGTAGGAGAACATCCTTTGTTGATGAAGAGTCCACTAGTTCAGTGAACAACAATCAAGGAGAGGAAGGTGCAACCTAGATGACTAGGAGGATCCTATATCATGGAGAACAAGAGGAGTCTATACAGAGGAAGAATTTGTTCAGAACAAGATGTAAGGTACAAAACAAGGTGTGTAATGTTGTCAGACAGTGGCAGTTCTGATAATCTTGCTTCAGAGGAGTTAGTTGACAAACTAAAGTTGCAGAGGACGAAGCATCCTAAGCCATATCAGATTGCATGGATTCAAGATGAACATAAGGTACTAGTAAGTGAACAATGCCTAGTTCAATTCAAGATTGGGAAGTATTATGATGAAGTTTTGTGTGATATTATGCCTATAGATGTGTGTCATGTCTTGTTGACTAGACCATGGCAGTATGATAGGCAAGACATACATGATGGTAGAAGGAATGCTTATACTATTGTTGCTAATGGGATGAAACAAAATTTGTTGCCTTTAGAGGAACCTCTTAAGAGTGAAGTATGTCCAGTGCAAGGATCTGTTTGGTAGATGGCAGGAAGTTTTTGGATGGCATGAAGCATAATAATTTATGTTTTGCTTTAGTACCTAAGGAGTCTAAGAAGAATGTTTTGGTAGAAGAACGTCCCAAGGAAATTTTGGATGTTTGAATGAGTGTGCTGACATCATATCTGATAATGTACCTGATGAATTACCGCCAGTAAGAAGTATTAGTCATTGCATGGATTTGATACCAGGAGCTAGTTTACCAAATAAAGCAGCATATAGGATGACACCAGCAGAGAATGAAGAACTCAATAGGCAAGTGCAAGATTTATTGCAGAGAGCATTAATCAGAGAAAGTTTGAGTCCATGTGCAGTACCTGTTGTATTGGCACCTAAGAAAGATGGACAATGGAGGATGTGTACCGATTTAAGAGTCATTAATCAGATTACAATTAAGTATTGGTTTCCTTTACCTAGGATGGATGATTTGATGGATTGTTTGAGTGGAGCTAGTATTTCACCAATATTGACTTGAAGAGTGGATATCATCATATTAGAATCAGAGAAGGTGATGAGTGAAAGACTGCATTTAAGACAAATGAGGGATTGTATGAGTGGTTGGTAATGCCTTTTGGATTGTCTAATGTACCTAGTACTTTCATGAGGTTAATGAATGAAGCCCTAAAGAAATTCTTGGGTATGTCATTGTGTATTTGGATGACATCTTGATCTTCAGTAAAAGAAAACAGGAACATTTGATGCATGTTAGACAAGTATTGCAGAGATTGAGAGAAGAAAAGTTGTTGATAAACATCAAGAAGTGTACTTTCATGAAAGAGGAGTTAGTATACTTGGGATTTGTAATATATGCTAAGGGATTGAAGATGGATCCTGAGAAAGTGAAAGTCATTGTTGAGTGGCCTACACCTGAGAGTGTTGGAGAAGTAAGATCATTTCATGGGTTAGCTAGTTTCTATCGGAAGTTCATCAGAAACTTTAGTTCAATCTGTGGACCGCAGACTGAAACTATGAGAGGTAGAAAAGAGTTCAAATGGACACATGGACACACAGAAGTTTTGAGTTGTTCAAGCAGAAGGTGACTGAACAACCAATATTAGCTTTACATGATTTCAATAAGGTATTTCAAGTAGACTGTGATGCTAGTGGAAATGCAATTGGAGCCGTTTTGGCTCAACAAGGGAGACTCGTTGCTTATTTCAGTGTGAAGTTGAATGATGCTAAGAGAAGGTATTCAGTGTATGATCAAGAATTCTATGGTATAATTCAAGCTTTGAAGATGTGGAGACATTACTTGTTACCTAGGGAGTTTGTACTGTATACTGATCATCAAGCATTGAAGTATTTGGGCAGCCAAGGTAAGTTGAATCAGAGACATATAAGATGGGTTGATTTCATGCAAAGTTATACCTTTGTGTTAAAACATAAGAGTGGTGTGGCAAATAAACTTGTTGATGCTTTGAGTAGGACTTTGTTGACTGAGATGAAGAGTACAATATTAGGTTTTGACGAATTGAAGACCTTGTATGAGGAAGATTTGGACTTTGCTGAATCTTGGAAGGGTTGTAAAGAACCTACTGTTGCAGATAGAAGTAAATGGTTAGATTATTTCATTCAGGATGGCATGTTGTTTAGAGGTAATCAGTTATGTATACCTAGGAGTTCCATGAGAGAGAATCTGATTACGGAGAAACATGGTAGAGGCCTAGCAGAGGACATTTTGGCGTTGATAAGACAAGTTGCAAAAGGAAGTAGTCAGAATCTAGGGTTGTATACACCTTTGTCAGTACCGGTCAGACCTTGGGAGGAGATTAGTATGGATTTTGTGCTTGGTTTGCCAAGAACACGGGGAAGCTATGACTCAATTTTCATAGTTGTAGATAGATTTTCAAAGATGGCACACTTTATTCCTTGTAAGAAGACTACAGATGCAGTGCATGTAGCTAATTTGTTTTTCAAGGAGATTGTGAGATTACATGGATTACCTAAGAGCACTGTATTAGACAGGGACAGTTGATTTGTTGGTTATTTTTGGAGGACACTTTGGAAGAAGTTGAAAACTGATTTGAAGTTTAGTCCTACTTTTCATCTACAAACTGATGGACAGACAAAAGTTGTGAACAGGATTTTAGGGAGCTTGTTGAGGTGTTTGGTTGGAGATAAGCCTGGAACTTGGGGTTTAGTTTTACCTCAAGCAGAGTTTGCTTACAATAATTCAGTAAATAGCACGGGGAAAACACCATTTGAAGTGGTTACTGTGTTTTAACCTAAGGGAGTAGCAGAATTAAGGGATATCAGTCATGAAGTTAAGAAGAGTGTTGAAGGAGAGGAGTTTGTTGAGGTTATGAAGTCATTGCATGAAGGAGTGAGACATCATTTGGAGGAAATGAATCAAGTTTATAAAAGGAGACCTGACATGAAGAGGAGACAAGGAATTTCAAGTGGGAAATGAAGTTATGGTGTACTTGCAGAAGGGTAGATTTCATGTTGGTACTTATAATAAGTTGAAGATGAAGAAGTTTGATCCCGGTAAGATCTTGAGGAGATTTGATTTAGGGAATGCTTATGAAGTGGAGTTACCTGAGGACATGGATATATCACCGGTTTTCAATGTTGCTGATTTGTATGAATATCATGAATCAGGTTGCGATGGTATTGAGGAATCAGAGATTAGACAGCAGTATCCTAAGAAGCAATTGGAAAAAAAAGATCAGATTTTGGATAATAAGTTGGTCGGAGTACAAAAGGTAAGCAGTTTATGGAATATCTTGTCAAGTGGAAGGATCGACCAATGGAAGATTCTTCAAGAATTTCTCAGGCTGAGGTTGACCAATTTGGTTTTCCTTTGGCCCCAGCAAAGTGAGGGACTCACTTTTCAATTACCCCAGGTGTCTGATGCAGGAGCATCTTGGGATCTTGCAATCTTGGGATTATGTATGAAAAAGATATTATATAGAGGAAACTACAAGTATGTTGACAGATTAACAAATCCGTATTCAGCATCTGGCAACAAGTCTGAGAGCTAGAACACATGGATATTAATATATATAGAGGCATCTGTTAATAATTATTAATCAGAATCATTTATAATAGCAAAACTATATATATTTTTGATATTTATTGTGTGAATATACATATACATAATGCATAAGATATATATATTATATAAGGAATAAAGAGTCTTTATATAGTCTATTATATACAATGACATTATATGTTAATAAGGATGAAATCAGAATCATCTATATATAATGTATATATATCTCTCTCTCTAAAAGATCTAAAATTCACATCTATGATATATATATATATTCATTAGTATTAATAGAGTCATAATCATATATGTCCATGTTCAGATCCGTTACTATTTAGTACCTGAAGAGAAAGGGACTAAAGTGTTTCCAAGGAGAGGCCTGTCTAAATCCAGCCAATAGGTTGATTCCCAAGATAGGGTAGGGATCAGTGACCCTGAGCGCCTTGCGGGCATAGTCCCAAGATAGGATAAGGGCTTGGATCTGTAAAATTTGAGGGAACCTATTGTGATTGGCATCTAAGAAACTTGAATATTCAACCTATTGCTTTCATGTTAACATTTGAATTCGTATAAGTAAGGAATAATTTAGAAATGAAACTGAAAAATCTCTCTAATGCATCTTACTGTAAAATAAAGCCATAAAACAGTGTACTAATTATACAAGTTTGCTACACTTGCAATTAGTTAGCTGATAACATGCTGATTGCTGTTTGTCACATGGTGACTTCAGAAAAGTTACAGTGGTCATGTCAAATAAGTGTGACATCTATATGCAATAACAACAACAAGAATCATGTAATATATGCTTTGATTTCCAACCTTGCACTTCGATCGCGACTCCTTTCTATGGGTTCAGTGTACAATCTTTTGAATGTAGATAGAGGACCAAGAAGGTTTGGATTTGCAAATTCCATCATTGCATAGAATTCATTTAAATTATTTTGCACAGGAGTCCCTGTCTGCCACAAACAAAATAGGAAAATGTTCTTAACTATAGAAATAACTATAATGATATTTACCAGTGATAGATTTTCATCTACAGAAAAGTGTACTTCACAAGCATAAATGAAGCTAGAAAAAGCATCATAAAACATGGAACAAGGACTATTTTTTCCCATTCAAACAGAAAACGTCCTCTAGTCATCAAAATCTTATAGACAACATATAATTAACTAAATTTGTAGGCTATTAACATGTTCAGAATAAAGATAAACAACGTGCCAAACACAAAGACATCCCTATGATTAGGTTTGTAACTTTCATGCATGTCAGCTCCAACTCTTATCTTTCCTCAAGTAATATAAGATACATTTCTTTCAAATGAAAATAATACGCTTATGAGTTCTCTTAAAATTATGTTTCCCAAAAATAAGCTATAGTTTACAATTTCTGATTTCCAGTTAGAAATGAGCATTTTCCTTGCTACGTCTCAAGGAATATAATTAAAAACTCACCAATGAAAATGACAAACTGCATGCAATTACATATACATGTTTAAGTAAATGAAATGGTGTTGGATGGTTACAAAAAGTGAGTGTATTGTGATATAATGCTCCAGGTCAGCAGAAGTGAGTTCTACATAATTTATAAAATTGTGTGAACACTTATTTGCATGCATCTGTACCCCTTTTTCATGCCTATTTGTTTAAAAGTATTTACACTTATTCTTTTAAAGTATTTACACTTATTGTGCATTTAATGATAATCTATCTATATCCCTGGATAGCAATATTTATTTGGTATATTAAACCAGTGATACAGGACTCGCAGAGTCCGGGCTAGACTCGCAGAGTCCCGAGCCGAGTCAGGCCCGGCGGGCGTAGGTGACTCTGGACTCGGACTCTACCGAGTCCAGGAGAGTCCATCCGGACTCGTAGAGTCTTTGGACTCGCTGGACTCGGAGAGTCCCGAGCCCAGGACTCTGCCGCAGCAGCAGCAACAATAAAGTGAAAAAAAAACATTTTTTAATGTTTTTTGCTTTTCATAAACGGTTTATATGTTATGTTTTTGACCTAAAAAGGTCATTCTATCACATGCAAACAAGGAGAGGAGAGAAAAAAGGCTTGAGAGAGAAGTATTGGGGTTTTAGGAAAAATATTGGGAAATCGATTGGCTCTCATAGATCGATTGTTGATTGTTTGTGCAAGTTTGTAGCTTGCATTCACGCATTGAGAGGAGCTAAAAGAAGCATTTGGAGGAGGCATCTACAATAGAAGAGTTGCATTTCCATTTTTTGATCAATTTTGAAGAGGTAAGTTACGTTTTTTGTGTTGTTTTTTGAATTTTTTACATTCATGAATCATATTTCAGTTTCCATTTTGTTGTTTTAGTCTTTAA
>MU226380.1:2973232-2989311 GCA_018584345.1 Thuja plicata
GTTTTGAACTTTTGATTCCATGGATTTCATATTCCATGAATATTGTAGACATTTGACAGTGAAACTATTTATATTTCAGTTTCTAGTGTGTTATTTAGTTTAACAGTTTATAACTTTATACTTTCGCAATCTATGTAAAGTTGAAAACTTGTAAATGTGTGCAAAGTAGCTTCTATTTATCTCAATTATTGTGTATTTGATGTTAATTGACTAAATGATGCATGAAAAATGCTTTAAATCCTTAAAAATCTTTGAATTTCTTGGGTTTTTCAATTTGCCGAGTCCGGCCGCCGAGGCTGAGTCCGAGGCCGATCCAACCTTGCCGAGTCCGAGGCGAGTCCGAGGCTTGTAACTATGTATTAAACACAATACAAAAAACAAGATAAACATACCTTCAAAGGTAGAACATTTCAGATGATGATGTAAAAATATTGTCTATTACAAACTTGAGAAGACACATGGGAAGAATAATGGAGAATTGAAGAACATCAAAAAGAAGAAATATGTCACGTGGTGCCCAAATGAAGTATTAAATATTTCCGAGAACATTCTATTCGTAGTAGAAATTCTATGAAATTTATAAAACTTCATATGTAACAATGAAATTATGATCCTATTCAATTGCAATATATTTTTGAAAATTAATTATGCCATAACTTAATATGTGTAAACAAAGTGTAAAATGAAGAACATGTTTAAATTTTTTTATTATGTCGTCATTTTGGGAAGTTGTGCATACAATCACTGTCATCACATTAGCCTCAACCAACTCTGCCCGCATATTCTATTGCCAAAGTATGTGGTAGGGTATCACTCTATATGTATCCAAGGGCATTGCATTTTGTTCCAGATTGATACAAACTGTCTAAAGCACTCATTTTTTACTGTTTGTTTCATATCTATTTGAAATATCTCTACCTATTTAAGCGTACATTGTTGTGATGTCCTCTATTTTGTAAATGGATTGTTTAAGCATCGCATTTCCTCCATGTATTTAATTTTTTTCTGCAAATGCAACCCAGATCAAAGGCCACTGTTAATAGACGTAAAACCAAATTCTTTTGTTCCTATTCATTTTACTATCCAATATTTTATCATTCATGGACTCCATAATTCAATAGACAAGGCCATGCATTATTCAATAATTATTTCAAAAATGAATTCCCTTGTGAGTCACCTAGAGTGTAGTGGAAAATCACTTCATTGTCAAGCATAAAATTTTAATATCATGCTTTTGTTAGTATGTGCCTTGAAATCTCATATGATGCTACATAGCACAAGTTGGCAGATTCTGCTTTTTCCAAATAAAAAATGGCAACTTGAATTAGCATTCACGGTTGATCTTATTCATTCCTACAGCTGGCAGGCCCCCAATGATAAAGCACCGTGTACTATTAGTTCTTATCATTTCCCCTTTTTGGAACTAAAAGAACTGATAATATTTTATGTTGGACCCAATCACTTTATGGTCAACTTAAATAGTATTATGAGGCCAATGTACTATTTAAATAAGTATTTATAACAGTTCATTCAAAATGTATTTCAAAAAGGGGCGTTTAGATATAAATTAAAAATTTAAAAGCATTTTTACTATGTTACCGGATTCTTCTAAACACCCCTCACCCAACCCCATGCACCCTTGTGGATGCAACTCTGCTTCTAGTCCTTTATAGGTTTACTGAGCCGAATCCAACGGAACCTAGGAGGACCCAAGGACTGCCACACAAAAAAAAAGTTAATTTTTTTCAACATTTTTATAAACAAAAAAAATGCCTGCATACATAATTTCAACCTTTATAAAATTGTGAAAATGTCATTCATCATGGAGGTTTATCACATAAGAAATTTGATTACAATGAGGGGGTGACAAGGAATTGGGATCTAACTCATGCGTGTCTTGACTTAGACTTAGACATTACTGTATAACAACTTGCCAGAGAATATCTTTAGATGAGGCAGCTTGTTGAGTACATGGCTAGTGGAAGTGGCATTGTCACTCATTGTGGTTCAAGTTAAATTGAACTAAACGTTAGATTTGATGCTTTTGATGAAGAGCAATATGAAGATTATTATATATTAATTGTAATTTTCATTGTGTCTTAATATTTGACAAATCATTCAATTATGAATCTATGAGTACTTCAATTTTTGCAAATTATGAGGTATTCAAAAAAAAATTATTGGCTATTATGAATATCATTGTTTTATATTATATAGTTTAAATTTTTTTAATACATATAGTAGAGTAGGGAATCTGCTACCTTCCAAAGAGCAAATCTACCTTACACTACCTCACTTCAACTAGCACTCTGGTGAGCTAGGTGAGCAAGACAACTTGCATAAACAAAATCTAACCATACAATGAAATAACTATAAGGCCATGTAATGTAAAGAGAGTAAATACTTTAAACAATACTACTGAGATGTCTAAATTGATGATGAAATAGGATAAGTCAAATAACTGAGTTACACTAACAGGTATAGATATTTTGGTTACAAGAACAGAAAATACAAAAAAAAAAACTTCAAACTTGGAAATTTACAGACTCTCGGACTCAAACGTGTTGTCCTCAATTTTGTATTCGCAAAATTGGGGCAACCCTACGGAAATTTTGTAGGTTAAATTTTTCAGGACGAGTCTGTGTTTGGCTTTTGGTCTTGTTCTGGTCGTAGTTTTGTAGCCTTTGTCTTCCAGTTTGTTTTCGGGCAGTTGGCACGTCTTTCTCAGATTGTCAAAAGAATGAGCTTTTTTCTTGTCAGGTGCATAGAACAAAAAACTTATTTTAAATGTGAAACAGATTTTAAATTCTATTTAAAATTTCGCATCATTCTGCGAAGTTTTGCTTTAAAATTTTAATGATAGCAGGTTTCTGAAATATATCTGCATATCAGCTCATTAAAATTTTAAAAGTCACATATAAAATTATAAATTGTTTTCTCTATTTTATCTAATGACGACGAAAAGATGAAATTTATAAATAAATTTAAAATTCATTTATAAATTTCGAATTTTCATTTTAAAGATGATCTACTTTGCATATATTTTAAAATAATGTTTTATTCAAAAGTCTGAAAGAGAAATTGAATTTAAAGACGTATAAATATATGTTTTTAATAACATATGACAGTACGATTTTAAATTCAAGTGACGTAATATGTTTTTCGAAATATATATATATATATATATATATATATATATATATATATATATATATATATACAGCTTTATAAAATAATTATTAGTTTTTTTAAAAAAATAATAACTATAGTACTTTTAAGTAATATGTTTTTAATATATGCAAAGAAAATGATATGTTTCTATCCCTTAAGGCGTCGATTTTCAATCTTCTAACATAACGTTTTAATTAAAATGTTTGAGTTTTAAAGCAAACCGCGGCTGGGAGTGTGTTCAAGTCATAGCTTGACGTGTGCATATGGTTTTTAAATATGTCATGTGTAATAGAGCCCGTCTAAAAACCATAGCTTATGCTTTTGTTAACATGGCGTTCTTTTGAGTTTAAAAAGCATGATTATTCAAATTGCATTTCGCATATGTCTAAGGCTTTTTAAAAAAACCCGTGATTGTTTAAGTGACTGGGCATGGGTTTTAAAATTAAAAAGTATATCTTATTTCAAGCACGGATATATGATTTTCCCTTCCTAAGGCCCGCGGCTTATATACACTTAGGCATCGTTTTTTTTAATGCTTTACATATTAAAATATGTAATGACTTAATCTTAAGTCACATGGCGTCGATTTTGATAGAGAGTGCATAAAGTTTTTAAAAAAAAACCCAAAATACATATGCCTTCCTTTATTGAAACCGTAAGTTCACTCATAGTTATCGGGCATTGATTTTCCACTCACATACATATGCAATAAACTTTGTAAAAGCCCGTTAAAACACAGCATAGTGTATGGCATCGTTTTTCATTAAAAATGCATCAACATTTTCATTAAAACGTTTTTCTTCCTCCAGGCTATGTTGTGTTAACCTTCCAGGAAGAGTGTGGTAAGTTTTTTGAAACGATTTGCAACCATGAATCAGTGCGTTTTTTACTAAGGAATCTGCCTGTGGTGTCCTCTAATCTCCAGACTTTGTCTTCTCAGAGAACTCAGCCATTAATCTCTGCAGATTTCCCTCCTGTTTTTGTGCGGTTTTGGTAAGATTTTTGACTCTTTAAAAAACGTTTTTCTTGCTTAGCTTTCAATTTCGAAATGCATTTGAATCATTGAATGTATTGAATGAGTAAGAGATTGAAATCAGTAGGGCATGTTGTTGAAATCTTCCTCTTAGTTGCTGGTTTTAAGCAATTTGGGGCTGCATTGAGGACATATGTCATTCTCATCTATGACTCATTGGATTGATATTAACTTTGCATGGAGAAAATGTCAAAATAATGAGTTATATATTCTGTCATTTTCTCTTCAAAGTGAAATTCGAAATTCATGTTATCATTTGCAGAGTTTTGTGATTTTGCTTAAAAGAAAATCAGATTTGTGTTCTTCCCTTTTTGCATACAAGGAAGAGGTACATATTTTTATGTTTCCCTTCTTTGTTTGTATTTTGTTGTTTGTACATATGTCTCTTTTCTTCTTCTTCTCTCATCTTCTACAAGTTGCATATGAGAATGTCATTTGTTCTCATATGCAGTCGGGCTTAAAAACCCCATTCTCGATGATGTTCTTCCCCAAAATGCATCAAAGGATGCAAGTGCTGCCCCATATGCAAAGAAGTAAAAAAAAATCACTGTTTGACCTCATATGCAAGTGTTCACAAAAGTTCATCATGCGTATGACATATTCATGTGTGAAAATACTTTTCACATCTCTTTGGACTTGCTGTCCAAAATGTGTAAATGCTTCCAAAAAGCCCACTATGCACATAGCATGTCCGTTCATGAGCTGAAAATGATCCTAAAAACTCCCACCTTGCGTATTGAACACTTACCCATATACACCTTCCATATATCAAAACTCCAAGCTTGTTGTCTGCATACGTGCAGTGTCTCCAAAATACTAAGTTTTTCCCTATATGCATTATGGATTGAAAATCCCACTTCTTTCATGATGTTCATACTTACGTATCAAAGAAGTCCAGCTTTCTAATGTGCAAAACAACCAAAGAATCCCACCTTTTTGTGTTCTTCTCCTCAAATAATGAAGAGTCGTGTTGCGAGAAGCAAAGTACTCCCCATACTGTTGCAAATGAAAGAAGTGATCTTCCTCAAACTTAGTTCTTCACAACTTGGCATATGGTGTTCTTCCCAACATGTGATTAAGTTTCAAAGACTGGATTACAAATTACACGGTTGCAGGAACAGATGAAGGAGCAACCACACGATGAAGCCCAACAAGGAGGTGGAAAGTGTGAAATGATTCCAAGTTTTGAAAGACACAAAGATGCTTCTCAGTGATCACCATTATGATGCAGAGCAAGATGCAGTTTCATATTCCAGTTCAAGATGTTTTCACCAAACCGGAACACATCAGGCATCAGGCATCCTATAGCAGTATGAAGACCGACAAAGGATGATGCAAATAGATGTCGTGTCTTGTCAGACACTTAGATGCTTTCATTATGCATTTTGTAATAGTGTAGAACCTTTGACAAATTACACGAAAACATGAAAAGTAGTCTCATGTAATCATGCTGCAAGGACATTAGGTCCTGCAGCATTGAATAAGTCAAAGTTAGTTAGTTGTTGATAAACTTTGAATAGTTCAAAGTTAGTTAATTAGAGATGAGGATAGAATAAATCAAAGTGGTTGAGGGTTTCCCCTTTCTTCTCCACTTTCCTCTCTCCTCTTTTCCTATATAAGGAGGGAGCTCATTGTAAATAAGGATCTTTTGTTGTATGCAAGTAAACTATAGGCAAAGCTCTAATATTCTGAAGACTTTGTGTTTCATTGCAAAAGAGTTGAGCATCTGAATAAAAGGAGTAGAGATTGACAAACTTTGAGTTGTTGTCTTGACAATTGAGTTGTTTTCTTATGTAACATTTGTTAATCCTTGTTTCAGATTGAATAGTTAACTTGTTTATTTCATTGGAGCATCTTTAATCCAGGTTTTCTGAAGACTTTGTGCTTCACGAGATCAGGGTTACTATAGAGAATAGTGGCTATAATACTCCAAGGGCTGAAGACTTTGGGCTTCAGTATTGGAAATTAGATAAATAGAGTACGTATTTGGGGTAAGGACAAGAGACTTTGAGCTCTTGTGTTATTCCATCTTTAGATAAATTCATCGCTGTCTTGGTTAATTGTTCTTAAGTCGATTACCGAGCCACCGATATTACTGTTGCAAGGCGAACTGTATGTGCTACAGTTCAGTTCTACTTCAAGCCACCTGCGGTAAGAAGGGAGCCTCCCCTATCGCTGAGAGGAGAGAATAATCTCAAACACTGCTGCCTAAAACACACGTTTTGCAAGTTATAGTCTTAGTGACTTGCAAAATATTTAGCCAACAAAATGATAGCACAACATGGGGACATCTGCGCGCTGCAGTAGTCCTTCCTGATAGAAAAAAGAAAGTGTTTCTAACTCATTCCTATTTGCTCTAAAAACCTATGTCACCTACACACATAGGAAAAAGGGAAAATTGTTGTGGGTCGTACAAGGGTTTGTTGCAGTCGTATAAGGGTTTCCACCTTCACGGACAACTAAATAGACAAATCGAGATAAAACTAATATAAAGACAAGTAATAGGAACGAACACTGCTTACTAGATGAAAAAACCTATTACGCAAGACAAGCAATAGAAATGAGCCTCACTTGAGGGAGGAAAGCCCCTATTACACAATAGTGAGTGGTACAACTAGATAAAAGCAATAATTGATTGATAAAACTATGCTCATGTGATTTAATAAGAAAGAGAAGAGATAGCTTTACACAGTGTAGATCCCTCTCCACAGGTGGTGAGAAGAATAGGCTGCACAAGAAATCCAACAAAGTTTTGCCCTGAATGGCCAAGAGTGATAGAGCTAACAATGAGAGCAAGAGTCAGAGAAAAGAATCAGAGAGCAAGAAGCAGCAAAATGAGGAAGATGGAGCCTTTTTGTTGTTGGGATGGGTGGTAGTAATTGTTTCGTATAAGCCCAAGAGGATGGACATGTGTCAAAACCGGGCGAAGATGCAAATATACTCTTTTTAAATTTTGTATCTTACTAGGACAAATGTGCGCCGCATGGACATTTATGCATCATGTTGTCATCTGACCATATCAACCTCAAAATTTTGACAAGGGGTTGTCAACACTTAGCACACGAGATTCATGATGTCGAAATATGGACATTCAATCATGGCCCTGTTGATGTGTGTCTTGTGACCGTACCAACAGTAAAATAAAATATTGAGATATCCTATCCTCTCGTGAGCAAAATCATGTGTATGCTAAGATTGCAAAAGATCATACAATTGACTCTAAGGTTCTTTTATGTTAGTTCTTGACTATGGATAAGTTCAATGGTTGATGTTATATGTTGGTATCACGTAGGGACTTACGTACTCGTTCTCAAGATGATTCAGACGATACTAGCTATGGGAACTATTCAAAAGATAGGGCAGTCAAAGTACTTTTTTTTATGCTAAAAGCAAATGAGGGTAGGGTTGAGGGATCTATTCTAATCCTAAGAACTTGAAAGATGAATGTTGTTACAACGAAATCTACCAAACATTGCTTCGCCAAATTCAACAACTACACAAAGCAGGTGCAATCTTCAAGGGTTGTGCAAATAATTTTCATATCATAATGAACACCATCATAACGAACAATTTGCATCAATGATAGAAGTAAATCATCCACATAAGGGCTCAAAACCAACCTTCCTGATGCAGGAGCATCCAGAATGTAAGAGCAATCTTGCATCACCCAAATATATTGTCTTGATTTTTTTTAATAAGGGTTATCTTTGGACAAGGTTATTATTTTTAGCAAGTTTACTATTTTTAGTAAGTTGTTCATTTGAGCATGGATTGTCCCAATTGCTTCCCTGGAGGTTCATTTAGATATATAAGCCTGTCGCTAAAGTTTCACGGAAAGATCAAGTCCAGTTTTGAAGATATTGAATTTTCTGTTTGGCAAGGCGGTACAAAAAATTTGAACTCAATTTTGAAGGACTTAGAGGCTCCGAAAGGGGGTCAAACTTTGATTAGCTAATGATATGCTATCAAATTGTTGTAGAGCACTTCGTGGGATTTCTGAAATGGGGTTATAATAGTCAATCGACTCAATGGTTCACAAGTTATGGTTTTCAGAAGTTGTGTCATCAAGACTCAAGTTTCAATACGAAAGAAAGAGGGAGAAAAATCACTTAAGGCGGGAAATTGAACCGTTGGGCACCAAAATATGAAAAAATTTCACTTTCCAGAATAGTCTAAGGTGGTTAATTGTGCTACTTATATAGGGTTCGAGAGGGATTCAGTTTCAATAGTATAGATTGTGGTTCTGTCTTGTAGATTATTGTAATGAAAATGCCCATGTGGCTGTAGCATGTTACTTTTCTAAATATTGTAATGTCATTTCATTGAAGATAATAGAAAGCAAGTGTTTATGTTCTTGCCATTGTTCTGTTCTTACAATTTTCAGTTTATTTCCCTGTTGCATTGTCTGTGTTTGGTTGAATAAGAGGAACACCATTCATCACTTACATTGCGCTTAGGAATCACCTAACAACAAAAGGTATGAGCAAGACAATTTCACCATAAGAATTCAGCTTTTTATTGTCATTTAAAATAATTTATTTTCCAGTTTATGAGAAAGATCAACCATTTTTGGATCTTGTTCATTTTCTTCCATTCTATACAAAATCTCGAATTGATTAGAACTGCATTTTCATATAAAAAACTCAGTTTTAAGTAAAGCTTGTGGTCTTGCACATATTTTCCTAGCAGCTGATTAAAAGTAATGTTCCTAGATTAAAACTACATTGAGTTAGCTCAACACTAGTAATATTCTCAACACCTTTACATTAAATATTCACAAACCTAGATGAAAGATCCCCAACCGTCTTATACACTGTTCTGATTTTTGTATGGAATTTCTGAGTTTCTGAATTTATTTATTTTTTTGCACAACTTGATTTTTTTTTTGTTTTTTCAAGGTTTTCTGATTATTTGTGTTTTTTTCTGAGATAAGAGAATGCAATGCTTGAATTTTGACAAAATACTGAAAAGAACACTATCAGCAATTAACTCACAGAAAATAAAGTCTGACTGTTTTTTTCATTTAAACATCTGCAACATACCTGTACCAGGCTATAAGGATCTTCCATGTAGAATTAGCAACAATTTTTTATATGTTTTTTCTAGCAATTCTGATCTATCCTAGCCGTCCAAATCTGTTAATGGTCCACAAATAGATCTGAATTTTTAATGATGCCTGCAGCTGCCCATTACTCACGTCCAACTGGAAATAGATTGTGGTTTTCTGTTGTAGTTGTATGACCAAGTTCTGGACGCCTGGGATGTGTTGAAAGTGTTGCCCAACCTATAATGTCCCCGATTTTTGCTCACCATGGATTGAATCACTTGGAGTAATTTTATAAGTCATTTATTGAAATTAATGATTTATTTAATTAATTAACCATGTTTCCTTGGGGCTTTTAATTACGTCAAAACATTAAATGTTAATGATATGTTTTTGACTTGGGTTTAGACTTAAAGTGAATGAAGTTATATTTGATTATTGAATTTGAATATTCAAACTTTGGAGAATATAGCGTTCACTTTTAAGTTATAAGATGAGCCTCCTTGAAGCTGGGTGAGCATGGCTTCTTGAAGAAGTTCAATGGATTTATAAAGAGATCGAATTCATTCATGGAGGTATCTTTGATCATTTTATTTATCTTGGGAGATTTCGAATTGGAGAGCTGAAACAATGGTTTAAATTTTGCGGAATGAATTGTGAATTCATTCAATTTTACCATCACTTTGAACTGGTGTCATTTTCCAACGAATTGCGAAGTCCTCAACCAACAACATGATCACTGGAATTAAGATTTTTGACGCCACAAGGAAGAGAATTGATTGCTGGATGTAGGTTAGGAGTGGCCTATGTTTCTTGCTTGGTGTGGCTTTTAATCATCAAGTCGTTGCAATATTACACCAGCCGCCAACCTTCTAGTACAAGTCGTGGCCAATAACATGGAGACGCCTTAAGGTGATTGTCAGCATTCCTTAAGAGCTCCGGTCCGATTCTATGTATTGTGGACAGAGATCAAGCCGCCATTTTCTCTACTTCATCAGCCGCAACCAGCATTGGAGGAGGATTTAAACATCAGGTTTCAACATTTTACTTAATGCTTTGGTTTTGAAACGCAATGTATGGTTCCAGTAGTAATTTCCATAAGTTATTTAATGCTATGGTGAAAACTCGGTTTGTTCCATGAATTGGTCATTTGCTTTCAATATTGTCATTTATTAATTGTTCTGAAAAACACAAAAAACATATATATATGCAAAGGAAATACAAAAATTGCAATTCCAGAGACAGAGAGAAATTGTTACTGTTGAATTAAAGGATTGAGCCAGGTAGGCTCTTTACAGTGGTGCGTTTCAAAAAAAAATTTAATGCAGAGGGATAGATATATTTCAGGCTTCCATTACGCTCGCAAAGGTAGAAATTCTCCACCACCTGGTGAATAGGGACAGGAAAATATGGAAAAAAGAATTCCAGACAATACAGGTATTGATGAGGAATGAGAAGCTAGGACAGTGTTCAGGAATATTGCACATAGCCAGCAGGAGTTGGCAGCTGGCCAACAACAGATGGCAACTGTCTTACAGAATTTATCTGATACTCTTCAGCGCATATCATTGCCACGAGATCAGGGCCAGGATAGAGATACCAGGAGTATCTCAGCTAGTTCTCATAGGTCTAGAATTGATTTGATAGGTACGCAGGACATGCCTTTACGTCCTACTTTCCTGAGACCTGAGGTTGATACTATTACCATTGAGGAGGAGGTTTCATTTACTAATGACATATTAGCCCTGCACACTGAGTGGGACACTTTACCACATGAGGTAAAGCAACATTTGAATTTTGATAGGTTCATGACCCAGAAAAGAGAGCGTTCAAAAGAGAGAACAGCCGGGAGACAGAGGCATGTGAACCATGAACTGAAACAGGCAACCAGCAAACTGACTCTGACACACTTTTATGGGAGTGGAAAAATGACAGCCAGAGCTTGGATTCACAAGCTTGACACTTACTTGACTTTACGTACTATGTCTGAAGAGGACGCCATCAGGTTTGTTGTTTTGCATTTAGATGGTATAGCCCATGACTGGTGGTACTATGGGTTAGTCTCCTTGCATCATGATCAGATTGTATCCTACCAAGAATTTGTAGATGGACTGGTAGAGAGTTTTGATCAGAAGGATCCAGAAACTTATTTTGGGACCTTGCTCAACTCAAGCAGACCGGTAGTTTGGAATACTTTATTGCTGAGTTCCTGACACTCTCTGTCATGGTTCCTAATATGACAGAGAAACGATTGGTTATGTTATTTACAGAGGGTTTACAAGAGCCCTTAAGGGGGTGGCTTAGGGAATTTGATCTTCAATTCCTACAAGGGGCCATTAAGGAAGCTAGGAACATTGAGCTTGCAGCTTCTAAAGGGCAAGCGCAGCCTAAAACCACTACTTTACCAACAAATGAGGTACCCCCACCAGTGGCTGATGAAAAAAAAGATATTTGTTGGGAAACATGATGAGGCAACTCGTGAGATTTGAGGAGACAACTTTGCTATTGGTGCAAAGAGCCATTTGACAGGGAGCACACTTGTCCTTTGAGGCCTAAGAGTAAGGCAAACCGTTCTATGTGGGTGTATTATGATGAGGTTGAAGCTGAGACTTCTCATCAGCCTGCTGATTCAGATATTGATGAGGGCCAGAGAGTCACTACAGAGTTTGGTCTTGATGCCAGGCTATCGCCCATAGTGTCCTCTGCTTTCAGGATGAGAGGATTGGTGGATGGACATCAGTGTATTTCTATGTTAGACACTCAGGCCGCACATAATTTAATATATGAGGGTTTGGTTAGGCGGTGTGGTCTTCCAGTGGAGGAGTATGCCAAGTTTCGAGTCAGGGTGGCAGATGGCTACACCCTTATCTGTGCCAAATGTGTACGTCATCTCTCATTATCTCTTGGTGACTATGAGATATAGTCAGATTTTTATGCGATTAACTTGGGGGAGATGGATGTTGTGTTGGGCATGCAGTGGTTACAGGATAAATCGGTGTTTTATCTTAGCCTGCGCTCGATGGAGATGAAATTTGAGTACCAAGGCAGGAGCTGTGTTGTTAGGTATCACAGAGGGGAGTTTGCGTACTATGTGTCTGTGTGTGGAGGATAGCACAGACATTCAAAGACATGACACGATTCAGGTGGAGCAGGTCACATGTCATTTCTCCAACAGTTCACCATCACAGAGTTCAGATCGGCATACAAGTGTAGTTCACTTTGCGAACAATCCCTTGTTTGATATTGATGTTACTATGTCATATGATAATCCGTTATTTGAGTTTGATGTTGGTCTCCCTCTGCTCATGAGTGAGGATAATGTTTGGGATTTTCCCAGTACGCCAGGATGTCAGTCAGTTCGTACAAGATTTCAGACGGGGTTTTCTGAGGAGTTTTTTGAGGTGTATACAGTCAGGAGTGTATACAGCTTCACATTTGATCCTCGTGTTAAGGATATCAATTAGGTGCAGAATTCTCTAGTGCATGAGTTTGGTGATTGGTTTGATAGCTTATCTTATGATGAGAAAGGTGGCAAGACTAGTTTGCTCCTTGAGTTGTGCCCATGTGATGTTCCTTCTTTAGCATCGCCAGTTCAGGCCTTGAGTTCGATTTCATTGACTTTCATGATTGTACAGATAGTGTTGTTTGTTCAGGAACCAGTTGGTGATGACAAGGACATTACACATTTTTTCCATGGGATCCTGGTGGGGGTGTGACTTCCTTTGTGGTTGGAATTTGGTGAGCTGCTTGTGCAGAATTGCTTAGGGGCAAGCAATTTTAGGGAGAGCAGACTGTTATGTCCCCGATTTTTGCTCACCATGGATTGAATCACTTGGAGTAATTTTATAAGTCATTTATTGAAATTAATGATTTATTTAATTAATTAAGCATGTTTCCTTGGGGCTTTTTATTACGTCAAAACATTAAACGTTAATGATATGTTTTTGACTTGGGTTTAGACTTAAAGTGAATGAAGTTATATTTGATTATTGAATTTGAATATTCAAACTTTGGAGAATATGGCGTTCACTTTTAAGTTATGTGATGAGTCTCCTTGAAGCTGGGTGAGCATGGCTTCTTGAAGTAATTCAATGGATTTGTAAAGAGATCAAATTCATTCACCGGAAGAGAATTGATTGTTGGACGTAGGTTAGGAGTGCTCTATGTTTCTTGCTTGGCGTGGCTTTTAATCATCAAGTCGTTGCAATATTACACTAGCTGCCAACCTTCCAGTACAAGTCGTGGCCAATAACATGGAGACGCCTTAAGGTGATTGTCAGCATTCCTTAAGAGCTGCAATCTGATTCTATGTATTGTGGATAGAGATCAAGCTGCCATTTCCTCTACTTCATCAGCCGCAACCAGCATTGGAGGAGGATTTAAACATCAGGTTTCAACGTTTTACTTAATGCTTTGGTTTTGGAACGCAATGTATGGTTCCAGTAGTAATTTCCATACGTTATTTAATGCTATGGTGTAAACTCGGTTTGTTCCAAGAATTGTTCATTTGCTTTCAATATTGTCATTTATTAATTGTTCTGAAAAACACAAAAAACATATATATATGCAAAGGAAATACAAAAATTGCAATTCCAGAGATAGAGAGAAATTGTTACAGTTGAATTAAGGGATTGAGCCAGGCAGGCTCTTTACACAACCTCCGATCTGAAATCTGATAACTAAGATATGTCATTAACAAATCTGTTTCCCTAATCTATCCACAAGAAATAATGTCAATCTGATACCCAAACTGATATATGCTAATAAGAGGCCCTAATCTTCCATTATATTCTAATCTCTAAATGTTGTAACCAATTTTAAGTGTAAATCTGCCTGTAATAGAGACTAATGATGCACAAATGGAAACCTTGTGTTGATTTCCTCCAATGGTGAACTAGGGTTTCGTCCGATTCACTATTCTCCAAGGGTTTTCGTCCTCGGAAAATCTGATCTGTTGCTGGAAACCAACTTGTAAAAATGAATCATAGAATACCCAGAATAAGCCTCCAATTTTATTTTATTGTCACAAAACCCAAATTCAATTTTAGGTTGCTTTTCCCTTATTTTATTCTTCGCCAAAGTCCATATTTAATTTTTTAAATCAAATTCTTCCCGCATCTAAGAGGTTCGACCACTCTGTTGGCTAAATAATTTGCAAGTCACTAAGCCTACAACTTGGCAAAATGTTTCTTTTAGGCAGCGGTATGTGAGATTGCTCTCTCCTATCAGCAATAGGGGAGGCTCCCTTTTTACCGCAGGTGGCATCAAGTAAAACTGAATTGTATCACACACAGTTCTCCTCGCTACAGTAATACCGGTGGCTCAAGGAATGACTTAAGAACAATCTTTTAAGACAGCAGTTTATTTTATCTAAAGATGAAATAATTATAAGAACTTAAAGTCTCTTATCTTTACTTCAAATAATTACTCTAACTTCGGATGCACAAGAAAGCTCAAAGTCTTTCCTTGAACACCCTCTACTATGATTTAAGATTCTACCACTGAAACCCAAAGTCTTCAGCTTTGAATTGTTGCAACCACTACTCTCTATAGTAACCCCAATCTCTTGAAGCACAAAGTCTTCAAAAAACTTGGATTAAAGGTGTTCCAATGATATAAGCAAGATAACTATTTAATCTAAACAAGGATTAATGGATGCAACATAAGAATAGATCCATTAATGGTCAAGACAACAACTCAAAGTCTGTCAATCTCTATTTTTTTATTCAAATGCGCAACTCTTTTACAATGAAACACAAAGTCTTCAGAACTCAAGAGTTTTGTCTATAGTTTACTTGCACACAACTAAAGATGAAAATTTACAATGAACTCTCTCCTTTATATAAGAAAAGCAGGAGAGGAGAGTGGAGAAGAAAGAGGAAACCCTTAACCACTTTGAATTATTCAATCCTTATCCTTAACTAACTTTGACTTATTCCATACTGTAGGACCTAATGTTCTGGCAGCATGATTACATGGAATAGATTTGCACGTGATACTATCACATGCAATTACATTTTTCTTTTGCCTTACATGTAATTTGTCTCAAAAACTACACTACTCCTATGAAAGCATATGAAAATAAATGTAAGGAGCATCCTCAGAGAGCATTTACAAAAGACTCAAATTTACTAAGGACCATCATGTCGTTCAGTTTCCAACAGAGGTTATCACCTCTATGTCACAGAGACTTCATCCAGAGCCATGGTTACAGGATAGGGTGGGAATTAGCAGGCATGATGCTGTGGACGGTAATCACAGTGGTGGGAGTTTCACGGTGACCGCAGGGAGATTTGTTGTTGATGACGCTTTCCACTATCAGTATCTTCTCATGACAGATGAATGTGGGTTCAGATTGTGTTGGGATCCAGGTGTTGTCTCGTTTGACGCTTTGTTTCACAGAAATTCCAGTACAATATCACCTTGGTTGTGGGAGCACTCCCATCCAGTGTGGGATCCTGGTATCAACCTATGCAGTGCATTCGATTGCAGGATCCTTGATGAGTTGCTTCATTCTACACACCTAGGATTTTATATCATAGTAGTGCAGCAGTTGGGTGAAGCCATGCATCCCAGCTTGATACATGATCCAGGGATCAACTTTCAGCATACATATGCTTACGCGTGGATGAGTGACATAATTAGTGCATTCACCTTGATATTGAGACGACTATGTGGCGTGCATGACAGGGTAGCAATAGCATTGTTGATGGGTGACTTCATGTTGCTTGATTCCAGTTGGGTCGATGGTTACCCTAGTCAGTATCATCCAGTCTTCCCTAAGATGGCAATAGATACCCCAACACTTCAGGAGTATGAGATTGTAGAGAG
>MU226380.1:2989447-3013602 GCA_018584345.1 Thuja plicata
TGTGTTATGTTAGCAGGCTTGGATGGCTGTTGGTATGGATTGTGTGGCAGGAGGGATTCCATTCTCATAGTGTTGGGATGATTCGCATGTGTGGATCAGCCACTCTAGAGGTCTCTATGACAGGGGTTGAGGGTATGCTTGAGTCATCTTTGATGGTATCACATCTCTCTTTGGGTCAGGTAGCTATACCCCTACTGATTAGAGACTACATATGCCTTGACTCCAGCTGGGCTAATGGTTGCATTGGCCAGGTCCACTTAGCATTTCTAGAGTCTGCATTGCCTGTTAAAGTGTTTCAGCCGTATGAGCGGTCAGAGAATTTTATTTTATGGGCAGAGGCAGATTATGGGGTGACTTTCATGGACTGGTATAGGTTTGATTTTGGGTTGGTTACTGATCCGAGTTATGACAGAGGAGTAGAATGGCCAGTTGTGTGGACTCCTGGTCACGAGGGCAGTCAGGGTTGGATACTCAACAGTGATGACATGATCTGCTTCACCTCTATCTCGTACAGTGTGAACTATGCCTTGATGTGGGATCCAAGCAGTGGTTTTGTGATGGCACTTGCACTTCAGGGAGGTGATGAGTTGTTTCCGACATTAGGGATACATTGCATTTATCAGAGTGGAGCAGCAAATGCAGTCAAAGTACTGCATACAGTATAAACGGTATGTCTGGGATGGTGGTGATATAGTGTTGCATTGCTTGTGGACAAGCAATCTCCGGGAAGAGAGGATTGTCATGTCCCCTTGCAATGTAAAAACCAGCAATATGTTCATCGGGATGTTGTCCATTACCGAAGAACTTTGGAAAATTCTTCCGTGAGCCATCAAGAAGAGCATGCAGAGGTAGAGCTAAATTCAACGGACCAAAAGCATTTCCCCAAGGACCTTGGGCCATTTAAATGTCCTTGGTAAAAAACGATGGAATAATTACAATGAATAGGACACAAGCATACTTCAAACGAAAGCATGAGGCTTCCGAATACGTATCGTGTCCCTAGTAGAACAATTAGATCAGCTAAATAATTTGGATGGAACGTCGTTTAGTTCTCTCATGTAAAACAAACGATTAATCATTTTCTCTTCTTTCAGAAAAAGATTGCAAAGTGAAATTGGTAACAAAAACTTGTAAAAACAACAATAACAAAAGATAAAGAAGCAAAGTGTCTCTTAAAGGCGCAAAGTCCTTCGTTGCTTCTCCGGAACGAAAAACTCAAATAGAAGCTCAAAGTCTTCTTAAGTGAACTTCTTATCAACCTTGTAATCAAAATAGTATTCGGATCCCCAGCAGAGTCGCCAAAAATTGTTGGCTAAATATTTTGCCAGTCACTAAGACTACAACTTGCAAAATATGTATTTTAGGCAGCAGTGTGTGAGATTACTCTCTCCTCTCAGCAATAGGGGAGGCTCCCTTCTTACCGCAGGTGATATCAAGTAGAACTGAACTATAACACATACAGTTCCCCTTGCAACAGTAATACCGGTGGCTCAGAGATTGACTTAAGAACAATCGACTGAGACAATAGTGAATTTATCTAAAGATGGAGTGATACAAGAGCTCAAAGTCTCTAGTCTTCACTTCAAATAAGTACTCTACGTATCTAAGTTCCAATACTGAAGCCCAAAGTCTTTAGTCCTTGGAGTATTACAGCCACTATTTTCTATAGTAATCCTAATTCCCTGAAGCTCAAAGTCTTCAGACAACTTGAATTAAAGCGTTCAAATGATACATGCAAGATAACTATTAATTTTGAGAAAGGATTAACCAATGCGACATAAGAACACACTCGTTAATTTCAAAACCAACAACACAAAGTTTGTCAATTCTTGTTCCTTTATTCAAATGCTCAACATTGCACAATGAAACTCAAATTTTTTAGAATACAAGAGAATTGCCTATAGTTTTTTTGCACACAACAAAAGATGATTATTTACAATGAACCCCCCTCCTTATATAGGAAAAGAGGAGAGAGATAAGTGGAGAAGAAAGGGGAAACCCTTAACCACTTTGACTTATTCTATCCTTATCTCTAACTAACTAACTTTGACTTATTCAATGCTGCAGAACCTAATGTTCTTGGAGCATGATTACATGAGACTACTTTGCACGTGATGCTATCACATGCAACTACATATTTTTGTGTAATCTGTCAAAGATTCTATACTTTTACAAAATGCAAAATGAAAGCATCTAAGTGTCTTGCAAGACACGACATCTATTTGCATCATCCTCTGTCGGTCTTTATGCTGCTACAGGATGCCCGATGACTGATGTGTTCTGGTTTGGTCCAAGCATCTCGAACCGAAAAATGAATCTGCATATTGCTCTGCATCATAATGGTGATCACTGAGAGGCATCTTTGTGTCTTTTTGTTTTAGTTTTGAACGCATTCTATGCATGGAATCATTTCACACTTTCCACCTCCCTGTCTAGCTCCATCATGTGGTTGCTCTGGCTTTGTATCCTTGTGTCATGGGAAGAACATGAGAAGATCTTTCTTCAACTTGCAACAAGAACTTGCACCATTGAGGGGAAGAACAAACTTGATGCATCTTACATGTGAGTGGAAGAAAGATGAAGAACGAGGCTTTTTTGGAGTACTGCACATGGATGAACAGCAATCTTTGAGTTTATGAAGTGCATATACACATTGACGCGCATATGCATGAATGTTTAATATGCAAGGTGGGGTTTTGATATCATTTGCAGCTCATGAACGGACATGCTATGTGCATAGTGGGCTTTTGGAAGCATTTACACATTCTAGACAGCAAGTCCAAAGAGATGTGAAAAGTATTTTCACACATGAATGTCATGTGCATGATAAACTTTTGTGAACACTTGCATATGAGGTCAAACAGTGAGTTTTTTTAGCTTCTTTGCATATGGGGCAGCACTTGGTCTCTTCTTATTCATTTGGAAAGTCACCATCAAGAATGGGGTTTTTTATCCTGACTGCATATGAGGATAAATAACACCCTCATGTGCAACTTAGAAGAAAATGGAAGAAGAAGATGGAAATGGAAAGACAAAAAGAACATGTAAATCTGAAACTGAAATGGAAGATTTACATATACAAGAAAAACAAAGAAAGAAAAACTTCTTACCTTCCTTTGAGAAATGCAAAGAATAGAAAGCCTCTCCCAAACTTAGAATTCTGGAAACAATTAAGGATTTTGAATTCAAGAGGAAGCCTCCAATTTAACACTAAATAGGCAAAGAGTATTATTAGTTTTACTTGCTGATTTAATGCATTTGGACAGCTCAAGATGAAGCTTTCAACAAATGTCCTCCATGCAACTCAGATTGCTTAAAATTGGCAGCATGCTTTGAATGATTCAAGCATGTGCCCTAGTTGATAACAATCTTCTTTTCAATAAATGTATTGCATAGAAAGAATGCATTTCGAAATTGAAAGGATAGAAGAAAAACGTTTTTGATAAAGAAACATAAATCTTACCAAAACCGCACAAGAACAGAAGGGAAATCTGCAGAGATTAATGGCTGAGTTCTTTGAGAAGACAAAGTCTGGAGATTAAAACACACCACAGGTAGTTTCCTCCATAGAAATCTCAGGAAGTTATGGATGCAAATTGTTATAAAAACTTCAAAATACCTCCTGGAGAGCTATCGCGGCATAGCATAGAGTCCAACGTTTTAGTGAAAACATTAATGTATTCTTTATAACAATCACCGCTATGTATTAACGGGTCTTTTATAAAGAAAACGCATATGTTTTATGGCAACTAAACAGCACCCGATAACTTACAGTTTCGATAAGGAGGACATGTAAAACGATATGCCTTTTTTAAAATAAATCCACGCCATGTATATAAGAAAACCGTGAATCTGTGCCATGTCATTACAAATTGACACCTTAGTGAATAAGCCACAGGTCTATTTGTTTATAACATATGCAAGTTTAAAATAAATTCGACGCCATGTATATAAGCCGAAGGTTGAGACGGGCTTTAACAAAGTGATAACATATGCCACGTTTTAATGAAACCATCGTTTTAATATAAAACTCGTGGGTTTAACATAACATATGCCATGTCATATGTATACGCTAAGCTAGATACTCCCAGCCGCGGTTTCTTCTCTTAAGCGTTTTCATTGAAATGTTATTGAAAATCGACGCTAATAGAGAGCCATAATTAAAACGACAACATATTGTTTTCCTTGCATATTTTAAAAACATATTACTTAAAAGTAATATAGTTATACTTATATTTTTTAAAAACTAATGCTTATTTCATAAAGCCATATATATTTCGAAAAATATATTACGTCATTAAATTCTAAAAACATACTATCATATGTTATTAAAAACATATGTTCATACGTTTTTAAACTCAATTTCTTTTTAGACTTTTGCATAAAACATTATTTTTAAAATATATGCAAAGTAGATCATCATTGAAATGGAATTTCGAAATTCATAAATAAATTTTAAATTTATTTATAAATTTCATCTTTTCGTCGTCATTTGATAAAATAGAGAAAACAACTTATAATTTTATGTATGGCTTTAAAACTTCAATGATCTGATATGCAGATATGATTTAGAATCATGCTATCATTAAAATTTTAAAGCAAAACTTCGCAGAATGACACGAAATTTTAGAAGAGTTTAAAATATATTTCACATACAAAATAAGCTTTCGTTTTATGCAACTGACAGGAAAAAGCCCATTCTTTTGACAATCTTAGAAGGATGTGCGAACTGCCTGAAAACAAACTGGAGGACAAAGGCTACAAAACTACGACCAGAACAGGAGCAAAAACAAGACGCAAAGAAAAGAAAAACAAAAGGACAAAAGGACTGGATGCTTGCAAGAAGTAAAATCGAACAAGAACCAAGGGATTACTGATCCTGTCAAAATAGAACTCCTTACAAAACATCAACACTCTTAGAGAAAACTCCTACCAAACGTTGAAAATTGCATAGGGTTGCCCCAATTTTGGGGAGTCCAAAATTGAGGACAACACATTGCTCCTTAGATAGGCAATAATGCATCATCCTACCCACAAGAAGTAACTCAAATGTCCCCTACCCTTTTGAACTTCCTCCTCTTCTGATGGTGAATTTCATTAAACATCTAAATTATTGCATTATCAAAAAGAATGACTCTTGTACGTAAGTCACAACGTTAAGCATCTACCATGTAAAATTGAAGACAATAAGCAACATCTTAACATGGAGAAAAGTTGGACAAAGCTAGCTCAATGCAACAAAATGTCTAAGCTGCTAAAAGGCAAGATGTTCAAATCGAGAGTTCTATGGAGGCTATTGTCCATGGGGAACTAAAACTCTTCTTATTATAAATGAATCCCTTACTGCTGCCTCATTTGGGATTCTTCGGGAAGAAATGTTTAGTGCAACAGATGATCAGATGAAAAACCTAGAAATCAATACCAAAGACCAAATAGAGGAGGCAAGAACCTGAATTTCGGTTGTTGTCATTAAGATAATGCGCACCACCACAATGTCACAAGCAAGAGGTATAATAATGTTAGCTTACCTTTCTTTATGACAAGTTGGATGGTCACTCTTTGGTCTTGTTAGCTCTTGACTAGTTGTTGCAACTATTGACTTTGCTTTTCTAGGTATGTTCGAGTGAACATACTTCTTTAAGTTTTGCATAAGAGTTTTATCAAAATTTATATGCGTTACCAAACTCGAACAAGGCACAGCTTCCACAGGTTGATGTCTGGCTCTATCTTTACAAAGAAAATTACTCATAATAGAATTGGAAATTTTATAGATATATTGATAAGCATTTGTTTTTTAAGGAAACAAGTGTGTTTCTATGCTCTCTACTCTAAAACAACTTCTAAGACATTTAAAACTAACAGATTACATGCTACTTCCCTAGACTCAGCCATAACTCACCCAGTCTTGCCTAATCTGGCAAAACAAGCTAGCAGACCTCATTTGTGCCTACTTGGACTCAGACTCGTCAATTCCTATAACTAAGCTTTGTAGATTGTACATAAGCTTTGCGTTCACCCTAAGTTTTCCTTGACTTGGGCTTGGATGACGTAAATATTTTTTTTTCTAATATAATTTCCTTTTTATCATAAAAGAATATAAGCAAGGTTGTATTCGGCCAGCCAAATAATCTTTACGTATCACCCTTATTCAATATACAAGTGTAGTACTTCAATCACAATGTAATGTCCCCATTTTAGCTCACCTTGAATTGTAGTGTGGATTAGCCTATCAATGGCCCTCGTAGGCTAAGTCAAAGGGATAGAGGGTCTCAATTGGCAAAACCGGAGGTCAATTCCCATTTCAGAGGACGGAGGAGTTTAAGATTTCTCTATGTTTGGTTCAATTTGGCACACTTACTATTTATAGTAAGTGTCTATTTCAAGAAAGTCAGGATTTCTATCCTTAGCAGAGTGCCTGAACAAGCTTGTGGCAGTGTTGAGATTTGGCACCATTGGCTTGACTAGTTATTAGGAGACTTACTATTTGTAGTAATTCAATTTCGTGCAGTAACTATTTGTGGCAGGGCACTAGGATGCCTGGCACTTGCAATGTATATCTCGATTTATAATTGATTCCTTGGAGGAGATTGTGTAGCCTGTGTTCACAGTTATTTTATTATTAATAAAGTCATACTTTATTAATAATATATTATAAAGGCCAATTATAAAATAATAAAGTGTTGGGGCCCAAGTTATGTAAATAGTGTCCTTTAATGACTTGGTTAAAAATGGCACCCATTAAATGATATATGCTAAGTCAACGCCATATAATAATAAGCCAATATTTTAATGAGTAAAGAAAAAAAGGCCAAATCGAACCAAGTGGGAAAATATATAAAAGCTTTTCATGGAAAATCGATTCAATATGAAATTGATTGCATTTTATCTTGGTTGTAGTTTTTCTTGGGAATTGGTGCATTTTGTCAAGGGTTTTGCAGCTTGGAGAAACGTGGATTTCTTCCAGGGATTCAGCATTTGAGGTGTTGAAATAAACACTGAAATCTGCTATAGAGGGTGGTTTATCTCAGAGCCACATTTGTACATAAATTGGTGTGAGGAAATTGATAGTTGCAGGTCATTTCTAGAGGGTAATTGCAGAGATACAACATAGGCGGCCAGCTACAGGAATTCATAGCATCAAGAAAGGGTTTATGCATTTAAAGAAGGCAGCCGCTACAGTATATGCAGCCAACAAGAGCCATGGACGATAATCACCTAGCTTTCAAACCTAGCACATGCCATTATGGGGTTCAATTTTGGCCATAAGGAGAGGCGATTTGATGAATTTCAGTAAGTGCAAGAATCTGAAGCATTAACTAAATAATTCCAATAGCTACGTCAACCCCCAGGTTCTTGGTGTTGCTCAAATTCATTTCTTGTTTTCAATAATTGAAGTTGTATGCAAATCATATCATGAATTGAATAAATTGGAATTCTTTTGCATTGAAATTGCAATAGATAGTTAATTTTCCATGCATTGTTATTTATATTTCAAAATTCATAAAAGTATATGATTTCAAAAGCAAAAGAAATTGAAAATCGTTGCAAAACACTCAAACTGTGTCAAAGAGATTAGGGTTTGAGCCAGCAAGGCTCATTACACACAATATTTCCATTTGGTCTATATTATGGTGTCACTTCAGGAAAAAGAAATGTAGACATAATCAATGACTCTTGAGGATGCATTACACTCTAGAAAACTACTTCATTCAATTCAACTAGGTTTCCAACTTTTCTTTGTGATGTAAGTTGAAATGGGAAAACCAAAATGTAACATTGAGGGTAAACTTATTTGCAAATTACCAGTAAAACTCTCCGAGGACATTGTAGTGCGGATAGAGCATCAATAGTCTTGTTCCCAATACTGTAACCACAACACTTAGTGTTTACTATATATTACACAAAATATAACTAGAGAGCGATATTCAAGCAAAGAAAAGGAATTGAAGTACAAACCAGTTTTTAAGTCGGTGTGCCTCATCACAAACGAGAAGGCCAAGTTTTAAAGATCCTATTATGTCAAAATATTTCCGTAATAGCTCATAAGATGTAACTAAGAGAGGATTCACATTGCCAGTTTTAAAGTCGATGAATTGCTGCTTTGGCTGCAACATCAAATGAATACAAAAATGACAGATTTTAAATCCCAATCCAAAACTTTGTTTCGATACTTGATCAAAATGAAAAATTGTAGTTAAGAACTTTGTTTCAACTAAGGAAAAATCCCACATCAATTGATGATGACCCTCCATGTACCACCATTGCCTTAAGCCTTTCCACTCCAAGCCACTTTCGAACCTGCAGAAAACCAAATTGAAAGGTTTTCTGTCTTATTAGAATAAAACAAACTGACATGATAATTTAAGAAACAGTTGACTTGATTGAATATTCTGCTTAAAATATTCTTCAATATGATGTACCTCGTTACCCCAGTTCTGCACCAAGGACAATGGGCATACAACTAAAGCACGCTTGAACTCATGTCTAACCTTCGATACCTGATAAATAACCAATTTATCACAAACAATGTATACTGTGTGCTGTAATGTACAGATAGAAATCCAAAACAAAAGAATGAAAGTTTGCTGCCTCATTTTGTAACCTGTTGGATTAATGTCCAAATCAAAGTTATCACTTGTAGAGTTTTACCAAGTCCTGAAGAAAAAGATGGGATTCCCAGATTTGTTCATTAGAAATAATATGAAATTCAATGAAAACATTAAATAAACAAACAAAGCACGCAGCCATATATATCTATTCTGAAGTTGAGACTTACCCATCTCATCTGCCAAAAGGCAACCTTGAAAATCCTGAGATCTCAAACCCATTACACATTCAAAAAGAAACTTTACACCCTCCCGCTGATGTGGTCTAAGCTTAGTGTTAAGATACTGTAGCCAAAAAGCAAAGTGACAAAACAGAAAAATTAAATTTATGAAAATATTTGTTATGCCTATTTGATTATCCTATGATTCATATGCTTTCAAAGATAAATTCAGGCAAATGCATTACCATATTTTAATCTTGCAAGTCATGTAACCTAGCTACTATGTAGCCATTCACAATCCCAAGAAACAATTAAAAAAATGTGAATATGGCATGATAATTTACAATATAATGAGCTCGTGACCAAAAAAACAAACACTTGGATAACAAGGGAAACCACTTACGGGGTCAATAAAAATTGGTGCCGCTCCTTCATTAACCTGATCTGTGTTGAGAACAAATGCATCCTGTGACAAAGGACATACAAAACTAAATTTCAGAAAAGTATTTAAATAATTTTCTACCTAACCTTACTAGCATCAAATGGTAGCTAAAGTCAATCCACTTTAAAATAAACATATTGTGTGTCAGCAATTTGAATTTGCACCTTTTAGTGCAATACAAAACAAAACAAAACAAATCTGTAATGGAACCACTCATCAAATTAGTAGGAAAAACTCATTGTAAAAATAAAACTTACTGACAATACGTACTTGCTATTTACAATCTTTATAGTGGTTTTTAGGATAGTTTACTTTCGTGCTAAATAAAATTAAAACTGACTTTACAGATTCGCCGAGGGCAACAGGCTGAAACACATTCAACTCAAGGCCAAGGCCTAAATTTCTAAATTGCCAATTCGGGTAAGGGTATGGGTATGGGTACGGGTACGAGAACTCGGTACGTAGATATGTGGACAAAAAAATTGGGGGGTTTGGGTACGTGTGTGTGTGTGTGTCTGTCTGTCTATATATATATACCAAAAAAAATTAAAAATATACAGAATTGTTAATCTAAATCATTTGATAGTATGATACTTCATCATTGATTAATGCCAAATGCCAAAGATAAATATTAAATGCCAATTGATAGTTCAAAAATATTCAAATAAGCCATACCATATATGTCTAGGTTCACAATTCAAAAGAAAACCATTACAATTACAAAATTGACAATCAAAAATGGTAATTGTCTTCTAGCTTTAACGTAGTTCGACAATCATCAAAAGGATTATCAAAAAAATCATCATCTATTGCATTTTCAGCTGCTGCAAGTTCAAGATCATTTGAACCAAAAGCAGTACCACTCACACTAGATGCACCATGTGTAGGTATGTCATCACATCATCACCCGCAATGACTCTAGCAAGATCCTCAATGGTTGCATCCATGTTGGTACACTCACCAGCTACATCCTAAAGCTTTGCTGCCCCATCCTTGTATTGGGGATCCTTACATGACAAAAGACGTAAATTAGAATGAATATAAACCAAGTCTTCAACTCTTTTTGCAGCCAACCGGTTACGCTTCACTGAATAGATAAAGGAGTATGTACTCCAATTTTGTTCGACGGTAGAACAACTTGCAACTTGGAGAGAAAATCAACAAAATTAAAAATAAAAAAATAAAAAATAAATTAAAGCATGTTAAGCACAAAATTCTACAATACAAGTGGTAAAAAGAAAAACCTTACTTGTGAGAGGATCTTGATTGCAAGAGGTTGGGGGTACATATAATCTTAACCATGAAGGTACCACCATTTAGTAGCATCCATTTCGGATTGGTCATTAACAGCACAAGGAGTATGATTTCTTCCTGAGACAAACAAGCCAAATTCTCTCCTAACATTTTTCCCCACCTCTAGATCTTGGAAGAGTCTACTAAATGCTTGCATGTACCTGTTAGCAACTTCAGAATCTCTATATGGGGGTAATCTCTCTAGCGTAGAAAGTACATCTTTGCTATAGTACCTTGGAGATAGGGCATACACAAGGAGGTGCAATGGTGTCGTCACCTTGTTCCAATGATGAAGAATGATTGTTTCCACTCTTTTGAAAATGGTTCTGTGATGGCCCTCGATTGAACAAACTTGTATTGTTACAAGAAGAATTAAATCATCCAATATAATTTGAACAAATACGATTGGCTATACGAAAACACCTAATGATATCATTGAATATAATATTTTTCTACAAAACTAATATACACCTTAACATTAATTAATGACTCAATAATAATAATTAATATATATACATTAATATATTAATATATTACAAGATTATTTTAAAATTTGTTGGTCCATTTAAACCTTCATGAAAAATGGAGCGCGGTGGGCAGGAAGCGCATTGGAGACAACGGTCACCTGCAAATCGATGGGCCGAGACTCAAAACCATCGAAGTTTCTTCAAGCAGCATGGTGGTCTCTCCTATCAGACTCAATATGGAAAAACGTGGCCCCTCAACAGGCACTCGCAGTCACGGTTTCAAACGACTACCCAAAACCTCAAGCCATGGTCAGAAAACCTTAACCTACAGTGGAGGCCGAAACCAACCTAGAATGGTAGGCAAAGGGAGAACACGGGACACAGAGGCATGCAGAATCGTGAATATTTACAGATGTGCAAAAACTTTGATTTTAAGCAAATCGCTCACAAGTTTTTTAAACTAGGAGATCCAAAAGCCACGGGAGAAGCAAAAAACACTATGGATCATGACAAACCACCGAAGGATAACATCAGGTATGGAATCTTATCTACCCTTAACATTTCAGATGCACAGTGGAAGGCAGCAAATGAATCTTTGAAAGATAAAGCTTTTTTCTTCAAGTGGTTAGGCCATTGGCCATCTATTATCAAAATAAGAGCATGGAGTAAAGTGATCTGGGGAAAAGAATGTCAGCTCAAAACCCTTCTCAATGGTTTCTATATGGGGATCTGCCCTACAAAGGAAGACAAGGAGTGGATTTTACACAATGGACCTTACATGATTGAAGGAAAGGGCCTATATCTAAGGGATTGGGTAGCAAATTTCAACCCACAAAAAGAAAAAGTTAAAGAATGTCCGGCCTGGATAAGCTTGCATAACCTCCTTGTAGAATATTGGGGAGAGGACACTCTCAGATTAATTGGGAGCTGTATTGGAACCTATATTAGAATGGAGGAAGTGATCAATGAAACGGATGCATCCATTCATCCCCGGATCTTGATTAACTTGCAGGAACATACACTGATCCCGGACACTATTAAGCTAAGCACAGAAAATGGTGTATGGGAGCAAAGCATAGCTCTATGGGACATGATGACAGAGGTCACCACTAATATGGGGGAAGGAGTTGATCCCCCTAGAAAGGACAAAGGCTGAGTTGAAGACTCGCTTCTGGATGAATTAGAGCGAAGGACTCTAAAACAAGGATTTACAAAGCCTGAGATAGCTGATCAGTTTATTGCACGGATGGCAAATGATTCACCTCTTTGGAGGAAGGAGTTTGGAAATGTGTTAGATGAAACCCTCACTGAAGGAAAGGGTAATGAAAATGAACCCTCAGGCTGCCTAGCTAGTCAAGGAGTTACATGTACACCGTTCTCCCAAATGATGAAGGAAGTTGAAACTGAAAAAAGGCCACCCTCCCAGCCAACCCTTTTTCCTCATCTTCAGAAAGATGACTTGAATGAACTAGCAGTTAACATCAAGGGGAGAGCAGTAATCAGAGGCTCCTCTCCTCCCCATTTGACTCCTGATATGACAGATGCTCCTCCCGCTGCTGGCCCAAGTTCACACCCCCCAAATCAGACCCGTGTGCACTATGATGAAATTCACTCTCCCTCTGTTGTTGCTGCTCCCAGCATAGAGCCCCCCCATATTGCTCCTCTGAGTGACTCATCTCAAATATTGAGGAATGTATGCCTTGGCACTGAGACTCATTTCATCCTTGCACCTGCTTTTAAAGCCCCACTTATGGGGAGTCCATTAGTTAATGACTTGTCAAATTTGAATCCAATAGCAGGGCTGATGACAGTGGTTGATGTTTACAATACTGATGCTGTCCTTCTAAGCCCAAATGGGATGCAATCCCCAAAAAGTTCAGCATGCAAGCACAGCACCTCATAGAATAAGGTTAGCTTCCTTCCAATTATTGAAGCACTTAATAAAATTCAAGATGAGCAGGATAAATGCCTAGAGTTTAGGGCAGAACTTGATACTGTGGGAGATCCGCAAGAAGGTCAAATTTCACCTATTAGAAACCTTGAGAGCTCTTTTAATGAGGCAAGAGACAGTGGGGATAACCTATTGGAATACTCCTCCAATATGAGTTTTTTCAGTGATGAGGGTGGGGATGACTATCTTGGGATGGAGGAGTCTATTGATATCATTGATCATAGAGGCTTACACCAATCAGAATCAAAGCTGAAAAGACCCAAACTGGGTATGAAAAGAAGACGGGGGGCCAAATCCACTAAAGAAAAGCTTGAACAGGTTAGTTGTGTAGCAGACCAGACAACACTGCTGAGATCGCGAAAGGTAATTGCCTTTTCCCGGAAGAAATGAGGATCCTCTCGTGGAACGTCAGGGGCTGCAATGCCCCTGATAAGACTCATCTGCTTAAGCGATGTCTTGACCAGGCGAGGGCAGATATTGTTCTTTTACAGGAAACTAAACTAAAAGGTGCAGATATTACGTTATTTCACAATAAATTTTTGCTAGATGGAATGGTGTGTTTTCAGAGGCTGTTGGTGCCTCTGAGGCATGGGACTTTTATGGGATGACAGTTCAGTTAATGTTGTTCTAATTAGTCAAGCAATAAATTGGCAGTGGTTTGAGGTGACTTCTAAACAATTGCTCTCCAAATTCTATATTTTTAATATATATGGACCTAATAATCCAAATGAAAAGGAAGCTTTATCGAAGGTTATATCTACCTTTTTAGGTGACAGAAAAGATGAACTCTTCATTATTGGAGGGGATTACAATGCTATATTAAGCCCATTAGAGAAATCAGGAGGTAAAGGATGGCAGAGCAAAAGTCAGAAAGATTTTGCTGCCTTTGTTATGGACAATGGATTGGAAGAATTAGAGTTCAGATCTGGAGATTACACTTGGACCAACAGGCGTAGTGGTTTTTTGAATATAGCTGAGAAGTTGGATAGGTTCTTTTTTGCTGGCCATTGGGAAGATTGCAACTGGATATGTAAAGTAGATATTCTACCCTTAACGGGCTCGGATCATTACCCAATTATTTGTAATATTCAAGAGGATGCTGCCCCAGAGCAATCTCCTTTCAAATTTGAAGCCATGTAGCTTAGGGCGGATGATTTTTATAGCAACATAGAGCGGTAGTGGCAAAATGCTCCTATCATGGAAGGTAATAAATCCTTTATCTTTTTCAAAAAACTTCAATTTATAAAGGATCAACTCAAATTATGGAACCGTGATGTGTTTCGTAATATTTTTGTGGAAAAATACAATATAGAAAAGAATTTGAACCTACTTAATGAGCAAATTATCAGCCAGGGTATGGATGAGTTTATGTTTTTAGAAGAACAAACCCTTCAAAGGCAATACAAGGAAATTCTCGCAAGGGAAGAGATATATTGGAGACAAAAGTTGAGAGAGACATGGTTAAAGGAGGGGGACAGGAACACTAAATTTTTCCATAAATCAGTTAAAGTTAAATGGGCTAGAAATAAAAAAATTTCGATTGAGACTAGTGATGGAGTAATCCTTAATCAGCAGCAACAAATTAATCAAGAAGCTATTAACTATTTTCAAAACACTTTCACACAGAATGGAGTGTTAGAATATGATAATGGGGAAATGCTTGATCTTATTCCCAGTTGTATTTCAGAGGCCCAAAATAAGATGCTCCCTAGCCCAGCTTCTTTAGAGCAAGTCAAATCAGCCTTGTTTGATCTAGGTGGGGATAAATCACCTGGCCCTGATGGTTTCCTTGCATTATTTTTTCAAAAGACTTGGAATATCATTGCCGTTGATCTCCTCCAAGTGGTAGAGGAATCAAGCTCTAAAGGCTTTATGCTTAAGGACTTTAATAACACATTTAATGCACTAATCCCCAAAAAATCAGATTTCAAATCCTTTGAGGATTTCAGACCAATTGCTTTGTGAAACACGATCTATAAGATTATTGTTAAAGTTGCTGCCAATAGACTTAAAACTATTCTGGGCAGCATCATCTCTGAAGAGCAAAGTGGATTTGCTCCTCACCGATCTATTTTTGAAGGGATTATTTTAGCTCACGAAGCTGTCCATACAGTAAAATCAGCCAAGATCAACAGTATGATGATTAAACTTGACATAAAAAAAGCCTATGACAATGTCAATAGGGACTTCCTTCTAAATGTTCTCAGAAGATTTGGTTTTAATGAGGAGTGGGTTAAATGGATTGCTAGTTGTCTTAAAACACCAAGATGTTCTATTTTGGTGAATGGAAGTCCGCAAGGCTTCTTTGAATCTACAAAAGGAATCAGACAAGGGGACCCAATTGCTCCTTTTCTTTCCATTATTATGGCCGAAGTTCTAGGCCAATTTATTACCAATCAAAGAGCTCTTGGCAAATGGAAAGGCATTAAAATTGTTGCTAGTGTTGATTCTTCCACACACTTGCAGTTTGTGGATGATAACTTTCTCTTTGGCATATCTTCTTTAGAAGAAGCCCGAGTTATCAAAAGTACTCTAGACTGCTACAGTGCAGCCACAGGCCAATGTATTAACTGGCACAAATCAGAGATATTTTTTCAACACTGCTCGAAATCTTCAACAAGACATCAGTGGCTTATTACAGATCAAAATTGGACTGCTGCCAGGGAAAAATCTAGGGGTGCCTCTTTTTTATGGTGCCTCACCTCTGGAAGGGTCTCTTGGATTCTTGCTTTAAAAAGATGGAGGGCTGGAAAAGTAGATGGCTTACCTCAGCTGGCAGAATCCTACTCCTACAAACAGTTATCTCAGCCATCCCCATCTATTCTATGAGTAGTTTTAAAATCCCACAAAAGGTCCTCGAGGCAATCACAAAGAGAATGAGAAAATTCTTCTGGAATGGGGCTGAGGAGGGGGACAAATGGCCCCTTATTGCATGGGAAAAGATATGTAAATCTAAGGCTAATGGTTGTGTAGGGTTAAAGGATTGGAGAAAGATGAATTTAGCTTTAGGGGCTAAACTGGTTTGGCACATTTGTAATCAACCTGGCAGCTTATGGGTAAAAATTTTAAGAGCAAAATATTTGGATTCACCTAATGATGAATTAATCCTCACAATCCTCAACCCCCCCACCCCCCCCCGAGGCTCGGCTATATGGAACTTCATTTTAGATTGCAGACATGTTATTCAAAAACACACTTCTTGGCATATAGGCAAGGGCACAAAAGCTTTATTCTGGGATGACTCATGGAACAACCACCCAATTTTGAAAAATGATGACAGATTTACTGAACTTAGAGAACTCTTCACTCTTAGGTGGGGGCAGAAGGTCTCGGACTACTTAGAATATAGTGATTCTCCATTAGGCCCTAAATGGCAATGGAAACCAATAGATGAGTTTGATCTCCCACCACACCAAAGGATTTTAATGGAGGAGATGTTTCAGCAAAGAAGTTTTATTTGTTCTTCACATGAAGAAAAGTTGATATGGTGCAGGGCCAAAAGTGGGATTTATTCGGTGAAGCTTGGATACACATCCCTGGATGATGAAAGGGACCCACCCTTATGGCCTACAAAACTTTTATGGGACAAAGCATGTTTACCGAAGGCTGGTGCATTTGCATGGCTTGCAGTGCACAAAAGGATCCTCACTGCAAAAAGAAGGCAGAGATTTGGGTTACAAGGTCCCACAAGATGTTCTCTTTGCAAAGCAGCTTCAGAAGATATTGATCACCTTCTTGTTTAGTTCCCATTCTCTGCAGAATGTTGGGGCATGATTAAGGAGAGGCTTGATTGGATAGGACCTATGCAGAATAATATTCATGATGTTTTTCAGAGTTGGCCCATCCCACCCAAAGTAACTGCTCTCTCTTTGGTTTGGAAAATATGTCCATCTATAGTCATCTGGGAATTATGGAAAAAGCGCAACCGGAGGATTTTTCAGAATAAAGAAAGGTCTGTCCACAGGGTTAAAACCAGTATTAATTGTGCTATAGAAGAGACCTTGAAGGCTGCCTTGTAATCTTCAACTGGGTGTTATGAATACACAAAGCATGACAGATATATTCACTCCAAATGACCCTGTTTGAACTTTAGAAATGGTGGAATTAGAAATGCCAACACTAATAAGCAGAAAGGGAAGGATTTGATGTGGTTGTTGCCGGACAAGGAATGGGTTAAATTTAACTTTGATGGGGCGTCTAGAGGAAACCCTGGACCCTCTGGAGCTGGTGTAGTAGTAAGAGATTGGCAGGGGAATCTTTTGGCTTGAGCTGCCCAACGACTCAATGATGGCACCAACAACGCAGCGGAATTTGCATAAGATTCATCTTGAAGGGGATTCACAGATCATTGTGAATGCCAGCAAGAATGGGCAGGCTAATGCCTGGCATCTACAAAACATTATCAATGAAATATCTGATATCCTTAACACTCTCCCTGATTTCCGAATCACTCATGTTTACAGAGAATGCAATGCACAGGCAGATATTGTTTTGAACTGGGCTACAAATCTCGAACACATCAACAGGGTGTGCACTGAACTCTTTTAAGCTGTTAAAGTATTTAAACCCAACTGGTTTTCACTGCAGGCTTCTTATTGCATTATTAAGCACTCATATGATTATGGTGATGGTCTCTATTTCGGGCTAAAGGGACCTCTTTATGACCGTTATGTTTTTTAAAATGGTCTAATTTCTTTAACTTGCACATGATGTTTTAAGTCTTTATGATGGAATTGGCGGCAGATTTGCTTTTCTTTGATGTGACTTGGATGACAGTTCGGGCACATGACTTCTATTGTCTAATTGGTGAATTCAGTTAAGTTGATGCTCCTTGATAGCTCGGGCGTCTGCACAGCTGAAGTAATGATTCTGAGATTGCTTGAAGATCTTCGTGTCCCGTAAATAGTAATTGCAATGTATGGTGTGGAGAGAAATATGACGGCTCCTCTCTCCGGCATTCATTTCTAAATGTGGATGGCAGGACTTGACATGACTTCTCACACTCCCAAAACTTCGGCTTGAGTGTTGATTTAACCCTTGTTTCTTTGTGTTTTTATCTAACTTTGCAAGTAAGTTTCCTCACAGGTTAAAGATGGACGCAAATTTTTCTGTGCGAACAAAGAAGCAGCAGAAGGCTTTTGAAGGTCCGACATC
The DNA here is from genome assembly GCA_018584345.1 of Thuja plicata. NCBI lineage: Eukaryota > Viridiplantae > Streptophyta > Pinopsida > Cupressales > Cupressaceae > Thuja > Thuja plicata. The sequence continues at coordinate 3,007,522 of MU226380.1, forward strand.
GAAGGAGAGAATGCTTGGTTTGCTCATTCACAAAGAGGATAGGCTTGCTATGGCGGCTCTGGAGGTTTTAGGCAGCCAATTTCAAGAACGACATGGGAATAGGCGTTCTAATGTGGATGTTATTTCCCTCATTGTTGCATGGGGTCTGCAGTTAGGGGAGCCTGTAGATGAGGTTAGAAGATTGATGGTTTTCATTTTCGATAATGAATTGCTTTTGGGACTGGATTCTATCTTAGAATGGGCAGTTCCTGGAGTGGAAATGGACCACAATGAATGTTTTGAGAACCCCAAAGATGGGGATGAGTTTGGAAGGAACCCCTTTATGAACTGGTGGGGAAAGGTGGATAAAATTGCCTACACTGCTGATATCTGAGACAAATGGCAAACTATGAAAGCAATAGCTGAGGAGATTCGAGCTCAGGAAGAGGGTAGAGACAACGCAGTTTTTCAGATGATCCCGCGTGGAAGGCGAGGACAGCGACTAGGAAAGCGCCCAGATTTAGCTTGATGCAGCTTCAATTCCTACTACTATGCAGTTAGTAAGATAATTTTGTTAAGATTAAGACTTAATATGTCTATATGATCATCTCGGTTATAGTCTCAGTGACAAGCTTAAGGCTTGATTTGCCTAAAAGGCCAATTTTGTATTCTGTAAACCTCTATGCACATGCTTTATGCCTCGACCAGTAGGGTTTAAATTTTGTTTCAGCCGATATGTATTATGGCTGTTTTGAAACTCTAATATATGTTGCTGGAAAACCCAAAGTTGGTTTCCGGTTTATTATATAGCTTAGATGCTACAGTTGTAACCTGCCTGTAATCTCTTGCTTTTATTAATAAAATTAAATGTTATAGACCAAAAAAATATATATATTAATATATTATATTATTAAAAAATTAATACAGCAACAATGTTAACAATATATATATATATATATATATATATATATATTATCAATTAATATACTATATATTAATAATAATATTATTATTAATAAATATGTTAATATATTATTGATATTAAAATAGTTTATCAAGATTAAAAACATCATCACAGTTCAGCCAAAACTTGGCTCATCGGAAAAGTATCAAAGTGTCCTGCAACAACATATCACCCCCAGAAATATATATAATTACAAAATTGGGGGAATGATCCTATTCACAACTATATATGTTCACTATTTTGTTATGCCATATACACGTATAATCAGCATTTGAAAAGGGAAAAAAAGCAAATCTTGCTGTCGAAAAAGCATTAGAATTTCAGCATGTTAACCCCAGCCATCCCCTTGATCAGGATGGTGTCCTTGATAACCAATATTGCCAGCATCAGCAACTTTGTATTCCTCTTGACTAGACTGAGGGGGATCTCCCCATGCATTATTTCCATCATATAGGCTATTACCTGCATTACCTTCCATTTCTTTAAGATCAATTTGACAATTGTTGAGCAATTGTTGTACTTCTTCAATCTCAATCGGGTTCAGAAGACTAATAGATATTGGTGTATTGGGCAGCTCGGACTTCATCTTTGAAAATAAGCAAAGAATCTTCCCGAACAAGCATCATGAATTTTCTCTTTGGGTCTTCTCCTTTCCTTTTGAAAAATCTCCCTGTTTCTATCCTTCCAAAGCATCCAAAGAATCTCACAAGACAGTATAGACCAGAATCTATTGAGATTGAAATCAAACAAATCCACATTGCCAGCAAGGACCTCACACTAAGACAGCCCACGTTTAGCATTCCACACAATGGGAGACCCAAGAAAGATAGACCACACCTTGCGAGCATAAACACAATCAAAAAACAGATGCTCAAAACTTTCCTCCACATTACAAAGACCACACTTCACAATCTCAATGCCCACAGAAGACAAAACATTACCCGCGGCAAGTTTTTTAAGGAGCAACAACCACCTAAAACAGACCTTCTTAGGTTCGGAGGGAACATTCCAAAAGAAGTCAAAGAAAAAATGCCAATCTGAGAAAGGACAATCAAAACCCCAACACTGGGTCACTCGCATGAAAATAGATGAATCATTCTTGAGCAAACTGTAAATCTGTTTAGTAGATGTCTCGATAAGCAAAGTACCATCAATCCATTTAACCTGTCTCAGAAAATCATCAATATCAATCATCTTACCCACAGCAGCACCGTTTAAAGCTTTACAAATCAAAGTATAAGTTTTTTTTGAGAAGATGGAATTCCATACTTATTACTAATTTCATCCAATGTCCCTAGCCGATTATCAACCAGGAGATCACAGATTCAAGAGATGCCTTTGGAGTTCCAGGTTTTGGAAGAACAACTCTACGTTAAGGACAGAGATTTAGTATTAAGGTACAATCCCCACCAGATAGAACGATTGGCAACAGTAAAGCAAGAAGAGCCACCAACTACACCGCGGGTAGAGATGAACCCCCTTATTAGAGACCATGCCTTCCAAAAGGAGGAGAAGACACAAGTACCAAATAACTTCATTTTAAAGTCACCCATGATAATGTCACACAGAGGAATGTCTTTCCACTACCTCGAATACCGGGAAGATCGGATTTCCTCTATTAATACCCCGGCACTCCTCTCTATGTCAATTCTTCGAGGTTTCCTGCAAGCATGTTATGTTTACCAAATAAATTGCAAAAGATAGACCAGAGTTAGAGTTTATTACTTCTACTTATAGTTATGCAACATATTTCAAATATCAACAATGCTCCAATGTAAGAACTACACTAAATACTGAATACATACAGAACCAGCGATTCATACATATTCAATGGTGTATACAATCATGGCTCCAAGGGAGCATTCTAAACTATCAAGAACTACTGAGCATTGAGCTCCTGAAACAACTGAAAATGAAAAGCTATCTTCTATTACTTGCTGGATTGCAAAATCATCAATTTCGCCGACCCTTGTTATGAGGTCGGACTTCTTATTTATACACATAGTTTGCCCTAAAATTAACCTAATCCAACTATATACTCAACATATAAAATACATTATCCGGTGGCCTACCTGCGCCACTTACAATCACCTCGAAAAGTGCAGAGGTCTGACAAGACAGAGGAAGAAGACAAGAAGAGAAAGCTGGAAGAATCGGCATAGAGAAGAGTGTCGGGGTATTAATAGAGGAAATCCAATCTTCCCAGTATCTGAGGCAACATGCCTCATAAAAGCAGAATGCGGCTCACTGTCTTCGATGCACATCAGGAAGTTAATGTGGGGGCGGCGCCTCGGGAGAATCACCTGTCAGAGCCATCCCTCCGGCTGACATGCCTTATCGGGATCACCCACCTGCTGGCCCCCTATTAACTACTTGACAATGATTGGTCGGCTCCGGGGAACCTGGACACAGATCACTGCGAAAGAATACAAAACTTTGGACCCGAAATTCCAGAGTCCGGGAGCTCACGCTAAAAGAATAATAAATTTACAGAACTACACCCTGCATTGAATAACGAGGCGCGACCACCGCAGCGGGTGACGTGGCCACCTCCAGTGGTGTGCGCGACCACCACAGTGGTGGCACGGCCACCACAAAGGTGGCGCAGCCACCACAGAGTTTGTGCGGCCTCCACAGGGTGGCTCAGCCAGCATGGCTGGGCGTTTTTTTTATTTCTTCCACCCGATCCCTCCCTTGCATCCTTACTCCAGCCGTTCCATTTGCCGCCTAGAGTATAGGTAAATATATAAGCAAAAATATACGTAATGCACATGGTGCATTTCATATATATTTGAGTATATATGTGCCTCCATCATTTGCATCCATGGCTGCCTTCTCCATAACCAGACCTGCAAGTAAACACACAAAATTTTCAAATAGAAATGAAACCCTAAGGTTAGGGCACTGCCAAGGAAGAGAAAGAAAAGGAGGCCAAATGAATTGCCCATCTTTTTGACTTCCTTATTTGGAGCCCTAACCCTAATTTCGAATTAGGGTTAGGGAATCTCCAATGGGTAGCTCATTAAGTTGATAGACTAGGTGACTTATCATTATTAATTTGCTTAATTCTTCTATTTCCATCCTAGAGGGATACTTTATTATAGGGATTTCTCCATTTTCTTTTTATTTATTTATTTATTTTTTAGAAGAGGTTAGTTAAGTTTATTTTAAATCTAGTTTAATGTATTTCCTTTTTAAGGAAATGATTTTTGTCCCCATTAATATAGGGGCTTTTCTTAATTTAAACTTAAGTTAATCTAATGGAATTTATTGTAAGGGATTTGTAATATAATTTAAATTATATTAAAATGTTTATCTAATTAGTGATTTTAATAATATATATTAAATTCATTTAGTCAAAATAAATTAATGTATTTAATGTTATTGTTTTAATATGAGGAATATTACAATTTTATTTGGGATAAAAATTTATAATCAAGGAACATTTTAAGGATATTTAAAGATCAATTTTTTGTTAGAGCAATTTAATTTTTTTTTTAATTTGAAATTAATTAATTAAATTAAGGTTTTAAAAGTTAGAAACTTCTTTAGATTATTTAAGCAATAGGACGAGTTAGGGAATTTTGGTCAAGTTACGCTATGGCTCGGTTTGGTAATGTTATTTTTACGTGGCCAATACATGTGGCCAGTGTATTGGTCAGTGTAAACATAATGTTATAATGAAACTAGATTAACTGATAGGTTTTAATCTTGACTTAAATTTTAAACCATCATGATATGAAGTTGAAAACCAGGTTTTAGATTAACTCTAGAAAACGTTCGAAAATCGTATAAGATCTAACTTGACCCTAGTAAACCCATTCTGATAACAGACCTTTCAATGTTGTTCCTTATTAAAACTTTTCAGGGCTCATTTCCCCAAAGAGCCTTATAAATCCATTTAGAGGCCAGAGCAACCCCATGAGCCTTAATATCTTTTAAACCCAAACCCCTTTTCTTTTTAGGCCTACAACACCATTCCTAGATCACACAATGTCGCTTCTTGTTTCCAAGCCCATCGGACCATAGAAACTCTCTCAAAAAAATTTCTAGCATATTCACCTGATAATTGGAGAACAACCAAGTGGAAGCAAAATAGATATAGTGAGAGGATAACACTTTTCAAACAACTTGCACACGACCAGCTAAGGACAGAGAGTGGGTCTGCCATTTTAAATGTTTCTTTTTTGAAAGATCCCCAATCCCAGTGATCTTGGAATTTACAGTATATTACGGAATTTGAACCTTTGTCTACTGTTTGGTATCTTGGAAGGGCCTTGGCTGAATTCTGATTTCTTATCTTTTCCTTGTGTTTTCTTTTAGTTTTTGGAGTTTTTTGAAAATAAAGTAATTACATAACAAATGGAAACTAAATAGCTTTTAAAAATATAAACACAACCTGCAATTATTATATTTCTGAATTCTGAAACAGCACATACCCAGTTTATCCAACAATCATATATATTGATTTCAAAAAGAGCTCAAAAAAAGCATACAATATTGTCCTTGACAAAAATAAACACGAGCTATGTGAGAATGCTTGGTGTGTGCCCCAAATTTGAATGAACTGATGTGATAAATCCGTCAATGCCTCACTGAGTGCTGTCACCCAGCAATGCCGAAAAAGCCTTCCTCTAAACCCCACGTGAGCGGTGTAAAACGCCCAAAGCCAATGTCTGGCCGCCAACCTGAAACTGATTCTCTCCAATATGCAATGCCAAAACCAAATCGATCACTTCCTCTGGTCATACAAATGCAATAAAACACCAATCCAATTACCAATGATTGCTGAGGTTTGTGTCTCAACAGTCAAGACTTGAGGGTTTCGTCCCAAGCCACCAATTGCCCTCCAGGGCAATTCTACAATTCATAAGTTTCGAAAATGTTCAATAGGTCATGAGAAAATGAGCTTCCATCTCTTTATAACTTCTCTCAAGGCAATTCGAACCCTAAAAGAGAATTACACTTAACACTTTATAATAAAATAATATTTTCCCAAATAAAGGTGTCCATGCTATAGGAAAAACATTACTTTATTAAAATGTTATAACTCAAGGCACCAAAAGGTCTCCGGATAGTGAAAATATTTTATAATAATTCGAGACCTTTCAAACGAGCTATCACACGAAGGCATCCCT
>MU226380.1:3014277-3030817 GCA_018584345.1 Thuja plicata
AAATACGATGTATCCCTAATGTCGGAAACAACTCATCACCCCCCTGAAGTGCAAGTGCCATCACAAAACCACTGCCTGGATCCCACATCAAGGCATAGTTCACACTGTACAGGATAGAGGTGAAGTAAATCACGTCATCACTGTTGAGTATCCAACCCTGACTGCCCTCGTGACCAGGAGTCCACACAACTGGCCATTCTGCTCCTCTGTCATAACTCGGATTAGTAAACAAATCAAAATCAAACTTGTACCAGTCCATGAAAGTCACCCCATAATCTGCCTCTACCCAGAAAATAAAACTCTCTGATCGCTCATACGGCTGTAACACTGTAAAAGGCAATGCAGACTCTGGAAATGCTAAGTTGACCTAGCCAATGCAACCATTAACCCAGCTGGAGTCAAGGCATATGTAGTCTCCAATCAGTAGGGGTATAGCTACCCGCCCCAAAGAGAAATGTGATACCATCAAAGATGACTCAAGCATACCCTTGACCCCTGTCATAGAGGCCTCTAGAGTGGCCGATCCACACATGCGAATCATTCCAACACTATGAGAATGGAACCCCTCCTGCCACACAATCCACCTGGATCCCACGGAAAACTGTAAGTCATGCCCTTGGCACAAAGTGCAGGCTCCTGTAGCATCCTCTGAAAAACAAATGGGATGACTCTGTAAAGAGACCCATAAAAACCACTCACCCACACTCCCGTACTGAATCTATCTCTGCTCGAATCCCAAGAGAAATAGATCTCAGTACCATCAAAAACTGAGATGTATGGGTGACTCAAATCACATACACCATGAACTCCCCCTACACACCCAACTGACCTGTACTGAGTGTGTAGACCATCTGCACAATAGTAATGAATACCCCTGAACAAAGCTGTACCAGGACCCGGATATCCACACACTATATAATCTCTGCAGTCACCATAACTCTGCAAGTCACCTGCTACTAACTTGCAGCCAAAACTCCCATCAACTGCTGATGGCGAGAACCCATCCCATAATGGATGATAAGGACTAGGAGCCAACCCATGTCTATGTGCCATCAACTCATCAACATGTGGGTCAAAGAAAAAATAATGAGCACTCTTCACTATGTAACGGTGATAAACTGCTCCGATCACTATCAGAGGCTCATCATCCACCAGTCGCGAACCCACAGATGGATCCAATCTCGAACTTTGCACAACTGGTTGGACAGGGTCCTGGGTGACCCTCTCAGCAAACCCAACCTCAAAATCTCTGTGAGGGAGCATCGTAGTCAAGGTACCTACAATCTCTCTCACCAAACGCCGAATCGTACCAGTACCCCGGATGAGAACACCCTCAGAAGCTCGGTAAGATCCCTCCCAAAATTATTAACTCTCAAGAAGGTGATCTAGGAATGACTCTGTGCAGTAGAATTTATAGGTGGTAGCATCCATTTGCTCCCCTCAGATCCATAACTGGTCATCGTGTAACTGTGACGTAGGCAACTGCCTATCATCACCAACTATGCGATCACTAACAACCAACTCAAGTGATACCATGTCTCTCTACTGAGCAATCAAAGGAGTAGTGTCATGAACTGAAACACTGATCACTGACGGGTCCACTACACTACCCACAATGTCTTGTACTATATCACCTAACGCAATGCTACCAATTGGAGTATCCATCCCAACCGGAATATCCACCCCAATGTCAGGCACACTGCAACCCTCTACTGAAGTGCCTAACTCAACTTGCACATGTATCTGATGGAAGTGAACCTATACCTCCAATACTGGAATCAAGGGTGGATGTATCCCTAGCTCCATCACATCCAACAACCCCAACTGTGGACATCACCAAATCACCAGACACCACAATATGTAACTGCACTATATCTGGTGTTGGTGTAGACTGAAGCTGCACCAATTCCACAATCACCTCTGCTAACTGAACCTGTGACTCTTGGAGAGCTAACTGAGTGCTCTCTAAAACCTCAGAAGTCGTCGTTAGTTCCTGAGTAAGCTCACTCACCTCATCCTCTCTATCCAAGAGTGCCTCATATGCTGTACTTCCCCACTCTACTAGGTGATCTCGGTTGGCTACCAACTGAAAATAATCTTGTCTCAAAATTCTGACAGCCTCCCGCAAGGCATGAATCTCTGTCAGGGACAGGTAACAACTATCATGCTCATCATCCATAGGAGCACTCCATCCATGAACAGCTAGCAGCTGCCGAGCAGCATCAAAATGCTCGAATGCGGTAACAATATCATACTCGCTGACTCTCAACTGACTAGACACATGATGACTCTGAATTATAGGCCTCCTATGCATCACCCCTGGCACACTATCTGTATTGTGAATAGAAGTGGTACCCAACATACTCCTCTCAGAAACACTATCCCCCAATGTGCTGTCATCTGAGCTTTGTGAACTAACAACTTAAATGACATCATCAACTGGAGTACTAGCAGTTGACACATCTCCATCAAACTCCTCTGTACGCAAGGAAGCTGCTACAGAATCTACCTCCTCAATACTCTCAGCTGCCTCGTCCTCTGTAACCTTTGAGTAATCCAGATCCTAGGACCGATCTGCACTCTCCAGCAACTCGGAGTCCTCTCCCAAGTTCTGATACAGACGTGACTCACCACTGATGGAGTCATCCTCATGGGTCACATAGGAAGTACCGGTAGCAAACCAAGATGCTAACAAGGGCTCTACCTCCTCTGGTTACTACAACTGAACTTCACCTGACTCCCTGCTAACAAATGAATCTGAGTGATGCTGGCATGAGTCCATGTCTACTATCTCAAACTCAACACTGGTATCACCACATGTAGACTCCATGCTCAAATCCTCAACACAAGAGAATACTGGCATCTCCTGCACTAACCCCATCTTGGGACTGTCGCTATCCAGATCTATACTATCTGACTCCATCTCCTCAAGGGAGTCCTCAAAAGTGGTATCCTCCTCCTTTGGCAATCCGAAGTACACTGTCATATCCTCCAACACTACAGCATTCCCACTATCAACAACTCCCTCAACATCGACCATAGGACTATCGTCCCGGCAAACTGAACTGAAGCCATTGGTTGTCTCTATAATACAATCCGGTATAGTACGAACATCAACTGCAGGCGTCAACTCCTGCTGTATCACTGGACCATCAACTGAGTGTTAAGTCTCCATGCATCTGTCGACCTGTGTAACTATCATGTGCTCGTCCACTGAGATAGGTAATGACCATACAATAAAAGTGTGGGGTAACTCAACTGGAGGGGCACTGATCTTTGGAACTTATGTGCTAGGCCCACGTGCAGCTGTGAAATCATCCCGCAGGTCTCTCCTAACCTCCCTCACTGTGTCAACCTGTCTCGAATCCTATGTCTTGCGAGAAGAAGATCTGCCCAAGAGTGAAACCATGTATCTAGCCGCCTTGTCAATGGTAGCCGGATCTGACAACTGTTCACTAAGCCTGTTCTGAATATCCCAACTACGATCCAACTATCTACCCAAGGCATCAGTTTGCCTTTTAAATTCAGACAAACTATCTGATGGTTTCTTCTGTCTACTGCTATACGGTTTCACTTGTCTACTGCTATAAGTTCCCCTGTACCTATCCATTCAATTTCAATAGAGTGTTGATCACTCACTCAAATTTTTTACAAATTCCCACAGGCTAGCAAGAAAAAGGCTCTACTATTCAAATGATAAGTTTATAGTTTTGTATATCTTTTAATTTTATTAATATATTGTGAATATATTAATTACTAATACTTCTCTTTGTATGCAAGTTGTTGAATACACTATTTTCGATTTCAATATGTTATCAGCCATCTATAGTTCTACATATAAATATGTTGCATATTATTATGAAGAGTCATGAAGATGATTATTGTACCGATTAGTATCGGTTTAAACATGCACGTCGATCCTTATCGACTTGATTGTTTTCTACTACCGATAACTTACGGTTAAACATATTTCAATACCGATAAGTATATCGGTTACTCATTGGATGGTACCGATTTAATATCGGCCAAGTATTATTATTAAAACCAATTTAATATCGCTTGAGCTATCGCTGTTAATAACAATCGATAGTTATTCATTGATGTTAAGTTGATAATTATCAATCATTACTTATGATTATTGATAGCTTCTTTGATATTATATTAGTGAGAATATTTATCATCATAAATATGTATATGTATATACATTAATGTATGTATAATAATAGTCATAACTATTATATACATACTTTAATATATATGCATGTATGTATTGTATATTCTCATTCATATATATCTGATCGACGCTATCATATTTCAACAGATGACAAAAATCCTACTTCCGGGTATGTCTTCAGTTTGGGCATAGGTGTTATCACTTGGATCAGTAAGAAGCAACAGGTCGTATCTCTTTCCTCAATAGAAGTTGAATATCAGGGAAGAGTCAAAGCAGGTTGTAAGGCAGTTTGGCTTCTTAGGATGCTTTCCGACATCTATATGCCTCAGGCAGGACCTTCACCCCTCTTTTGCGACAATCAAGGGGTCCTCAAACTTGCCAAAAATCCAATCTTCCATGAGCGCACTAAGCATATTGACATTCATTGTCATTTTACCCGTCAGCTGGTTGAAGATGGATCTGTGGATTTGCAGTTTGTTCCTACAACTGACCAAACTGCTAATATTCTCACCAAGTCCCTACTTCCAGAGAAGTTTGTCAAATTCAGGGAGCAGCTTGGTGTCGTTGAAAGGTTGACCATTAAGGGGGGTATTGAAATAGTATCTCCTATGTTAGATTATTTCTATTTTAATGGTCACTTCTAGATATTGTAAATATCTTGTATAATAGATTCTTTCTATTATTTCTATGTTTCTTTTTAGAAACATCTCGTTTGTAAACTTTATAAGAACAATTCGTTCTTAGTAAATAGATCATTCAATTATTTACCAATTACGTCTTGTAATATATCACAATTCTAACTTCTTATCATAGTCGAAAAACTCACCAAGTCCCGGAAAAAAAAAGGGCAAAAATTCGACAACTTAAATATTTGCTTAAATTTAATTAGAAATGCAATTTTCTGCAAAATTCAATGGGGAGATGCATCCACTGGGTCAATAAATGAGTTCACAAAACAAAAAAGCTAAATCTAAATATATTTGACTGATTTAAATGCAAATTGGGTACAAAATGGCATCCTCGTGTGCTGATGGCTGGTAGCCTAATAGTCTAAACCAATATTAAAATAGCAAATTGTTTTTATAAAACTATAAGTAAATACAACATCAAAACAGTTTACATCTTCCTCTTCCCAGCTCTGGTAAAAAGTAGGGGAGAAGTAGACGATCTAGTCCTAGGAGTAAGACCAAATGAGAGGTTAAGCCACCTTGGCTGCCATACCAACTAGGTCTGCTTATGTAAGCTCTCTAACAGAGCCTACTCACAGCTTAATTTTTTTTAGTCTTCAAATTTAACAAGGTCCCTTTTTCTCTATTTTAACCCTCCATTTACGTGTTGAAGTATCACATTAATTACTCAAAGATCTAGTGTTAATTTTGTTTGTGTGACATTCGATGCCTATGTTTACAACTAAGCTCACATAGAATATAAATAAGATAACAAACATATATTTATCCCGCCATATAGATTCAATCTTGCATAAAAATTTGAGGAATCTGAGATGAACACTAATTCAATCATATCAAAGCATGAACCCAAGGACCTTTTCAGCATTGTAAACAAAGTCAGGATTGTAGCCTCCCCTCAGAAAAAGCATTGCAGGGCATCCATTCCTTGAATAAATTATGAACAAGACTCCAAAAAGCATTTTGCGCAGCATGTAAGGCCATCAAATCATATCTTTAACAAAAGAAAAAGGACATTGCAATATCATACCTTGTGCAAATCTTTAATAGGAATTGGCAGATTTTTGTCCCTGGGCATCAAAAAGTGAAACATAGAATGCAGTTAGTAGCTATCTTCGAACAGCAGTTCCTATACAACTGAGAAAACATAAATAAATATATACATACAGAGAATAGATAAATAGACCAACCAACAAGTGCTCAAATTTACACAAAAGACACAAAAAGAAAGGGGTTGATGAAAATATAAATATATACATACTACATATAGATAAATAGACCAATTAATGAGTGCTCACTTTTACACAAATAATAAAAAAAGAAACCATATGATGAAAGTGTGTAAAACTCATCAACATCTTGTATGAGAGATGAGTAAAGAAACAAATGCTAGGCTCACCCTCTTGCCAAGGTCTCATACGTAATATTTGTATTTCCATATAAAATTGTGCATGTTTAACTCTTGATGAGAACTTCTGAAATTGGAAAACTATCTTATGCAAATATGCAAGCAGATCCATTGTCTGTTCTTGTGATTCTTCTAATGTTTTTGTTTTTTAATGGGGGGTAGAATATTATCAATATTGAGATCCATGTTTGTGTGAAGAGCATGACAGTTTCCCAGAGCCAAAGTATGTGGAGAAGTGCATACGTGGTCAAGAAATGCATGTGGATTTGCTAAAAGGTGACCAAACTACAACTGGCAAGTTTCTCTTCACCACTACTAATTACAACTTTATCAGCACTGCATAATGGAGATGAAATAAAATGAATCTTACTTAGACAGGATACCCTAACACCTTTATACCATGCTCTTCCTCCCACCACCTGTAAGAAAAACTCCAATACAAACCAGTAAGGATCTATCTAAAAAAGCTACAGGCTAAGTGAACTTGATAGCCCGTGCTCCTTGAGGGGGCTAGGGCCTCCTCTACTGTCCTTCCTCACCTTTTCCAATACATCCCAAACAATAAACCTGCAGTCTTTAATGAAATGGCAGCATACTGCAAAAAACTCAGAAACTTCTGCAATAACATATACATAGATACAGATCAAGGCCCAACTTTCCCAGAAAGAAATAAAATGTGTTATTTAAAATTGAAAATTCCCCCAGAAGTATCTTTCTCCATTGATGATAATGAAAATAGGCTAGGGCTTCTGAAGTATAAGGCTTTACCATCGAAGACCCAAAACACTTAGGAATTAAGAATTTTGTGCCCAGATAAATTTTTCCGTACTGTGTCAATTTGTAAGCTGCAAGTCATCCATTTCTCCCCCTTGAGTTAAATTATAAGTAGAATAATGTCATTTCTCCACTGTAATTCGTTTTTGAGTGTTTTGTCATTGCTAATTGTTAATGTTGTCATCGTCAATTCAAAGTAACACTTTTACAAGGCTTAAGAGACAAGATTTTCCAAGCAAATGAAACACGGTAGACACATGAACTAAGTTATAGGAAAAGGCAGTGAAGTAAAGATAAGACATTACTATCAGACATTAAAAACACTTGGATCTGAGTATCTTGTATGTAGACCAAATTTTTTGTATTGCGTCAATTTATAAGGCATAAATCAGTTGTTTCTTGTCCTAGAGTTAAATTCCAAGAAGAAGAATTGCACCACCCAAGGTATATATTTGTACACATTTTATCTTGTAAAACTGGATGATTTACTGACAGCTCATATGCATATGATGCTAATAGGTCTTGGTCAATTCGTTGCTAGACACATTATATTTCATTAGTTTGTTTTGGCATTGAACAAGCTGGTGTAATCAACCATTTTGGTTTGAACCAACTTAAATATTCTGCCAGTGGCTTGCATTAATGCACATTGTCCACTAAAGATGTAATGAACCAGCCTGGCTCTAACCCTCAATTTGACTGCAAGAAATTCTAAAATTCTGGAATTTGATTTCTTTTAAGTTTTTCCAGCAATATATATATATATATATATATATATATATATAGCTTTTGGTATTTTCTCCAAACAAATAAATTGCAATATAAAATACATTTCAATTCCAAATTCCTATGGAAATACATATAACGTCTGCAAGCTGAATTTACATTTCGAAATTGAAATTTGCATACATCAAATACTTGATGAAAATGTTATCAGACAATTAAGGAAATTGTATTCATTTGAACATGTGATAGCATTCCCTGTCTTCACTAATTCTGGCCGTAACTTTATATGATGAATGGAAGCTGAGATAAAAGGAATAAATTTGCTTCAATACCCAACTGTGGTGCCCAAGCAAACTGGCCGCAACCTCTAATAATGACGTGTTGGCTGTCTTCAAACACAAACCCCAAACCGTACCGAATACCTTCTACCTCCTTCAATGGTGGCTTGGTGAATATAAACTAAACCACTCTGTTATAAATCTGAACTTCCTTGTCACAATTCGCAGGCATGAAACCCACTCAAAGTGCATAAAAGATGAAGAATTTACAATTCTCCTTCAGTCTCCAACTCCAGCAACTCATAAGTTTTGAATAATCAATTTCAGAATTAATTGCACTCTCAGTGTGTCAATTATACTTAGGCACATATTGAATAATATAATTTATTAACTCATTTGGCTCCAAAAATGACCTTTTCACCAATATCATGAAATTATAACACGCAAGGTCCCTATTTCTTGTGCCCAAGATTTAAAACTTTCCATTTTGGTTCCAACGAGCTATAACACTGAGGTGCTCAGCATATAATACCCACAATAATGGCAACCTTAGCAAATTTAATTAAATAATAATAATAATCTACCCGTCTTGCGAAAACAACTGAAGAAAAATCAGAATCAAAATTTGTCTGCATTGGAGTGATCCTGATGATAAAAGTGATGAACGAACCTGACGGGGTGACTTACTAAAAATAGACGCTCTCTCCAAGATTCTTGGAGCCCAAACCGGAAGCCAGAAATGAAAACTGAGAGCATCATTCAACTCTTCTAACTCATCTGAGCTGATCGGAACTGACCATTGACTTACTATAAATAGCAAGTTCACACCAATGACCCTCTAAACACCTCATCAGACCACGAGGATCTCAATAATGACCTGGCACCGTCAAATCAATGATCTGCTAAAAAATGGGGACATTGCAGTCCTCCCTCCCCAAGATTGTTTGTCCCTAAGCAATCACCGGAACAAGAAACATCACAATCCACCTGGATCCCACAGGAAAAAGTAAACCATGCCACTGACATAAATTGTAAGCTCCTGTAGCATCACCCAAAATGCAAATCGGATAACTCTGTAAAGAGACCCAAAACAACCACTCACCCAAACTCCTGTACTGAATCTGTCTCTGCCCGGATCCTGAAAGAAGTGAACTTCAGGACCATCAAAAACCAAGATGTATGGGAGACTTAGATCACATACACCTTGAACTCCCCCTGCACACCCAACTGACTTGTACTGAGTGTGTAGACCATTTGCACAACAGTGATGAATACCCCTGAACAAAGTTGTACCAGGACCCAGATATCCACACATTGTATAATCCCTGTAGTCACCATAACTCTGCAAGTCACCTACTACTGACTTGCAGCCAAAACTCCCATCAACTGCTGATGGCGAGAACCCATCCCAAAACAGATGATAAGGACTAGGAGCCAACCCACATCTATGAGCCATCAACTCATCAACATGTGGATCAAATGAAAACTGATAAGCACTCCTCACGGTATAGTGCCGGTAAAAAGCTCCGATCTCTGTCAGAGGCTCATCATCCAGCAGTCGCGAACCCAAAGATGGCTCCAATCTCGAACTCTGCACAATTGGTTGGGCAGGGTCCTAGGTGACCCTCTCAGCAAACCCAACCTCGAAATCTCTGTGAGGGAGCATCATAGTCAAGGTACCTACAATCTCTCTCACCAAACGCCAAATCGCACCAGTACCCCGGATGAGAACACCCTCAGAAGCTCGGTAAGATCCCTCACGAAATTCTGAACTCTCAAGAAGGTGATCCAGGAATGACTCTGTGCAGTAAAATTTATAGGTGGTAGCATCCATCTGCTCCCCTCGGATCCATAACTGGTCATCATGTAACTGTGACGTAGCCAGCTGCCTATCATCACCAACTATGTGATCACTAACAACCAACTCAGGTGATACCACGCCTCCCTGCTGAGCAAACAAAGGAGTAGTGTCATGAACAGAAACACTGAACACTGACGGGTCCACTACACTACCCACAACGTCCTGTACTATATCACCTCACGCAATGCTACCAATTGGAGTATCCATCTCAACCGGAATATCCATAAGATCTCAGTCCATAAACCAAACAATAAATCTCTAGTTCAATCTCCAGCAAGCTCCAATCCGATCGACCTCTTAATGCAGGCCCCAGTTCAATGTGAAAACCAATTTCAAAATTAATTGCACTCTCAGTGTGCCAATTAATTATCAACAAACTCCTCAGATAATAATCTCCAGAATAAATCCAACTCTCTCCTTAGCCACAGAAATACAGTAGAGAGATCTCGCAATTGTTTACCTCAGCACAATTGCAACGATGAAGAACTCAGAAACCCTAGCCCAAGGCTCAAGAAGAAAAATTATAAAATATTCAATAGATGAATTGCCTTTCACAAAGCATTGCTTTTATAATTAAAAAGTGTCTTCTCTCACACACTTTTCACTTAAAACACTTTTTATACTTAGGCACATATCACATATTGAATAATATAATTTATTAACTCGTTTGGCTCCAAAAATGACCTTTTCACCAATATCATGAAATTATGACACGCAAGGTCCCTGTTTCTTGCCTGCAAACTTCTCAATAAATTTGAGTGCCAGCCACCACAGATTTTTTTGCTTTTGCCAATAACACAACATGCGAATAGGAACAAGCTGATTATTATATGCTTAGCGTCTCATATTCTTGCCCAAGCCATATGAAGTTTCCTCCACCTATGCGCATCTGCTGATATTGTTGAAGACATCCATAATGGATACGTTTATTTATCCCCGAATTGTGGTTTCCTGGTCCTAATTAAATGAAGAAAAACATCTTCTGAAGAGTAGAGTGGAAATTGCACTAGATGCTATCACAACATATCAGACAAAGGAGTTCGGTTGCTATTACACCTGTACAAGGGCAGAAAACAAGCGACAGTACCCTGACCATTATAGCTGCAAGATCTCGACAAATACAGATGTAAAGAGGCTTATAAGAGAGGTATGCAAGCATCATGCTAATTCAGAAAGTAGCCAATATAGAATAGAAGAATTTTAGAATAGTGCCTTATTCCATGGCAAGTTGATGGCAGATTTTGATTACCTTAGTGTCTAGAAGATTAGTGTCTAATTATAGAATGAAGTTAAAAGTTTATTCTTTTGATAATAAGTTGTCATTATTAGTTATTACCATTTGAATGTTTCCAAGTGTCCTGGAGTCAAGTTGTATTATTTTCTTTGAAATAGGGTTCATTTCTCGAGTCTTTAATTCTTGTGTCAAATTTGTAAAAAAATGTCAAAAATAATTATTGTAATTGGACACATTATCGCTTGTATGCAACGTCCATTTTATGGGGGGAATCTGCTCTTTTCTCGCAATTTGACAAAATTGAGCTTCACAGTCGAATTTGCTAAGTAGCAGATCTATTGGAGGCAAGAGGCAATGAAGGAAGGAGGACAATCAGCATCCTCTCGTCCGTCACCAACAACTGGGCTGCTCATCAGCTTTGGCGACATTTTATTTTCGATATGCAACATGATATGATTCGCTTTTCAGTGTTCTTGGTTGTGTGAATAAGTGGAATTTCACATTATAGGGGGGAATAAAAACCAATTTTCCATTCCCATTTCGTGCCAAAATGACTAAAGTCAAGGGCATCTTCCAGTGGCAATGGCGGTTGTCTATGCTGTTCAAGATTGAGTGACAGCAATCAATGATAGTGACTACAATTAAGAACATTGTGTTCTTATGGAATGTGTTTTTCCAATTTGTGATATGTATGTTGTTTTCTATATAACTTACTTGATGTACAAACATAGTGGCAAACAAAAGCACCAAAGTAAGTTTGTGGATCTTGAAAGGGTTTGTGGGAGGATCCAGAAAACCACACAAGGTGGACAATTGTTGGGTTCTTGTTCACGTCAAGATTTGTGGTAAGCTTGTTTAAAACCATGGAAGGAGAGAGACTTTTGTTTGAAGCAAGATCATGAGACACAAGAGTTGGTTTACTACAGTCGGAAGTGCTAAGGTGGAGAATATGGACATTGTCAATATTGTAAACAGTTGAATAGGAGAGTAGCTGCCTACAGAGATCCTCTGACTGTCAAACTTCTTAGAAGTATGGTCAGTCGGCGATATGTTCACTAGAACCACTAGAAGTGAAAGCAGGATAAGTTCTTGTATGTAGGTGATCATGTGCAGCAAGATCCAGATAGCAGTATGCGAACCTAAAAGCATGCATAAGCATACGATTCTGTTTCCAAGTTGTGTGACGATCTTTCTCTCCATGTTCACATTAAGGGGGGGTGTTAGGAATTAGTGTTCACATGGATAGCATTATTAATATGATTAATAATATAGAATTAAGTACATTAATATTAAGTTGTTAAGAAACAACTTAATAATAATAATAATCTATAATAAGTGTTTGTTTGTGAGTTGTTAAAACAAGTCACAAATATAGGGGAGTGGTTATAGGAGGTAGAACAACCTTCCTATAATATTGGTTATGAAAAATACCTATATATGTGTATTTTGTTGGGTATTCCATCATTCTTTGTACGTAGATAGGCTGATTGTTAGTTTGTTTGTGTTGTTTTTAATTTGTTATTGATTGTTAGCATATTTAGGATATTGTTTGTTATATTGTTGAACTTGTGGATCACGGGGTTCATCATGATATATTGTATAAATATGTGATCAGTAATACAATGGATATCAATTAGTGCCTAAAGCTTCTAATATGGTATCAGAGCTAAAATGTTTCTATACCTATGGTTTCGGTCTGCGTATTTGAGAATTGACGGCAGTGTGGGTAGTGTGAAATATTCTCTTCCAAGCTGGTCAGAGATATTCCTTCGCAGTTTTCCCGGCGTTGTTGTTTAGAGGCCCACAGTATTAACAAATGATGTTGTGCCTATTCTTCGGTGTTATTTTTGCAGATTTTTGTTGTCCGTAGCTATTCTCATACTCAGAGAGGGCATGATTGGGGGATTATAGATCACTATTGTTGAGGCGATGTAAATGGAGCGGAGATTTTTGGCTCTAACATTGCTTTCATCAACCTTTAATCTTTTGGTCTTTTTAGACTCCTATTTGCATCGATCTCACTATTAGCTCAGATTTACTACTGGCGACAAGAGCCTATATTGCTTGAAAAACCCTATTCATTCTTTATCCGGAACTCGTGGAGGGTGGTCGGTTGAGTTTGTGATACATTGTTGATAGCTTCAATCCAGGGAAAAATAGCTTCAATATTTCACTTGATGCGAGTCCAATCAATGTTGTCTCAGTTCGTTCGTGGGCGATGCAATATTAACAGCTTCTTATTTTTCATTGGCGGGAGTTTTTGAGAGGGTTGTTGGTGATCGCAGATCTATCCACATCGGCCTTGTATTGGTAGAGAGCCTGAATAACATCTATGCTAACTATTCTCACTTGCGGTCAGATCTCTATTTCATAAGCGGTCGACTCATATTGACTGGCATACTCAAGGAGAGCCCAGAGAGATCGTAGTGGAGTTTGGCGGAATTTGTTATCGCTAGAATTGATCTCATTTCAATTCACGGTCTGTGACCTGTCTTGATTAGTTGCTAAGTGGAGCAGTAAACTAAGCGGGCATATTAAAAGGTTTTTTTGGCGTGACTCAGCTTGGTTTTTTTGCGTGACTCAGCATCTTCGATGTCAATTTGGAGGGTCCATGGCGGTTTGAAGGTTGTGGCTACAGAAGCAACTTTGGTGTCGTTGTCTCTAAATTACCCACTGGAAAGCCAGAAACATCACGTGGCATTGGTATGTGGTGCATTATGGTGTATTATGGTCAAAAAAATTTTCATAGTCAGTCGGTGATATCTTTTTCTTTTGTTTATTTTGATTTGTCACATTATAGTTCTTGAAATGAGATATACCAGCCAGACATTTAACAAAAGGTTTCTAGATAAAGTTTTTATTTTCTCTAGAATGAATTAATGAATCAAATCAGGGAGACTTCAAAAATGAAAAATTGTAAGTCTATTACGTACTTCTTCGCTCTATAAAGGGGGTGTTTTTATTTTCTCTCCTCTAAGTGATGAGAAATAGGCAATGTAGCATCTATAATGGCAGGAAGATCTCCAAAATTTCTCCTTCCAGATTTTAATTGTCGCGTGGAAATAATTATTCTACCAAGAAATCGAAACTCAAAACTCAACTTGAGTTTGAGGAAGTTTGGGATGTAGTCAATGGTACCAAAACACGTCGCCAAATATATGTTGATGAACAAACAAAATTTGATCAAACCGACAAAAAGGCCAAATTGATCATTTTGTTCAGTGGGTCTGGTGAAGTTCAACCCTTTATCCGTGACTCGTCCACAACCAAAGATGCATGGGACAAGTTCAAGACAGTATATGAGGTGAAGAATCTGAATCACATCTTGAATTTGCAAAGTCAGCTACTCAACTTGAAAATGAAGAATGGAGAACAGTTAGAATCCTTACTCAAAAGGATTGCTGAGTTAAGGGCTTCCCTACAAGCATTTGGAGAAAAAATTAATGATGCATTCTTAATGCCTATTGTTCTACGAGCACTACCCTCCAAATACAAACTAAATGTGACAACCTTGAATGTCACAAAGGCTACACCCACATTTGAGAAGCTTGTAAATCTTCTTCAAAAAGAAGAGTCCCTAAGTCAGGAAAAGGATCAGGAGGATCATGTCATGGCTACACGTCATAAAGGCGAAAAGCCTATGAAGCAGTTCATTGGACCTCCCAAATCTGGTAATTCATCCAGACCGCAGAAGAAGTGTCCCATTTGTGATAGAGTTGGGCATGATGTGAAAAACTGTTGTTATAACTCCTTCAACAAAGGAGCATCCAACAAACCACCTCAAAAGAAGTCATTTCAAAGTTGCAAACCATAATGGGAGCAAAAGAATAAACAAAAGCAACAAAGCAATGTTGTTGAAGCAGATGATTCTCAAGATGAGGAATACGTGCTTTCAGCTCATACTGCAGAAGATGGTTCTCAATCAACATCAATATGGTATGTGGACTCAAGTGCTACCAAGCACATGACTAGTCAGAAGGAATGGTTTCACATTGAAACCACATTATGGTATAGTCACTCTTGGAGATGATACCACTCATGAAATCAAAGGTATTGGCGACATCTCTTTGAAGTTTGGCATTAATCGATGCAAGATTACTAATGTCTTATGCGTGCCAAGACTTACCAAAAATCTCGTTTCTGTTAATCAATTTCTTGACTGTTCTCGGGAAACATGGGTAGTTAGATAGTTGACATAACCGAGGGATAGACAGTTACACGGGTGCGACGGTTCGCCTCACACCCCCTCGATCCTTATATGTATGTACTCTCTCGATAGAAGAGATATTTGGTTGTTCGCATAATACTGTACATGGTGATCAATGAAGTAAGGGAATACTGTTAAAGTTCTCTCTACATTCTATTATATGCTTGCTTTCCTGTCTGTATGCAATAGTTCATGTTACCCTACGGGGCAAACATTTTGCGTCGTTGCCTAGACAAATTTGGGTGCGACAGGCTATTTAATGGCATACGAGGGATAAATGGGCCAGCCCCTTGAAAATGGCACTCGAAGGGATGATGACGAGAGGGTGGAATTGTATGAGGGCGAAAATGCTTTGACGTCAGACTTCATAATTTTGTTACTGTTGTCAATCAGGATTGCGCCAATAGCTTGATATGGAATCTAGCTATCCTGTTGAAACATGGAAACATTCCCGTTGATGGGGTTGAGAACGAATCTCCGGATTCTAGGCCGGTTCCTCTTAGGTTGGGAATATCACTTGCACAAAGTTACTGTATATAAGGAAAAGGGGAAAGAGATGACCTAATGGATCCTAAAACTATAAAGGTGATACACCAAATCTGATTTATAACTTGAATCAATTCAGCACAGATTTCAAGAAATAACTATGGTTCTCAATACCCAGACAATCACCTATTTACAAAAGTGTTTTTATGTAAGGATCTGAAATATTTTGCAGAGGTAGGGAAACAATGCTTCACCAAATCAATGCAAAAATTTAGAACACAAACAATAGACCTGCAGTTAGATGTATCAAGATTCTGAAATGTAGTAAGGAATGCAGCTTAAAATGAAGGCTAACACAACATTCAAGCAATAAAACTCACAATATTACACTTCAAAACCAATGGGAAGGAACAAGTATCTCTATATATCAATGCTGGAACAAATCTCTGCTACAATGCCTTACAATTCTCTCTCAAGTTTGCAACATGCAAAACAAGTGAGCCAAAAAGGTCATGAAAAATCAGATCAAAATAAGATAAATAGCCTTCAAGAAACCCTAATCCGTATGCATGAGAAGAACCTCCAAAAAGATAAGTCAAACTGCTAGAAAGTGAAGTCCAAGTGCCCCAAGAACTGCCTCAAGTCATGCATGACTGAACTGCCACTTAAAATCATCTCAAACTGCTCCATAACTCCCAAAAATCAT
>MU226380.1:3042433-3058303 GCA_018584345.1 Thuja plicata
TGGATTTATCATTTATGTTCCTTGTTTATGTATGTTAGCTTCTATTTGATGATGTTATAGTGTGTTTAAGTTATATTCAATAAAGGGTGCATGAAATAAGTTTTAAATTGTTAAAATCTTTAAATTTCAAGGGTTTTTTAAATTTGTCGATTCATGGGCGATTCAATTCCAATTCACGGGCGATTCGCGATTCGATTCGGCCTTGCCAATTCCGAGACGATTCCGGTTCTCGTTACTTTGGAACAAACACACAATTCAACATGTGTATAGGAAGGCCAATGGATTAGCCAAAAATTTAATTGATTATGGGGATGAGATTATCATTGGCACATATAAATAGGTACCACATTCGCCTTTAATGCAGTAGGAAGAATGGTTCAAAGGACGAAATCATTAATTGTAAGAGTCGGGATTGTTATGGTGTAATGCCCCCTACTGGGGCTTAACTCAATCTGATCTAAATTTCCCTAATTAGGGTTTGGATGATACTTGAAAATGGGAATTGTCACTTTAGTATCCTGATGTAGGTCCTGCAACCAGGTTAATATCACAAGATGAACAACGGATAAGCCAATATTGTACAAATAGAATTCAAATTCACAATTGTAATATGCCAAATGTGCATATGGGATTCCTTTGAAGTTCTATCCAACCAACTCATCGTCATTATGGAGCACCAGTTGGGAGATCATACAAGGTGCCTCGAGCCATTTCACCCAGCCCAAGGGTACGAAATGACAACCTTCATCCAGCATCCCAGCCCCACTTGGGGTGTTTCTACCGGCATGGCTTCCTAGCTACTTGCATCCTTCGTATGGACCATATCTCCCCTCCAAAATGAGATGACCCAACAGATGAGAATCTTCGTAAGTGTCATATTATACATAGGCAAAGATATAGCAAAGTTAACATATAACATGTACATCAGCTGTAAGGTGGAATATTCTATAACAGATGTAGATTTAATGATTAACATACAATTCATCACAATATACATCATACCACCGACAAGTATTGCTGCAGATTAACATATATGTATTTTCTGAAATGGTATCCATAACTGATTGCTCAGTAATATGATGCTATTGTCCTTCAATATAAATCTGATTTACTGGTTACATTCAGATATGTATTAATGTCCTTCAAAAATACTTCCCATGTTTCCCTCCTCTTCACAAATCATAGTCCAAATATATATTCCTTGATGGCCCTTCATGGAGACAGGCGACTCCACTAGAAGAAACAATGTTCCATGATGAAACTTTCTTATTTGATGAATCACGCCTTTTAGGATAACTTACTTTCTTTTCCCTCTAATGATTAGCAAAAACTAATCGCACTCGTGTTCCTTAACAAAATCACACTTTACTAAAGGGTCTGCCAACATGCTGATGCGATTACACTTTAAGGATGTTACTGAGACGAGCCATAGTGCTGATCACTGCATATTGAAGATTAATTGCTATTTAATTTAATCATAATCACTGTCTCTAATTTAACAAAAATAGTCACTTCTCCTTGGAAAAACAATAGTAAAGCCGATTGGTGCATCCTCCTCGTTTAGTCTACGTTAGTGTTTGCCTGAGATCGATTCAGAAAATTGTGAAGTTTTAGTTACTATGACAATTTTCTGGTATATTAAATATCTTGTCTATCTATCATGGCAGGGGCATGACATATGGGAGGGTTGGCGGAGCAATGAAGTTTAATCATGTTATGATGCTCCACTCCCATTCCCTTTGCATCATCCATGTGAATCATAGCAAAGTTTGTATTTATAAGGAATGGCCTCTTTCACTGTTTACTTGCGTTGTTCGTTTCGCTTCTAATGCTTTGTAGATACACCCATTCACCTCATTTGCTCTCACTAACAGATGGCCTTTTTGGTCCAAGTTTTTGAGAAGCACCTATAAAGTATCTTTAAGACCAGGAGCGAGCTATTTCTTCTTGCAGTGCAATGAATGCTTGTAGACAAGTTATAACTTTTTGAAGAAAAAGCATAAATACAGGGTAAATTGATGATATCAACTCCATGTTCATTGCTTCTTTACTGGACTTTGGTGAAATCAAGAATACAGTCAAGATTATGGCCTCGGCACTCATCAAGAAGTTGCTTTTGGGGGAACTGGATGAAGTTCTTGCCATGGCTCGATATTAAAAAGGGATCCATTTGCCTGCTGACTTCAATCGTTTACTTGAAAAAGGGGATTTGGTGTCATGTTATCCTTTCATCTACTCAGCCTCTCCAAGTTCTACTTTATAGCAGCAATTTAAGGCAGCCGATGGGCTGAATTTTTTAAAAAGGTGCTGGGTTTGCTCGCTACAGACAGGGTGGAATGCGTAGCTGAGCTCATTGATTCCTCTGGTGGTAACTGTGGTCAGGGCTAGTGTCTGCAATATTTCTACTTTTGTCAGGCGGGTATGCTTGCTAATGCCAGGCTTTTGTTCTGTTAATTGGTCAATGTATATTTAATAGTAGTGTCTGAACATTTAGATTATGGTTAAATATCGTGGTTTCCAGGGCATGCACTAACTGGACTGCTGATTCTGGTGTTTTTGCCAGAATTTTGAACAATTGATATAAATTTTATACAGTGAATATAAGGGAGCAACCCCCATGGTTGCAGTTTACAGATCAAAAAAATCCAGTACATGATTTAACCAATATCATCATTTAACTGTAATCCAGATCTATAAATTCTGCAATATATTAGTCCCTGATTCACGATTAATGTGATCTATCAGCACAAAATGCAATAACTGTTTATAATATTCAGTGATGATAGTATCAGGGAAATCCTTTGAGCAACAAATCAGAATTGGATAATTATTTGAATTAAATCTTTAAAACTGCTCATAATAACAATAGTAATCAGATTGTCATTGGGCTTGTGCTCTAATGGAAAGGCCATACTGTTCTCAAAATGGAGATCCATGTTCGAATGCCTATAGTGACATTTAGTGTTGGAATTCCAAGTGATGGCTCTTGGACTTCCATCATGGCTTCTAAGTATTTTGATTTGAGTAAGTTCTAAGTTGATTAAGTGGCTTCTTAGTTGATTGTGTTGATTGGGGAGGAGATCCCCTTGTGACCTCCCCTAGATTTGGGCCAGGCTAAAAGTCCTGAAGCTTGCCAAACAAAAAAAAAATAGGAATCAGATCACAGAAATTTGATGATTGATCATACTTTGCAAGAAATTACTCAACTATTAGAATGGGGTAGCCAGCATAACAGAGAACTAAAACCTCAAAAAACCCTTGAAAATTATTTATTTGTTGAAGGCGGTTGCTGTTGGGAAGGTTAATCCTGCAGAGTTTGGTACAGCCAGTCAATTTTGCCTCCCAAAGATAAAGAAAAACTCGTCACAACAGATGATAGTAATTTTGCCCCCAAATTTGCCACATTAAATTTGCAACCAGCTGATAAAATTTGCTCCACTAGCCTTGAGGGTTTTTGTCCTCTAATCAAAGTGCAGTCCAAGAGGGGTTTTGTCCTCCAGATCAAACTACAAAGGGTTTTCATCCTGGAAGACTTGAAACTGAAATTTGAATTTATGATAACTATAATGGATGTCAAAGCAGGGCACCAGCATTTGTCCTTCCTGTGTCACATTTTTTTGTAAACTATTACTCAAAATCATGTTAAATGCCTCCACTATCTCATTCACCTAAGGGGGAGAGGATGCACACTTGTGGTGCACTAACATAAACTGTCTCAGCGAAATCTGTAGTGTTTCACCCAGAAAGTGTGATCTGCAATGACTAGTTAAACTCAATGGAGATCCAAACTTTGCGAAGATTTTGTCAGAGATAAACTTAGCTATCATTGCCACCACAAAATTCCTTGCCAGCACTGCCTCGGCCCATCTTTTCAAGTGATCCATCCCTGTGACAATCGACCTTTCACTACTACGCCAAACATCTGAGGCAATGGGTCCAACAAGTCTACCACCCATTTTTCAAAAGACTTCTTCACCAAAACCAGTATCATCAGCATCTAATGTCACCAATTCAATTTTCCTATCCTCTGACACATATCACATGTTTGGGCATTAGTCTTGTGCATCCTCAAATAGTGTTCTCCACCATAAGACTACTTGTGAAACATCATTCCTGCATAAGGACCTCCAAAAATGCCTTTGGGAAATTCTTGTGATACAGTCTCAGTTTATTGTAATATAAGTTCATGTTAGTGTTGATTTTCTTTTTTTTTATTGTGCTCGTTTAACCATGAGCACTGATTTGCCCTCCCAACCATAGACAATTCATTATTGTCTCCCCCGAGCATCTGAGTATTCAATCTGCTATATTGTGTATTATTCAATATCAAATGGAAGAGCAATGATCTTCCTTTATATCCATGAAGGTGCCTCTCCCAATCAGCATGACCCTTCACAAAGGGTTGTCACTCTTCCAAGTTGGCGCCATTATATAAATATATAATTAATATATAAATGTCTCGTATAATTAATTTTATATATATATATATATAAATTATTATCAATATATTATATTATAAATAATTATATTATCAATATAATTATTATAATATCAATAATTATATTATCAATATAATTATCATATCATCAATAATTATATTATCACAATAATTATAATATAATTATATTATCACAATAAATATGTTATCTATGTCGGCTTGAAGGAATCCAACCATAGCTATAATAATATTAACAGTTGGATATAGAGCTCTTGGCACCTATGTGTAAATGACATCATTGGGTCTGAATATTATTGGATTAAAAAGCAGTAAACTTTAAGGAATGAGCGTTAATGTTGCAATAGTGATCATGGACTGTATAATTCTGTACATTATTTAATCAGTCATTGAAAATTGATATATGCTTTGATAGAGGCCCTTACTTTGTAGAAATAAGGGCTAAAAGAGAAATATATGATTGAGTAGATTGTACGATGTTATAGGATGAGCTTATTGATGGTTCTCATGTAATTAAATTAGTAAATACAGTGTGTTTCCCGCAGGGCAGTCTACATCTATAACTTCTTACTGTGACACAGCAGAATGGAAATTCTTCCTTTGCAAGTCCTCCTTGTAAACTTGTTAAAGAGCTGTTCACAGTAATAAGAGTTAGTCCCACTCAAAACCTTGTGGGATGAATTTTTACAATGAGAAGTAGATACTTATCATGTGTTTTAATTATGATAATGAATTGAGGTTGATAGACATTTAAACATACCTTGTCAACCAGTCCAGGGGCTGTTTTTAGTGCATAGATGATGTTGTATCTGCTATTCTTAACAACCCATGCATGTCGATAATACATGGGTTTCCAGGTAGTTCATGTTAATAACACTTTCCAGTTATAAGTTTCAGAAATAATTGGAACTGTTATAGAATTGATTGAAACTGGTTGACTGCCTTAAGAATGACTTATCATGCATTCATTGACTGCTGTAATAGCCAGAGACTCAGAATTGAAAACTCGATTCTTAAATGAAATAATTTAATAAGGTTTCCAATTCAGAACCTTGACTACCAATATAATAGGCTGGCTCTAGAAATATTCCTTAATGGTTAGTAAGAGAGAATGCTTGTAAACCCATGAATGGATTATTAGCTTATCTAACACTTAGAATCATATGAGAGTGACAGGTGGTTGTGATTAAGCTGACATTCATGGACTGTCACTAGACTTGGAATTTTTTAATATCTAAATCAAAGTTACATGGATATGGATACGGATACGGATACGGATACAAATACAAATACGGTATCGAATATGGATACGACCATTTTTTAATACCACAAATATGGATACGATTGGATACGACATTAATAGAAAAACACATACACATATATTTAACACAATTTTCTAAGTTATTAGAGGAGATTTCCATTACTTCAAAAGCAATATATATTATAGACACATAAATGCGAAATAAATAATTATAAGTTGATTTAACACTTAACAATATGCAAAAAAGAAAGAGTTGCATTGGAAGACAACCCAAAAAAATGGGTCAATGAAATAGAAAAACATTTCATTTCTCTTTCTCATTTGGTGTAGGTTTTGTTTATACCAATTTTTTTTTAAAAACTTGCATTCATGAAGTTTTTTTAAATAAAATTTGGGAAGATTTGCGTCAAATTTTTAAAAAATCAAATCACATAGCATTTGGCACGGTTGGAAAATCAAGTTTTTTTGGGCACACATGGGTACAATATGCAACGTGTATCCGGGCTGTATCGGATATGTTTCCAAATTGGATACGGGCATACACGCACCTGGGGAGGGACAAAAGAGTTTCTGGCTACTATGATCTAAATTAGACTTGCGCTTTGTCCTCTCCTGGAGAAGATGCCATTTTTTTAGTACCTCCTTTTATATACATATTATGTGTAAATTGAAAACTGCTATTCTTATTACCATTTTGAGAACAAAATGGTGGCAGATTCAGGAAGGAGGTAGTAAAAAACAGATTATCTCAAGTTCATCAACCTGGACTTTAAGGACGTGACACTGGGGGAATTTCATCTAGAGCCATATTGCTAAGATGGTCTCCCTCGCCCCTCTCTGTACCTGCTTCGGTTGAGGTGATCATTTGTACACCTCCTAGGGCCTTCTCTTTTGGTCGTTCTGAGATATCATTTATGCCTGAGATAGTTGTTCATGGTGAACTAAAAAGAGATGATGTCTTTGAGGCATATTATTGAACCTTTCAACCCAACATATTGGGTTTAAAAGCATATGTTTGAGTAGACACATGTTTCTTGAATGCTTGGTCAAGTACATGATTCATGTTTTGCCTGTTTATTATTGTCCAGTCGTGTATGTTGGTTGTGATAACACTAGCACATGGTTCTCCCTTACCTTGCTTGTCTTTCCTTAGCTGCTACCCTCATAAACAGCAGAGTCGCTCCCAACTAGGGGAGCTGTACGGAGAAGTTCCAAAGGCTCTTGATTGGGAAATAAAGCACTCGAATGAAACTCTCTCTCTCTCTCTCTGCAGCAGAGCAGACTCAGATTTCAGTATAACAACGGATTGGATACTTCTTGTCCCATACATGTATTGTGTACTCTCATAAGTAGAGATTAAAAATAGATATGTTTTGACTCCATTATCTATTATGAGACATCTGATAAATTTGTAACTGTCTATGTTTACTTTCAATTTGTTTTGATATATTTTGATATTCTGAAGGGTAAAATCATTAGAATAATGATATTATGGTTAACTTTTTAAGCTGTTGTTTAGCACAGTCTCTGGTACTAATTGCTCAATGTTTAAGTAGCCCAGGGACACAGACCCCCCAAACCCCCCCGCACCAGGGTCAGGACATCCCCAGGACAGGGACTTGGCATTCCCAAGTCCCCCCGCCACCGCCATCCCGCAATCTTGATGCAGACTTATGCTACAGTGAATCTGATTTTTCATGTCAAACTCTAGAAAATGAATCAGAAAATTCATTTATTGGTAACAGGTCCCAGGATCGCGACTTGCAGGGACTTACAGTTACTTGGGAGGTCGGAGCATGTGAGGAGACTGATATAGCAGTAGCTTCCACTTTATCAAATGAGCTATCCGTCGAGCTACCTAGCAGCACTACCTCAGTTGTTGATGTGTGCGGAGAGCACACACAATGCTATTTGTCATGAGGTGAGCGATGTTGATACAACTTCATATCACAGTGCAAATTGTGAGCCAGAGAGCTTGCATGGGAGTCATGAATTACAGAGACATCATTTGGTTGGGCAACTAAAGGTGAATGACAGTCAGATTGCTACAGCCACTGAGCATATTAATGCTGCTCGTCAGATGTTAGCTATATTTGATTGGGGTACTCCTATGTCAGATGAGCACGGTGATGGTAGCCTTTCCCTTGCAGAGTTTCATAGACTACGAGAAGTCATCAGGATAATGAAACAAAATTATTTGCAGTTATTGGCTGACAGAGACTATCTTCTCGAGTGGGGTTGCACTTGCTATGATGCGCTAAGGAGAAAGGAAGATGAGGTGGATGAGCGGTGGATGAGCTCGCCCATGAGTTGGGAGTGACTAGGGATTCATTGGAGCGAGCACAGTTGGCATTTCATGAGTCTCAGTCACAGATTGAGGAGCTTACCGTGGAGTTGAGTCGAGCACAATGTTCACTGACTACAGGCACAATGCAATTCTCTACAGTGAGAGTTGGTGATGACCTTATACCCACGGGTTATAGTTGTGAGCCGGTTGAGGATGTAGCCATTGTTATCACAGTTACAGGTGCAGTTGATATAGTTGGGATGGGTGCATCTGTTGAGAGCAACAGAGAACCACATGTTGTATCAGGTTCTTTTGTGGTTACATCCACAGCGGGAGTTGTTGGTGATGAGTTAGATGACAAAGCTTTTATTCAAGACTATGATAGTCAGCGCTTGACCGAGGTGGGAGCTTTTTATCGTGACTACATAGGGAGGAGTACTCATCACTACTTCTCAGATCCACACACAGAGGATTTGATGATGCATCGGTGTGGATTGGTTCTGAGGTTAAACCATCATTTGTGGGATGGGTATTTGTCATCTGTTATAGATGAGATCAATGACTGCAAGTTGGATTACTTGCAGAGTCAACACATCCATAGGAGCCTCGCAGAGGATGGAGATAGTGGTAGTGTTACAGACGCCTTTGGATTTTCTTATCTCCACAGAAGGAATGGAAGTCAGTTCAGTGTGCTTTGGGACCCAAGTGATGACAGGGTTAGCACTACAGTTCAGGCGAGTCTCATTGATTGGCTTCACCACTTTGGGCACGATGAAGTTGAGTTTAGTATTGAGCAACAGAAGTTTGGGGATGTTCTTCTTGGCAGGCTTCTGTTCAGAGTTTGGGATCCTTCTAGTGCATCGAGATATCAGACAGAGCTCTCTAAGGAGTTTACAGGAGTTTGCACAGTAAGGAGTGCTTACACCTTTCCATTTGGTCCTCTTGTACATGACCCCTTTCTAATGCACAGTTTAGTTGCGCATGGGTTGGATAGTGTGTTTGTCAGCTCACTTTGCACAGTTTTGCGAAGCAAGCTTTGTCAGCCTTCCGAGTTGCTTCCCTATGAGATGATCACTCTTGCGACATCTACTATCAGATTTGTTTCAGTTTGGCAGGTTCTGTCAATTAGATTGGTGATGATGTTACAGGAGCTAGTTGGTGAACACAGGGACATTACACAGTTCTACCCTTGGGATTTGGGTGGACTGATGTGTTTTTTGATTCTGAGATTGCTTGGGGACAAGCAATTTCAGGAAGGGCGAACTGTAATATCCCCTTTTTCGTGAGTGTCATCTTTCAAAGGATTACCCAATTTCCTGAAATTGTTCAGAGGGTCCAGTTGGCAGATTTGGAATCTGATTCCCACTCCAGTGGTCAGGGATGTTCAGGATTGCTCTTCGTTCGAGTCAGATCGACATACTTACTATTTATAGTGTCTATTTCAAGAAAGTCAGGGTTTCTATCTTTAGCAAGGCGCCTGAACAACTTGGTGGCAATGTTGAGAATTAGTATCGTTGACTGGAGCAGTTATTCAGAGACTTACTATTTATAGTAAGTCATTGTTGAGGAGTTTCTATATCTGTCAGGGGCACCCGGGGTCATGGTATGCACAGTGATTGACTCATTCGTCAGTTGGCTCAGTTCGGGTGACTTACTATTTATAGTAAGTCAATTATGCTCAACTTTCTATTTTTAGTACACTTGGACTTGGTATTGGCAGAGTTCATCAGTTGACAAATTGGAATGAGAGATTGGCTCAAGCCCAAGGTATTAATTATTAATAAAGAATCATTTATTAATAATTAATTGTTAAAGTTATAATATAAAGGTTTTATTTAAGTGGGGGGGCAATTGACGCATTAAAGTGCACATCATTAAATGTTATTTGACTTTATTATAAAAAAGGATTGTTTAATGATTATCATGTCAAATTATAAAGTGCATTTGAAGAATAATGTAAAGTGCCAATTCAAAGGGAGATATAAGTGATTAATAAAATATACTTTATGTTATTTGGTTGTGCACCAAATGGAGGAAATATAATAAATTATCATATTTCAAATCTTGGCAACAAAAGCCAATATGTTAAAAAGCCTAAGTTTTGGTTTTAAGTCATGAAAAGAGTATTCAAGAAGCTAATGGCTGATTGGGATTGAAGTTATAAATGAATTCAATGCAAGAAAAGAATTATTCTTGATGCATTTGATATTATTTGATTTTTTGTGGAAAGGAATTGAGACAAGGGTTTCAGAATTCCAGCTTGAAGGATTGTAAATTCTTCCCAGCTTCAGCACTTTGAATTGGTTCAATGTCCAATGAATTGTGCAAGTGTGAGATAGTTTCAAGATCAACCAGAGGCCATTACAGAGCTACAATGCATTGAATCTAGTGAATGTTAGTTTCAGAACTGGGTGAAGAATTAACAGCAGATACCATTAATTGATGCCAACTATAGAGGACGTGGCTTTTGGGGCAGATTGAGCATCTTTCCAGCAGCCGATATTTATAATTACCATCCATGGCTCCTTCTATTCCTCACGTGGGGTTTTGGGGAAGAGGCATTAGCAAATAAAGGGAATACAATCTGCATTTGGGCTTCTAATTCCCTCAACCGCATACATTAGAAGATATTGATATTTGCCTAGAGACAATAAGATGAATTGCTAAAGAAAATATGCAGCCACGTGGTTTGCCAGGTTTCCTATATTTCTTTGCTAATAGTTGTTTGTTAGTATTATTGTATGACAAAATGTTCCAATAGTGAGTGATGCATTTTCAGAACAATAAGTCTGCCATATGTTTGATGTAATGTTCATATCTATATTACTCACAATCAGCATGTTAGTTTGCATGCCAACTGTATGACGAAATGTCCATGGGTTGTAGGTGTGATTTGAACTAGTTTAAGTCATGTATTGCATTTGAAAAAATACAAAAGACTTGCATTTCATTTTCAGTTTATGGTTAGACTCTTTGGCATTCTTTTCAAGCATTTTCTTTTCATCAAAACAACAAGCAAACAACTTGAAACAAAAAGCAGCAAGTTCAGACATTACAAGACAAGTGTTTGACAATTTGTCAAACACCCAAAATTGAAACAGTTCAGTGTTTGTTGAAGTCAGAACCTGTTGGGATTCTTACACATATTATCTAGAGAGCTATGATACCCTGATAATTTTCCTTTAAGAGTGGGGATGTTAAGAATCCCTCTAATTATTGGAGCATCGTGATCAATCATTCATTTGCAGAGATTTGGGTATTCCAAAGCAATTTAGAGCGGCTGCCCATAGGCTTTATGAAGAGGTTTGGGTAAATATCAGAACTCATGTGGGTACTTTAGAAAGCTTTAGGATAGACATTGGGGTTAAACAAGGCTGCCCTTTATCTTCTACTCTCTTTGGCCTTTGTATCGAAAAACTTGAGTAGTGGTTGAATTCAGTGGGGAAGGGGCTCCCTTGGGAAAGTACATTGTTAGGCTTCTATTGTACGTTGACGCTCTTATTTTCATCGCTCGATCTGCCCAAAGGTTGCAAGCGCATGTGGCTGCACTTGAGCACGTTTGTAAAGATGTGCGTCCACAAGTTAATATTAGAAGACCAAGATCATGTCCTCCAATAAAAGGAAAAAGAATCTGTTCGACTCCTATTTTGAAGGTAATATCCCAAAGGATGTAATGGGATAAAAATACCTAGGGATTGACTTCAACAACAAGCACAATTAGGAAACTTGCAAAGGGCAAAGAACTTTCCGAGGTTGAAGAGTAATTTTTTCTCTTCAAAACAGATGCATAGAGGCAGAGTTATGGGACTGGAAAGCTATTCACATTCTGTTTGGGCTTTTAGTAGTTCTGGTCATGATTTATGGGTGTGAAATTTGGGCTAGTAATACTTCTGACACCAAAGGGAGGCAAATAGAGAGAATCAAAAACACTTGATCACAAGAAAATTCAAATTGAAAGTGTTGTTCCTTACAAGATTCTTATAGCTGAAACAGGTGCAATTCCTATCGAGGCCATTGCTATAATGTGTCTTCTGAGATATCTGAAAAAAGTTGAGCAGATGGAAACACATCGTTGGTCCAATGCTGTATCTAAAGATGTCTTGCGTGAAAGAAAGAAAGAAGACATGAATAAAGCAAAATTGTAAGCGGATGAGCAAGTAGCACATGCGTATTCTTAAAATAGTAAAGATACAAAAACTTCTGAGGTTGAGAAATTTCCCAAGGTTATGTGGACAAAGGTGGTTGGGAGAAAGAAAAAAGTATTACCTTGAAGAATTTAACTCCAATATGGACCATCAGCAGAAGACCTATATAAAGGCCAATATCCTTTGAAGATCCTGGATTCTCATTGCTCAGCTGAGGACTAACTCACATCATCTCCAATGTGAAACAAGAAAGTAGAAAAGGCAGGGCTAACTCGCATCATCTCCAATGTGAAACAAGAAAGTAGAAAAGGCCAAAAGAGGTTTGGGAAGAGAGGGCTTGTATCTTATGTGCAGCGGGACTGTGGAAATGAAAAAGCCACTTATTTTAGATTGGAGAGCATACACGGACATCAGAGACAGATACATAAGTGATTTAGAAGTGGCTTCTTTTCAAGATTTATTCAACTGACAATGGATGGTGAAAATGGGAAAACGAAATGGCAGATGAACAGCAATTCACAATGCTAAATTAGCATAGTCTACTGTTCCATAGGCTTTCTTTGGCCTCGAGATATTAAAAGTCTTCTATTATATTGTATTTTTTTCTTCCAGCAGCTAAGCTAATTTCCATATCATCGCAGCATATAGAGCAAAGACCGTAATGATGAAAAAAAATAAGCAGGTGCAAACTGTCTATTTTAGTAGAAGTGGAGCTTAAGGGAACAGCAAACCTGGAGAATAGCTCCTTCACTCAAATTTCCACAGCCTTGACAATCAACTTTTGTAATGACCTTGTCATCTATACCGCGTAATGTGTATTTGCGACCATTGACTAAAAGCACACCATCAGACCAAGGGCCTTTTGGCTTTGTATTTTTCTTTCGCTTAGCATACAAAACACTATAATACTGGGTCTGCTTAGCATCCGCGCTATTTTCAGTATTTTCTTTTGCTGGATTTAGCAGGTCTCTAGAAATAAAGGGCTTTCTAAAAGCGGATTGAAAGGTGTTCGCAGATTGAGAATCTCCTGGCTGTCTGGATTTCTCCTGGCCAGATGCAGACACGGAAGCATCACAATTTGCATTTTCGGGGTTCAGTTTACTGGCTGACAATAAAGAGATATTCTTAACCGATGAAGACGATGAACCAGGGAACTTGAATTGAGTATTTGGAAATCCAATATTGAAAGGTTTCCTGGAGTTAAGTCCGTGGCCAAGGGAAGGCCTCTCCGATTCCAAAGCGCTTTCATGCATTTCAGACGCCAAAGGCTTGTTGATTTGATCTAAAGTTCCCACACTTGTTGCTAAATTTTCCTTTGAGCTAAGAGTTGGCAACGCCTCACCGTTTGCTTGGGTAAGTTTGCAGTGCTCATTGAGCTTGGACTCTGCTATTTTGTTGGGCACTACGTTTTCATCCCCCGCTTCAGCACATTCGGCCATATTCTCTTTCAGCCTTATAAATGGGGGCCTGAATGACTGTTTCTTCAACTTTGGAAGCGCAGCAGAATTTTCTTCGCCGAATGGTGGGGATGGACCCTTACGTTTCAGTCCCAGAGATCTCCTCATGTTTTCGCGCGTAATGCTACACGCTGCACAGAGCTGGGACAAATAGCGTAAGTTGGCAAAGGTTTAAAGCGATCAAATATGTAAGTAGTTTAAGTTTTTCATTTTCTTTATTTATTTTTTACCTAATGATGGATGTATTAAGAGATATAATTCATATTGAAAGTAGGTAAATAATTTAAATTTGATTTAATTTGTATTTATATTTGTGTTTGGAGTTTATCAAGATTTGTCATTATATTTCATTTTTAACTTAGATTGAGTCTACAATTCATGTGTTTTTTTTAAGTTAATTTTTATATTCTAAAATCAAATTTGATCCATTTTTTTTCTATTGTCAATTCAAGATATGAAATGTTTTACTTACATCTTTAGATTTGTTTTTATAGATTAGTCTTAATTTATTTAAATGCATATGTGTACGCATGGATCAAAATTTGTAACACTCTTGAGTACGAGGGGTTAGTAGCACCGATTTGTAATGGGGGAAATCAATAAGAAACAAGCTACTCGTAACGAAACTACAAATCAATAAAATGTACAAGCAAATAAGAGGAAAACAAATGAATGCAAATCCAACTACTTGAAGCTTCTATTATCTCTTTTTACTCCTTCTAAAACATTGTTTGTGTGATGCTCAGTATTGGTGTGGGCAGCGTCTATGACTTGGGAGCGTCGAGAATATGATATGAAATTGCTTTGTGATTGCGAGATGGCTTGATGCTTGAACCAATCTGACACAGTAATAACGCATGTGAGCTTGAAATCCTGGACCCTTCAAATGGTTATGAAGGGTTTGTTATATAGGAATTGAAAATGAGATGAATGGTTGAGATCAATCCCAGAGATAGGAAGATGAACGGTTGAGATCAAAAAAAAATAGAGAAGCCATCAGAAAACTCTACATCTTCAACTGAGAGAGAGGAGATAGAGTTTGGTTAACTAAAGAGCTAATTTTGAGTTACCTTTTAGAACTGAAGAGGTGGGTGGAGAAACCCATGTGAACTGAAGAGGTGGGTGGAGTAACCCATGTGATCTGATTGGGAGTTATCTCTTTGAAGATAAATGAATATTTAATTCATTTTTGAAATTAAGTTTTCGACATGTGAGATAATTGAATTCTTTTTTATTTAGAATTGCATTATTGAATGAAATTAAATGAATTTAATTGAAATTAATTTGATTGGAGGAATTTAATTCGTAAGTTTAAATATTTCAATTTAAACTTTAAGAAATTGACTTTAATTATTTAATTAATGGAAATTAATCAGTTAAGGTTAATTAATTAAATAAAATTAATTATTTAATTAATTTTGGAGATTTGATTAGATGATTTGGGGAATGAATTTAGAAGAAAATAGATGATTAATTAATGATTAAATAATCATTAATTAATAGATGAAAATTAGTGTTTTTAATGTAAGGTCGCAAGTATGTCCATTTTAGGGTGTCTACATTTGCCCCTCTTTGATACAATGTGATTCATCACGTTGTGTCAAAGAATTTTCAGATCTGATCTTGCCCCAGTGATAGCAGGTGGACCATATGCCCCCTCAACAAATTAAGCATAGAAAATGCGTCAGATAAGCATTAATTTGTTGAAAATGTGAATCACTATATGATGATTATGAATGCATTCCTATGTTAGTTATGATGGTATTGATGATGGATGCATTGATTATATGATCTATTATGTTCATGTTTTACATTTTTCTTATGCAATAAATGAATGCAATCTACTATGCACAAAAGATCTGAGTAAATGCATGTGTTAGCTAGAAGAAAGTCAGTGGAAAATGTTCTCTGGATCAATTGATTGTGATTTGATTAGAAAAGATGGGTGACGATTGATAGATATGAATTGGTAGAAAGGATGGGTGACCCATATCATTGTCGTGTTTCCAATTTTGCTCATCACTGCATCTTTTTATGAAAACTTGAAGAGCATCCAATGCACTCAGATATTGCTCATCTGAATACCGCTATGACCTCTTGATAACCGGAGGAGTAGAGAGATTCAATAGAAAGAGAACTAAGTGCACCCAGATATTGATCATCTGGATACAGCTATGTTCCCTGATTTTGAAAAGAAAGAGAGCCAAAAGCACCCATATATTGACCATCTTGATACCGCTTTGCTCTCTGAACAATCTAGAGAG
>MU226380.1:3058353-3070452 GCA_018584345.1 Thuja plicata
ACCCAGATATTGATCATCTGGATACAGCTATGTTCCCTGATTTTGAAAAGAAAGAGAGCCAAAAGCACCCATATATTGACCATCTTGATACCGCTTTGCTCTCTGAACAATCTAGAGAGAGAGAGAGTTCCAATGCACCCATATCTCAGACCATCTAGATACCGCAATGAACTCTTGATTTTGAAAACAAAGGCAAAAAACCAAGATAGAAATCCAATGCACCCATATCTCAGACCATTTGGATACCGCTATGATTCTATTTGTAACAGAAAAGAAGATAATAGAGAAGGAATGTCCAATTCTTTCCCAGGGTTAAGCTCATATCGTGGAACTGCGTGGCTGCCAAATAAGAGACAGCACCTACTGCATTTATCCTAAATCATCATGGCCCCCGAATCGAAGTGAAACATTCCACATACAATAATTAATGAAAATAAGTCATGATCCATCATAGGTACTCTCCTCACATGGTGGATCCTGGAGTAGCGTAAGAACATAACCACGAAATATAGACTGACATCTGACTGATGACTGACCTAATCAACATTTTGTTTGTTCCTTGATTCAGCTTGATTCTCTTGATTGGCTTGATTCTCTGACGCTTGATTGTCTTGATTGTGTCTGATTTCAGTAATAGATGACTCATATAAGACTAATTTGTTTGGTTTTGAGTGTATTCATCATTGTGTAAGATGATTGATTGATTGATTGATTGGTTGATTGATTTTGATCATTTTGGATAGCTAATCAAGATGTGTCAGATGAGCCCAATGTTGATTCGCAAAGCTTGTGGTTTTGACATTTGATTGATTTGGCTTGATCGCCCTTTACTTTGTTGATAAACAATATGGTTTTATTGCTTGGGATCTTGCAATTTTTTTTAATGTTTTTTATGAAGATTGATTTTTTCAGGACATTTTGATCTTTTTAGGATTTTTGAAGTCTCTTTAGATTTTTTTAGGGATTTTTTCAGGACATTTAGAATTGCCCCCTAGTCTGGTGGACCAGTACCAACCATGGATAAGTGTTGATGCTCATAAGGGATTGTGCTTCGGGAAATAGCTTGGGTAGTCAATCTTGCATGCGAAGTTTGCTCAACCTTTGATCTTTGAGTTCATTGATAGTGAAGCTGGATTTGAACATGTGGCGCATGTTTGCTAGGTTTTCACTGAGAGAGAGATTTTGTTTCTCTTTCCTTTTTTGTTTCTTTTTTTTTTTGTCGCCAAGGCGCTTGTTTGCCAGGTTTTCACCAAGATAACCTTTTGTATTTTTTTGGGTATTTTTTGGATATGTAGATAGTTGTCTTAACCATTAAGACCTCAAGCATAGAACCTCTTAAGGTGCATGTTGTTTATGTATTCGGGGAGCTGATCTCCTTTTGGTGTTGCTAGTTGGTATGCCCCACTCTGGATAGAGTTTACAATGACATATGGTCCTAGCCAATTAGGCTC
The DNA here is from genome assembly GCA_018584345.1 of Thuja plicata. Classification (NCBI taxonomy): domain Eukaryota; kingdom Viridiplantae; phylum Streptophyta; class Pinopsida; order Cupressales; family Cupressaceae; genus Thuja; species Thuja plicata. The sequence continues at coordinate 3,059,805 of MU226380.1, forward strand.
GAACTTTCTTGGTTTCACTCTCTGCTTGGTTCTTTTGGTTCTTCATCAGGACGAGGTCCCCTAATTCAAAGGTTCATGGCCTCACCTTCTTGTGATAATTCCTTCTAAGGCGATTTTGATATCCTTGTAAGTGGTTGGATGCATTTTGTCTTTTTTCATCTAATAGTTCCAGTTCACTGATCCTTGCTACTCTATAGTCTTCGTCTGAAATCAGGTTCTTCAGTGATATTCTCAGGGATGGGATTTCCACTTTGAGAGGTAGGACCGCCTCTTATCTGTATATTAGTAAGAAAGGAGTGGCTCATGTAAGTGTTCTCACGCTAGTTCTATATGCCCATAATGCGGGACTAAGCTATAAATTCCAGTCTCGCCCTGATTCATTAACTATTTTCTTCAAGATTTTCAAAATGGTTTTGTTTGTCGCTTCATCCTAGCCATTCCCTTGAGGATAATATAATGAAGAGAAACCTTGTCTTATATGGAATTGTTCACATAGATCTTCAACATCTTTGTTTTGGAAAGGTGTACCATGATCTGTCAGGATGGTTTGAGGAATTCCATACCAACATATGATGTTGTTGAGTATGAACATTGAGATCTGCTTCAAATTTATGTGGGTGAGAGAAATTTATTCCACCCATTTAGTGAAGTACTCTCTTGTTGTTATGATTTACTTATGGTCATTAGATGAGGATGGTGTAATCTTGCCCACTAGGTCAAATCCCCACATAGAAAACGGTCATGGTGAAGTGATCGGTTTGAGTTCTTGGGCTGGTGCATGGATGAGGTCTCCATGAATATGGCATTGCCTACACCTTTGCACATACTTGTTTGCATCTGTCTCTATTGTGGGCTAGTATTATCACATGCGGATGATCTTTTTTGCTAAGTTATTGCCACCTGCGTGGGTTCCACAAATTCCTTCTTGTACCTTGTACAAAGCTCTCTAGGATTCCATGGAAGTGAGACATCGTAATAGCGTTCCATCTAGACTTCTTCTACATAGAGTAGTTGCAAGAAAGGTGTACCTAGAGGCTTGGCAGATGAGGGACTTATTTTTCATTCCTAGACAAGTCGGGGGGTAAGACACTACTTTGGAGGTAATTATACATGTCATGGTACCATGGGGTTTTAGGACCAACAAGGACACACGTTGATTCTGTTGTTGGTGCATGATGTGATGGAATCATGAGTTGCTCCACCATAAACTAGAATCTAGTTTCATTGCCTGGCATATCAATCAAGGATGTTATGGTAGCCATCGCATCAGCAGCTTTATTTTGAGCTCTTGGTACTTGCTCGAAAGTGATGTAATGGAATTTGGTGCACAACCTGTCCATCTGCTCGTTGTATGGTATTAGCTTCTCATCTTTTGTCATATAGTCATTGTTTACTTGGCTAATGACCAACTATGAATCTCCATAGATTTTAAGGTTCTTAATTCTTCATTGTATTGTCGTCTTTACTCCAATGACTAGTGCTTTGTAGTCGAATATGTTATTTGTGCATGGAAAGTTGAGTCTGAAGGATTTGGAAATCACATCATTTGTTGGAGTGATGAGTACTATCCTTGCTCCTGCACCATGGTTCGTGCATGATCCATCAAAATATAGTTGTCATATCTCTATTGTCAGTTGTAGTGTTAGAATAGATGCATTTGGGAAGTCAGATATGATAGGCTGATGATCCTGAATAGGTGCTTCTGCTAGTTGGTCCACAATCACTTGCCCTTTGATAGCTTTTTTGTCTGCGTATTCTATGTCAAATTCACTTAGGATCATCACCCACTTCGTGATTCATCCGATGAGTGTCGCTTTGCTTAGTAGATATTTGAGGGGATCAATGTGCGCTATCAACTTGATTTGATGGCAAAACATGTAGTGTCTTAGTTTTTGGGAAGCAAAGACCATTGATAGGCATGATTTTTCAATTGGTGTATAGTTGAGCTCATAGCCTACCAATGTTCTATTGAGATAGTATACAGCTCTCTCCTTGCCTTGGTCATCATGTTGTGCTAAGAGCATGCCTAATGCTGATTTAGTTATTAAGATGTATAGAAGTAATGGTCTACCTTGAACTAGTGGCACCAATATGGGAGACTTGAGTAGGTAGTTTTTTAATATCTAGAATGCTTGCTCACATTGTTTTGTCCATATAAATGTTACGTCTTTGTGTAATAGATGTTGGAATGGGTGACACTTGTCTGCTAATTGAGCTATGAAGCACCTGATAGATTGAAGCCTGCCTTTTAAACCCCTTAGTTTCCTTAGGTTAGTCGGTGGTGGCATGTCCAGTATTGCTTTGACTTTCTCTGGTTCTACCTCTATGCCTCGGTGTGACATAAAGAATCCCAATAGCTTCCTTGTGGTGACCCCAAATGCATATTTCTTTGGATATAAGCGGACCTTGTATTCCTGTATTTTGTCAAATATTGGTACCAACACTTGTAGATGATCTTTTCTGAGCATCGATTTGGCAAGAATGTTGTCAAGATAGTCCTCCATTGTCTTGTGGATGAGATCATGGAAGATGGTTGTCATGGCCCTTTGATATGTTGCTCCCGCATTTTTTAGACCAAATGCCATGACGTTTCAACAATAGGTGCCCCGTGCACATGTAAAAGCTATTTTGTGTTGGTCCTCTGGTGGAATCCTTATCTGATTATATCCTGAAAATCCATCCATGAGTGATAGCATCTTATGTCATGCGGTGAGATCTACTATCATGTTGATGTTTGGTAACAGAAATTTTTCCTTGGGACAAGCTTTGTTTAGATCTTTAAAATCTGTGCAGATGCAAATCTGTCCACTATTCTTAGTTACTGGTACCATATTAGATATCCAGTCTTCCTATGGGATCAGTCTTATGAATTTAGCATCTAGGAGATTTTTCAATTCTGCTTAGACTAGTAATGCAACATGGGGATGCATCTTTCTCAACTTTTGTTTGACGATTTTGGTGTTGGGTAACAATGGCAGATGATGTAATACAAGCTATGGGTCTAAGCCTGGCATGTCTGAGTAGGACCATACAAAATTGACCTTCCTTTCCTTGAAGAAGCTAATGAATTGTTCTCACTCCTCTAGTGAGTGATTTTGCTAAGTAGACGTTCTTTGGGTTCTTGTCATCACCCAAGTTGACTTCTTCTATTTCTTCTGCTAATAATGCTGACTTTTCCTCTGTCAAGGGGAGGAGTTCTTGTTTTCCATATTCTAGCACCTCAATGAGGTTTTCACTAGAAGATACGTCTTATTTTGTCTTTTTATCATTTTTTGTTCCAGTAAGTGCCTTTCGGTTTTCACTTACTGACGATTCTTTTTTGCTTTTTATTTTGATTTTTTGACTAGAAAGAGATGCATCCTCCCCGAAATATGTTAATATGTCCAAGTCAATAGAGAAGCCTTCCTTGTAATCTCCTGATGGCATCCCTTCTCTAAGTCCCATGAAGTCTACGATAGCCTCATCATTTCCAAAGAGATCCATATCAGGTTGTCCTTGTTGATCCCATTCTATTAGTTCTGGGTGTACTAGACATAGGTCTTTATGGTGGGATCACTCTGTTTGGTTGAATGGGACAACTATGATGGTTCCAACAAACTGGGCAAGTGATGTTGATGCACCACCTAGGGAATTGGTATCGGTATGTTTATCGATGCATGGTTGGTCATCTATGGTTAATTGATCGAACATGTCTTCAATGTGTAGAGTGCTAACTGACCGAGGAGAATAGTCTAGGATTGATGGTTCGGAGTCGTGGATGGATCTCCACTCATACTCATGGGACTCAGTTTTGCTAGAACACTCATTGGATGTCTCACTTTCCTTGTTATCATGGATCGCTTGGTTGAGGGTTAATCGGGTTTGAGAGGTTCCCACTTTAGATGGAAATAATTGTTGTAGTATATTGTTGATCAAAGCATGTTCTGTGTTTTTCCCCAGTGTAACTTTCCTACTATTTCTTGATCAATTGGTATGTCGCGGGTGGTAGGACTGGTTCTTTTTTTCACATAGCCTAACCCTCTCTTGTTTCATTGGGTTGTTGGGAGAGACAGTTCCATTAAACCTTGTTGTCTTGCCCCCAGACCAATTGTACCATCATACCCAAACATTTGCAACATTGTATAGACAGCTCCATATGTCGACACGGGTAACAGTTCTTGAAGTGTGTCTTGTGGGTCTTGATACAACCATGTGTTGATATCTGGATCAAATGGGTTCTCTTCTGTGATGTCTCCCCATCTGACAAAGGTTGTGGGTGGACACCTAAACAGAACAGGTTCTGAGATTTTTGTTGTAATTGTTGGTTGTGGCATGCCATATGACCTTGGGATCTAAGGCATGTTTGTGATAGTGAAAGCTTCCCCGTAGCTGTATTCACCACATCCTTTGTCATTAATAGATATTTTTCCCGCTCTTCTTGTGACATATTTGGGAATTGAATTCGATGTGGAAGGGATACTTGCCTCTTGGTTTGATGGAACCTAGTTGTCAGTACTGCTTTTGATAGCGTTACAGTATTGAAATGGGTTTGGATCTCCTTCTATGATGATTTTTGCCCCCTCGTGTGGGAATTTGATGCACTGATGATATGTGGAGGGTACAGCTTGCATCTCATGTATCCATGGTCTCCCCAGTAACATGTTGTATCCCAATTCTAGGTCTAGTATCTAGAAGGGAGTGTTCTTGGCAACTGGACCTATTCGAACTGGTAGAATGATAATACCTTTGGATGACCTCTCTTTCAGCATAGGCTCTGATGTTGATCCTTCTTGTGACATCAATACTGGATTTAGAGCAGCCTAAGTGCTTGATGACCTTTAAAGTACAAATGTTTAATCCATCCCCACCATCAACAAGGACTCTTCAAATTGAATGTTTGTGAACCTGTATGAGCGAGTGTAAGGGATCATTATGCAAGGGTTTGTGCGGTGACACATCATGATCAGTGAAGGTTGCATGCTTGGTTGCTGCTATATGGTTTACCATTATTTGGAATCTCCCATGGGTGATGTCCCTTGGGACAACTATTTTTTGAAGTGCTTGGCCTAGTGCTTGCTTATGTTGTGGGGATATGTGCAATAGGTCAAACATGGATATTTGGGCAGGTGTGCGCTTTAGCTGATCCACTGGGATTGTTTGTAGACCTGATGTTGTAGGAGGGTTGACTGGTGTAGCAGATGAGGAAGACACTCCTTGCAAGACAACTTTTGTATGACGCGTGGTTACAACACATTTAGCACCTTAGTCTCTGATAGTAATGGTATCCACATGGCTATCTGAAGGATTTAGGCAATTGATAGTGTTGACACTGTTGGCATAAGTGTAGTTGACCTATTTTGACTGTCCACCAGACCTAGAGGATTTCTCTTTATTGCGATCATGGAATGTGTCATTGAATATTGTATGATCAGTAGTGCCTTTTATTTGGGTGTTGGTTACGTCGATGACCCATGTGTCAATCAGATCTTGGATGGCATTTTTCAATCGATAACAACTGGGTGTCTTGTGTCCCTTCACTCGATGAAAATTGCAAAAATCTTTATCATTGTACCACTTTGGTTTGATTGCACCATGTTTATATTCTCTGATTTTAGTGAGAGTGATATCGTTGGATTGTATCAGCTTTCTTAAGGTTGATTCTATCAACTCTCCTAATGGTGTGTAATCTCATTTTGGAAACAGAAATCGTGGTTGGCGTTGTGCCTGTGGTTTATTGTTTGACATAGCGGTTGCTTGGATAAGGGGTGGTTGACTATGAGTGTGTGCTTGTTGAGTGGGCACCATGGGTTTTTGGTTAGTCGTAGGTGCACCTTGCAGTGACACTTTGGATTGGGCGTAGTTGACCATTTTCACATCAATGACACCATCAGTGGTGACATTTTTGTTTTTATTCCACCATTTAGCTTTATATGTTGCAGCCTTGTTTGTATTCATTTGGGTAGGATCTGCAAGGACACCTCGTTTGACCAAGTTCTACTCACAGCGAACTCCTTGTTCGATGAGTTATTTAAAGTTTGGAGATAGCTGCAATTCTGTCGTAAATGACATATCTAGAATCAGATTGTCAATGAACATGACTATGAGGTCTTTCTCAGGTAAATCATACATGATTCTGTTTGTAGTATTCCTCCATCTTTGTAGGAATTTTACAAAGAGCTCTCCATCTTTTTATTTGATATCACAAAGGTCCTTGATGCTGACCTTGTGCTCGATGTTATGATGGAAGTGAGCAATGAAATTTTCGACCGATTCACCCCGAGACAGAATTCCATGAGGTAAATGTGAGAACCATTTCATTGTTGTTCCAACTAAGATTTGTGGGAATAGTCGCATTAAGTATGTATCATCATTAGTGACCTCAATGCAACTAGCAAATAATTCTTGGATATGTTCAATAAGGTTGGTACTGCCCCTGTATTTGTCAAATTTTGGTATCGAGAAATGAGTTGGGAATGGAGACATGTGAAGAGAGTGATCAAAGGGGTATGAGTATAAATCCTCTGTGGTGTAAGATTTATTTTTCCCTTGATCTTGCATATCCACCATTTGGTTTTGAAGGTTCTGCACTTGTTGGATCAGCATGTCTATTTGAGACTGAGGATTATTTGTGACATTGTACCTCTGTGTTATAGTAGGTACTAGGTTGTGCCTCTGTTTCCCTTGAGTAGGGACATACAATCTCATCCTTAGGACTTGATATTGGTTTCCCAAGATGTGATTTTGATACGGGGGCATGTGATTGGCCCAAGATTGATTTTGTTGTGTTTGATGTTGGGGTTGAGGTTGTTGTTGTTGCTGAAGCTAGGATTGCTGCTATTGGGGTTGAGGTTGTTGTTGCTGGGGTTGTTGTGGTCTATGTATGAGAAAATGCCTAACCTTTGGTGGGCATTGACTGAAAGTCAAACCCGTAGAGATGGATCCCTATGGGAACGATGTATTGACCCCAAGATTAGTAGGGACTGACTGTAGTAGCGATATAGTTGAAAAATGGTCGTTGCTTATTGGTGGGATTGGGGGCATAGCATGAGAGATTGACTAGACAAGCCATGAGGTCGAGGGTTGAGGCACACTAGTGACCATGGGTGCACTTTTTTGGGAGCCTGTCATGCTTTACATGGGAGACGTGCTTGCTTGGTTTGTAGAGCTGCTTGTATTGGACACAGTCTATGTTGATGTCATTGTTGTAAAGGATGGGAATATTTGAGATACCACAGGTTCTATTTGAGAGGGTCGAGTAGTGTTTTGATCTACGAGAGGGTTTTTGGGCCATATGGTTGATACATTGAATTCAACAGGGAGTTTGACTCCCTTCTTTATCAACATGGATAAGAAACGTTAAGGATTCCTCTCTACAACAACGTCAACAACTTGCGCGGAATAGGCGTCTTGATCTATGTCTTCAAGATCCTCCTTTGTGACATCATGGAATAATGTTGGTCTATGGGGATTCTTAATGAATAGAGCAGGACTGGTATTTCTGAAAGGATCATCCTCTCACTCTATTTCCCAAGCAAGAAACTGATTGATATAAAACTCATCGGGTTGAGTTTTATCCTTCGACCTTGTGTAAGGCCCTCCATAAGGTGTGTGAGACATAGTGTGGTCCATATTTTGTGACTAAAACAAGTGATATAAAGAAAACAGAAAAGGATAGCCTTTCTAGGAGAGTCTGAGTTATGTTTGGACAAGGGTAATTCTAAGGACAGACATTGATTTATCTTGATCTCAAAGATTTGATGATGTAAGAATAAGATTGTCGACTATTGCCTGGGACAAAGTCACTGATAGAGATATGATGATTTTGAGATAACGGGATCAAGATATTTTGAATCTGAACTTTTGAACTAACAATGCTTGGGTGATAATTGTGCTCTCAAATAATGGATGATCTTATGAAGCTTAGAGATTCACACAATGTTTTTCACATTTTTATGGGATAGACACTGATCTTTTACACAGAATGAAGAGTATTTTCAAGGTTTTTAGGTCAAAATAGGTGTTTTACAATCTCTGGTCAAGTGCGGGAAAACTCCATCGATTATGGTAAAGTGACTGGTGGATTGTGGTAATCTATCACCGATTACGGTAATAAATAGGTTAGTTGCGACAAGAAACAGGATGATTACAACAAACTTCCATCAATTGTAGCAAAATGCGGGCAATTGCGGCAAAGGGGGGAATAGTCTCAAAAAAGACTAACAAAAGACTTCACTATCTGATAGAATTTATTTTCAAGAACAAGGCTTCTGATTTATAGAACAATTTTGATGTTGAAAACCCTAGACTTTAACACATTGGACTCTTTTTGACAGTTTTGGTGTTTGTTTTGCATTCTAGAAACTAATCAAAGAACAAGCATAGTGGAAAATGTGTTTTGTAATTTAGCATGGGTTTTCACACAAGGACAAGCATATTAATCTAAGGCAATTTTGGTTTCCAAATACATTATTATAGGCCCAATGCTTGAATGTTCGTTAGCTCACACAAATAGTGTCACACTACTAGGACACGAAGGTCCACGACGTAGGCGCCCTTGTTTTTGTCGTTGCCAGATATTGTTGTTGTGCTAATGAATATCTCTTTCACTAACACAATACCCTGGAACACACATGTTGGGAATCTTGGGGGGGAAATATGCAACCCCTTGCACTATAATAAGGTATATGTTCAGAGGTGAATCGACTCGGCCTCTATTTTGACAAGGTTCTAGTAGGGTCTGTGGTGTCTATCCAATTGGTTTGTACATGTGTGACTCACTTAAGAGCCTAGTTGACCATGCTAGCTCCTTAGGGATAATTCACCCGATCTAGACTATCATCAACACACCTCACCAAAGCTCGGCTAGATATAAAATGAAACTTTAGTTCGTGTCTTGTTTATATACCAATCAGAAGGATTACCAGTTTAAGGTCATTCTTCAAGGAAGAAGCGTATTCCCCAAACAAGCCTTTCTAAAAAAGTATAAAGGTGTTTAATATAATAGATTGTGCAAGCGCACCAAAGACTCAAGACACTAGGTTAATTGATTAAACCCCAAAGATGGAATGTGAACTAAACTAATCCACCATACAAGCACAAGTATTTAGTTTTAAGCCCAATAGTAGTTGAAGATTTCTTGTTCATTTTTAATGCATCAAATTTGAAATGTATGTTTGCCTTTGTTCAATTCTTAACCTCCACATCAATTTTAAGCACCAATGTGTAAATGTGAGGTTTTGTGATGTTTGACATACAATGTTCTTTTTAAAGTACCAAAATGACAAATGAGTGATTTTTATGTTGCTTTGTTCAATCTGTTTCCACGTCACAAGCTGAAATGACAGGTTAGTACCAAAAAGTGTCTAATCTAAAATTGAAGAATAACCTGAAACTCCCGAATGGTTAAGACTGCTAAGACTAATGGTGACCTTATACATAGTTGTGAAACGTTTGATTGAATCAAGATATTTGTTGTATGATTCACTTTGATTTTCCACTGCGATGCCTAAGATGGCTCTTTGTTGCGTTCGATAGTTTGTGGTCCTTCTTATGGCTAATCTTAGTGATCTAGCACCCGGGATGTGTCTAGTTACCTTTTTGGCCATTTGTCATTGATCAATCCTGTAGAAAACAGAGAAAGCGATCAGATTCTGACAGAGAAACAGTGATGTTCAATTTGATTTACAATATTTCTATCAATTATGGTAATCTTCTGTCAATTGCGGCAATCTTCTAGCAATTGCGATAAAGCACTTTTGACTGTGGCAAAATGCTATCGATTGCGGCACGGATCGGTTGATTGCGGAAAACTCTGTGCGATTGCGGTAAACTAGTAACGATTGCGGCACCGAGCAAGAAAACAAAATTGTGAATAATGATAGAAAAAAAGTGCAAAACCCTTAAAATGACTGCGGTAATAAACCAGGCAATTGCGGGAATCTTCCATCAATTGTGGTAAAATACTAGCGATTGCAAAATTACAGTTTTATCGAGAAAAACATGAAAAAAAGAATTTGCAATTGTATGGTCATGGCCAGAAGGTTCTGTCTGTCGTCTGCAAGTGATATTTGGGTTGTTTGATTCATGTTGGGTTCACCAAAATGTACGCATGGATCAAAATCTGTAACACTCTTGAGTATGATGGGTTAGTAGCACCGATTTGCAATGGGGGAAATTGATAAGAAACAAGCTACTAATAACGAAACTACGAATCAATAAAATATACAAGCAAATAAGAGGAAAATAAATGAATGCAAACCCAATTGCTTGAAGATTCTATTGTCTCTCTACTCCTTCCAAAACGTTGTTTGTGTGATGCTTAGTATTGGTGTGGGCAGCGTCTATGACTTGGGAGCGTCGAGAATATAATATGGAATTGCTTTGTGATCGCAAGATGGCTTGATGCTTGAACCAATCTGACAGAGTAATGACACGTGAGCTTGAAATCATGGATCCTTCAAATGGTTATGAAGGGTTTGTTGCATAGAAATTGAGAATGAGATGAACGGTTGAGATCAATCCCAGAGATAGGAAGACGAACGATTGAGATCAAAGGGAACTGGAGAAGCCATCAGTAAACTCCACCTCTTCAACTGAGAGAGAGGAGATAGAGTTTGGTTAACTAAAGAGCTAATTTTGAGTTACCTTTTAGAACTGAAGAGGTGGGTGG
>MU226380.1:3083277-3096056 GCA_018584345.1 Thuja plicata
GGGTGAATCAGTGGCCTTAAAAATAATTCCAATAATCCAACCAAAAATTATATCACAAATATAATATCCTCTAGTTATCTTTTAGTCTTGCAAGATGTATGCCTTTAAGTAATCTTATCAAATATATACTGCTCGGTTAGATATATTGTTTATCTTTTCTAGCCTTTACCGAGCAACAGGAATTAAACTTAGTGTTTACTGACCAATCCGGTTTTAGTAATGTGTAAAGTAAATTATCAATGTAATGAAATAAACACACATTTGACACATGGATTGTAACGTGGAAACCCTATTAAGGGAAAAACCACTTGGGATGGTAACCCAAAATTTTAACTCTTCTGAAGTAAGCTCGGTGAAGAGCCAACCTTGTTAAAGGTTACAAACACACTGTTAAGTGTGACCTTGTTAGAGGATTCAAAACTAACAGTTTGTCTTTTTACCTAGCATTCACTATACTGTCAACGAGAAAACCTTTTGATACTCTTGAGTATCTCAATACAATAAGGATGGTTAAATCCCACTCGGTTAAGAGATTTTCTGAATCAATGGTTAAACTGAAACAATAAATGATCTGTTCAATAATACAACTTTAACTTGCATATTTTTAGATCTATTTTTAGCCCACAAAATACCCTTCTGATCAATGTTCTCTTCAATTCCTTTGCTCCCCTTCTTTCTTCTTTCTGCTCAGTGAATGCTCTTGCTTCTCTTGCTCGGTGTCTGCAGAATTATTTGGCGATGTTCTTCAACGTGTATGATCAGATCTTCATGAAGAATTCTATCTTCATCAGAATTATATTCACCATTCCTCTCTTCATAATTAATTACTTGTCTCTTTGTATAAACATGATTTCACCATTCAATCTTCTTGTTTTCATCATAGATCCGTTCTTGATCCGTAAATCTCAATGTTCTTGCTTTAATCCGTAAAGCTCTCCTTCAGATTTATTCCACAAATCTCTCCTTGTTATATGTTCTTTAAATATCCTTTTTGTTTTAGTTCAACTGATCGATGAAAATAAATAAATCAATCAGTTAACTCTAAATATAGCTCCTGCCAGCTAAGTGTTTTTGTCTTTCTCTATCTTCAGTTATGATCGGTTATCAACTTCATTTAGCTCGGTCATTGACTCTAGTTCTCCTTGGTAATGACTTTAGTGATGCTTAGTTACTGCGGTTTTTGGTATACACTGTGACTGCTCGGTGACACTTGCTCAGTTTATACTGTCTGTCGGTGTACACTGTCACTCGGTGTACACTATCACTTGGTGTATACTGGATTTTTATGTTTTACTAATAACATAAACTTTATCTCTTTAGCTCTTGAAGTCTATGACAATATGTGTATGACTAATCAGATTGTATCAAGTTGACATCAATGACAATACAATACATTAACTGATTTAATATCTTGCATTTACTTTTTGCAGCTCGGTGATCATCAACTTATCATCTTCAAACATTCAATCTTTTATAGTTCATCAATCTCCCCCTTTGGAATTAATGGAAATATACTATGAAATATGTAATATAAAACATGCCATAACATAACAAACTTATTATTATATAACCAATTCAAATATCTGACTCTCGATAAGCTCTTCTAGCTTAGATTTGATTCTTGCAGAGTGCTTTTCTTCATTCCCTTCAATGGATAGGTGTTTCAATTCTATTTTCTGATTTTGTCTCTCTCTTTGAATCTTTCTCTCCCTTTGGATATTTCTCTCCCTTTGAATTATATCCCTGATGGATATATATTTCATTGATTCTTCTCTCCCTCTGGATGTACTTTTCCTTGATGGATATTTCATTGAATCTCTCTCCCTTTGACAATAATTCCAAACAAAAATATATTCATTGAATCTCCTCTCCATCAGTAATATAGCTTTGTAGTAGCCAACAATATTTTTCTCCCTTTGAAATCTTTGTCCCTTGAGTGGATAGACATGTCATTGAAGTCCATATCTTAGCTTGCATCAACATGATTGATCTTTTGAGAATGTGTGGGCTGATGCAGCCTCCAAGTCAACTTAGTGACTAGTAGAAAAGGGTCAAACCCCTAGTTTATTCCTTAGGTACTCAAATGTATCTTATGGCAATGGTTTTGTAAATATGTTTTCTAATTGTTCTTTGGATTGTACATATTCCAGTATCACCTCTTTCTCTTGTACTTGTTCCCTCAAGTAATGATACTTAATAGTTATGTGATCTATCTTAGCATGCATCATAGGGTTCTTTGAAATATTGATAGTACTTGTATTATCATAATAGATAATTACTGGTTCAAGAATTTCCATATTCATACCTTTGAGAAATTTCTTGATCCATGCAATGTTAGAGAAATTTGCAGCAACAATGACATATTCTGCTTCTGCAGTTGATTGAGATATGCATCCTTGCTTTTTACTTATCCATGGGACAAGTTTTTCACCCATGTAAATAATTCTCCTCCTGTTGTGCTCTTTCTATCATCTATGTTTCCAACCCAATCAACATTGTTATAAACTTGTAGCTCAAAGTTACCATCTTTATTATACTACAGACCATAGTCTTCTATATTCTTCAGACATCTCAAAATTATTTTGACAACAGTCATATGTGATTCCTTGGGATTAGCAGACAATCTTGTAACTATACCAATTGCATGTGCTATATCTGGTCTTGTGTGTACAACATACATTAGTTTGCCAATCATAGATCTATATAAGATATAATTTACCTTGGTTGTCTTGTATTCCTTTGTCAATTTGCATCTGGTTTCCATAGGTGTTCCAACTGGTTTGGAGTCCTCCATCTTCAATATCTTTAGAACTTCTTTGATGTATTTGGATTGTTTGATGTAGATGCCTTCTTCCTATTGTAAAATCTGTAGACCAAGAAAAAATTTGATCTCTCCAAACATTAAAATCTCAAATTCTTTGCTCAGTTAATCAAAAAATGACTTAGATAGCATATCATTACCTCCAAATATGATATCATCAACAAATATCTCAGCAATCAGAATCTTATCATCAATATCTCCTTTCAAATACAAATTATTGTTATCACTTATTCTAAAAAATTCAATACTAATGAGATAAGAGTGAAGTCTTTCATACCATGCTCTCGGTGCTTGGTTCAATCCATACAAGGCTTTGTGTACTCTACAAACCATGTTTCTATTGTTAGGATCAATAAACCCTTCATGTTGTTCAATGTATACCTCCTCTTCTAGTATTCCATTCAGAAATGTAGATTTACATCCATTTGGTATACTTTGAATCTTTTGAAAGCAGCATAATTAAGTAGAATCATTACTCCTTCTAGTCTAGCAACGGGTGCAAAGGTTCCTCCATAGTCAATACCTTCTTCTTGTGCATACCCTTTGCATACCAGTTTTGCTTTGTTCCTTGTGACTTCTCCATTCTCATTCAGTTTGTTTCTGAAAATCCATTTGGTATCAATGAAATTTTTGTCACTTGGTCTAGGTACTAATGTCCATGTTTTTTTCTTCTCAATATGTTCAATCTCTTCATTCATTGCACTAACCTGTTCTTGATTCTCAAGTGCAGTATTAGCATATTTAGGCTCAAAATCACAAATCAAACATCTAGTGTTAAGTGACTTACTTCTTGTTCTCATTCCAACTCTTTTGTCTCCAATTATTTGGTCCTGTGGATGGTGTCTTCTGAAATATTTGGAAAGTACAGGTTCAGATCTCTATTTATCATTCTGATCATGAATTTGATCATCACTGTGATCTTCATTATCACTCGATTCATCACTGTGAGAATTTTCCTGATTCTCGGTGTGTGCAGCCTATTGCTTAGTTGCATTGTTCTATCACTTGGTAGTGTTACACTATTGCTCGGGCAAGGTGTCAGGTTCATCAATGTAGACAAACCTGTTGTAATCTTCTGGTTCATTTCTGCTTTCTTCACTATTTTTCTCAGCAAATTCATCCACTTTAATATTTTCACTTTCAATGATTTTGTTAGAAGATTTGTTAAGACATTTATAAGCTTTTCTTTTGGTAGAATATCCTAGAAATATTTCTTCATCACTTTTAGAGTCAAGTTTCCCATTTCTATCATCTTTCAATATATAACATTGACTTCCAAAAATTCTACAGTAACTCACATTTGGTGTGTATCCATACCATAGCTCATAAGGTGTCTTATTGGTATCTTTCTTCATTTGAACTTGGTTTAGTGTATAGACAACATTACTTACAACTTCTCTCCAGAATGTTTGTGTGATGCCCTTTTCAATCATCAATGTTCCAGCACAATCAACAAATGATCTATTCCTTTGTTCATCAATCCCATTTTTTTGTGGTATTCTCAGTGTAAAAACCTATCTTATAATTCCATGCTCATTACAAAATTTAGTGATTTCATCATCCGATCACATTTCAGTTGTTTTCCACTTTGTTTTTCAACTTTTGCTTTATACGATTTGAACGTCTTAAATGCTTCAGAATTTTCTTTTAAGAACATGATAGTCATCATCCTAGAATAGTCATCAACAAATAGAATGAGGTACCTATCACCATAATAGCTCTTTGTTCTCATTGGTCCACATAAGTCAGTATGGACTAACTCTATAATAGCATTAGATGTGTAGGTTTATCTCTTGAAACTAGCCTTTGTCATTTTTCCGTTTTGACAATTCTTACACATGACATGGTTGGGCTTTGACATACTCGGTAAGCCTCTTACTTTTATTTTCTTGCTTATCCTAACCATGTTGTCAAAATTCACATGACATAACCTTTTATGCCACAACCAAATGTCTTCATTTCTAACCAATAAACAAGTGGTCTCAATATTATCAAGATAGAATAGGTTACCTTTTATTTGTTCACCAGTATCGATCAATCTTCATGTTCCATTATAGATCTTTGCCTTTTTATTCTCAAATGCAACTCGGTGACCTGTGTTATTTAGCTATGAAACACTCAATAGATTATAGTTAAGTCCTTTTACCCAATATTAATTTTCACACCTGATCAAATTATTCAACATGATGGTTTCTTTTCCTTCAACTGGGCAAGGTGAGTCATTACCCATCCTAACTGATCCACCATTATAATATTCAAAAGTTTCAAACTTTTCTTTATCTCTAGCCATGTGGTGAGTACAACCACTATCAATTATCTAGAAATAATTTTTTCTAACTTTAGATATGAATACAGTTTCAACATACCTTTCTTCTTCGTCTGAATCATCCTTCATACCAACAAATACTAACTCAACATCTTCATCAGACTCTGTGTCAGTATTTCATATTTTTTCTCAACTAGGTAACAAGCCTTCTTGCCTTTGTCCTTATAGTATCATTTATCTCTTCTGTCAGAGTGTTAGTTTCTTCTGTAGTCTCAATCATCACTTTTGTCAAACTTCTTTTCATAATATCTGTCATTGTTTCTTTCATCCTTTCTCTTGTTAGGACATCTAGCAACAAAGTGTCCAATTTCTTTGCAATTAAAACATACCAATGGTAATTTACCTTTATATCTTCCTTTACCTCTATGCAATCTTTTATCCATTAGTGCTTCAATTTCATCAAGTTCTTGTTCATCACTATCACTTTCACTATCATTTCTCATAGTGTGTTTGTTACTAGATTTGCTTATTTTCATAGAAGAATTGAATGCAAACTCAACAATTGGTAAGACATTATTGTCATAGTTGTTCATCTCAAATGAAATAAGTCTACCAATCCAACTATCAAGAGTAACATTGTTATTTGCTACTACTCTCATTTCTTGAATTGGAGATACTCTAATAGCATAAATAGGTACCAAGGTTCTCAGAATTTTAATTACCACTGATTCTTCCTCAAGTACTCCTCCTACTCCATGGATAGCATTAAGAACTTCTTTGATTATGCTATTGTACTAAGTGATGTTCTCTCCTTCTTTCATTCTTAGATCATTAAAATTTACTCTTAGGCTTTCAGCTTTAGCTCTTAGCACATTGGTGTCTCCTCCATGTACTATCTTGAGTTTGTCCCACATTTTATTTGTAGTTGTGCATGATTTGACATCGTCAAATTCAGCATCAGATAGTGAAGAAGCAAGTTTTATCATCATAGGATTGTTTTCATGTTTCTCTCTCAATTGATCAATAGTCAGAGGACCAGTAGGTGCAACCTATTCAATATCCAAGTATTGGGTGAAATCATTTCCAATACCTGATAGGTGAAGTCTTATCCTACTTTGTCATGATGCAAAGTTGTCCTTGTTCAACTTAGGCACATCCCTTTTACTGATCTTGTGATCTTTAGCTCGAGTCATTAAACTCTCTTCCAAGCACCAAAGCTCTGATACGAATTGTTAGAATAACTGAGAGGGGGGGGAGGTGAATCAGCGACCTTAAAAATAATTCCAAAAATCTAACCAAAACTTATATAAAAAATATAACATCCTCTAGTTATCTTTTAGTCCTTCAAGATGTATGCCTTTAAGTAACGTTATCAAATATATACTGCTCGGTTAGATATATTGTTTATCTTTTCTAGCCTTTACCGAGTGTAACATATAAAATGGATGTTACATCAAAATCTAAGATATGAATAATGATGTGGGGTGGAAATTTAATGTATTGTTAACATTATTGGATAAGTTGTATTGTTGAGATAGTGGAGAAGGCAAGATTGTCCTCTTAGCCCCAAATTTCACAAAGGAAAGATCCACTTTGATCAACCATAATAAAATGGTTAATGCACAAATGCATCAATCAAACAAAAATAAGAAGAAAGAAGAAATCCTTACAATCCTGAATAATGGATGAAGAGTATATAATTGAATTGATTGAGACCTTAATTGAAATGAATTGAAGACAAATACTAACCTCAAAATATAGCAGATCTGGAAAAAATTATTTTCTAATATTTGTGTTAGGTTTTGGGAAATTCTGCAACTGGATCTAGAACAAAAATGCAGATATAGAAAAAACCCATAAATATTTTTCCTTTCTGAGTCAGGTCAACCTTGACCTCTTTGCCAGGGTGCAATTGTTCCCCAAAATGTCGACCTCGACCTGCACTGCTCCGACGGAAATTCTGTTCATGGATCCTGAAAGTTGGCCGAAAAGGGTATCCAAATATGCTATGAGATTCACTGTCCTATACTTGTACTTGCAAAAAAAGGTTTTTTTTTATTGGGGAGGGGTTTGCCTTGGTCAAACCCTTGTTTCAAAATTAACCTTAAAGTATAATTTAAATTGCATAAATAAACAAAGCAAATAAACAAATTCACCTTGCTTGTATAGAAACCCTTGTGGAGGTTTCGAATCCTTGGATCCACAAGTATGTATGCACCAAATGAATGTATAATATAGAATGTGGAAAGTATGATGTCTCAAATAAATTTCATGTAGATCTTCAACACCAATCTTGAATGGATCTTGGAATAGGAAAATGCTTGCATGGATGGAGGGAGAAATCTTCAACAAGAGGGCTCCATAGAGCTTGAATCCTTCAATGGATACCAATGGATCTCCTTGATGAATTGAATGCTTGAATGTGCTTGAATGCTTGGATGCTTAAGAGTAGATTATTTCTTCAATAGATATTTAGCTTTCCCCAAGTCTTGCTTCTTAGCTTGTCCTTCACACTTAGATTTCACTTAGATGGTTCTTGGAGAAAATGAGAGGAGAAGGATTCCTTATATATGAATCTAGGGCACAATCTTCTAGAGAGGCCTACATAAGAGAATTAAATTCTAATTATACCTATACCCCTAGAAGTTGACATATATTAAATATAATTTCAAGGGTCGTTGCCCCGAAGACTGAAATAGCCGACCCAAAAGCAAGAATTAAATCTTTTTGAAGCTCGACGTCCGAAAACCCCAAAAACATGAAATTTGGACCCTGGGTCAGGGTCAAGGTCAAATCTAACCTAGGTCAAGGTTGAGGTTTACCTTGAACCATAAGGTTTACCTTGACCCTAAGGTCAAGAATCTCTGATCTGCATTTCAGGATGCCAAAAACAAGCTGGAGAAAAGTGGAAAATGGGGCAGAACATTGGTAAAATCCAGATCCAAGTTAGAGACCCATTCAAGGTGCTTGACATGACCCCAAACCACTTAATCAGAGGGATAGACTAGTCCAAAATGGAAGTGCTTCCATTTTCTGACTATACACCGAGTAGCAACACTTAAACTTAGTGTTTACCGACCAATCCAATTTTAGTAATGTGTAAAGTAAACTATCAATGCAACGAAAGAAATAAAAAATTGACACATGGATTTTAATTTGGAAACCCTATTAAGGGAAAACCCACTTGGGATGGTAACCCAAATTTGTTCTCTCTTATGAATTGAACTCGGTGAAGAGCCAACCCTGTTAAAGGTTACAAACACACTATTAAGTGCGACCTTGTTAGAGGATTCAAAACTAATAGTTTGTCTTTTGACCTAGAATTCACTATTCTATCAACAAGAAAACCTTTTGATACTCTTGAGTATCTCAATACAATAAGGATGGTTGAATCCCACTCGGTTAAGAGATTTTCTGAATCAATGGTTAAACTGAAATAGTAAATGATATGTTCAATAATACAACTTTAACTTGCAAATTTTCAGATCTATTGTTATCCCAAAAAATACCTCTTTGATCAATGTTATCTTCAATTCCTTTTCTCCCCTTCTTTCTTCTTTCTGCTCAGTGAATGCTCTTTCTTCTGTTGCTCGGTGTCTGCAAAATTCTTTGGCTTTGTTCTTCAGCCTGTATGATCATATCTGCATGAAGACTTCTATCTTCATCATAATTATATTCAACATTCCTCTCTTCATAATGAATTACTTTTCTCTTTATATAGACATGATGTCACCATTCAATCTTCTTGTTTTCATCGTAGATCACTTCTTGATCCATAAATCTTGACGTTCTTAATTTAATCTGTAAATCTTTCCTTTCGATTTATTCCACAAATCTCTCCTTGTTATGTGTGCTTTAAATCTCCTTTTTGTTTTAGTTCAACTGATCGATGAAAATAAAGCAATCAATCAGTTAACTCTAAATATAGCTCCTGCTAGCTAAGTGTTTTTGTCGATCTCGATCTTCAATTCTGATCCGTGATCAACTTTAGTTAGCTCAGTCATTGACTCCAGTTGTCCTTGGTAATGGCTTTATTTATGCTCGGTTACTGCGGTGCTCGATATACACTATGAATTTCTCAGTGACACTTGCTCAGTTTATACTGTTCATCAGTGTACACTGTCTGTCAGTGTTTACTGTCACTCGGTGTACACTGTCACTTGGTGTATACTGGCTTTGTATGTTTTACCGATAACATAAAATTTATCTCTTTATCTCTTGAAGTCTATGAAAATATGTGTATGACCAATCAGATTGTATCAAGTTGACATCTATGACAATACAATACATTAAATGATTTAATGTCTTGCATTTACTTTCTGTAGCTCGACGATCATCAACTTATCATTTTCAAACATTCAATCAGTTACATTTCATCAAATAGTCACATCTAGATTGAGTCATTCTTGCATATGCCAACTATATGATCAGAAAACGATAAAATTTGAATGGATCATACCTTCAACCATAATTTTAATCCAACAAGCACCGTGGACATTAACACACCAAGAATTTCAAGACATCCACCTAGAGTAGGAATCACTTTACCACCTCCCAATGATGATTTTTTTGTAGAAAATATTCAAGCTCAATGCACCCAAAAATATATATTGATAATGTGTCACAAGACCCTATGATCATGGCTATCATTAATGCATTATTATCTATCAATCTTAACAAATATTTCTTCTTGATTTCCCAAAATGGGGCTAAATTGCCAGCAAGATTTGATACCTTCACTATTATGGATATTGGGACACAAACTAATACACAACCTATTGGGGTGACTCAATCATCTTCATCATCCTAATTATCATCAAACATACCATCTAGTAGTATGTCCCATAATGCTACTCAAGTCACAACTTCCACAAAATCTTTTGGGAAACAATACACCAATCCACTTTTTGTTAGCAACCCCATGACAACAAGTGTTAATCCAAGTTCCAATATACCTTAAAAAATTTCACAATTAAACACGTATTTCAATCATTCAAACACAATGAAAATTACTATTTCTACTACTACATCATCAATTAATCCAATTACATCTATTCTCTTGAGATCCGCAAGTTAAAATAATTAAACCAACACAATTTACCAAGGTGTCCCATCAAATATCAACAATCATTACACTGCTTCATAGGGATTACCTTCTAATAAGAATACCATGAATCCACATATTATAATTAAATGTCATCATTCCAACTAAAACTCTAGTTATCAAGGTGGATCATCAAACCCTAGTGGACACAATGTTAGAATGATACCTACTCACACCAATCCATTTATATCAAAGAATCTGACATTTACCTATTTCACACCAAGTAGTATTCCAACACCTCAATATCAATTGACATATACATACAACCAGATACCTACACACCATAGTGGCAATCCTTTCATATACCCCAATCTTGGAGCACATACACATGTACCACTCACACCTATAGATATATGAGCATGCAAAACCTCCAACAATAAGTGAACACTCTTCAAATTGGTGCCTCTAAAAAGATATACTCTCTAGCGAACCTATGGCCATATATGTTCAACAAGTCACTATACATGCCACGTCTCCCTCCCAACTTTGAAACACCAAAATTTGACAAATATAAGGAGAAGGGGTCACAAGATCACATTCAAGAATTTTTCATGACATGTATAAAAGTTACCCACAATGATACATATTTAATGCAACTTTTAATGCAACTTTTCTCATGAAGTCTTAATGGGTCAACTATGGAATGGTTTTCATGATTACCCTCAAGCACAAGGTCTTTTAATGTGCTAGAAGAGAAATTCATCTCCAAATATTCTCATAACATCGTCAGTGAAGTCAACATCATGTATCTTTATAACACAAAATAGAAAAATGGGGGAATCTATGCATCCTTCTTACAACATTGGAGAAACTTGGCTGCTAGAGCCCCCTTTCATATTCCTTAGAAGGACAAGATCTTAATGTTCATTGATAATTGCACACTTGACATTATGTGTGCTCTACACTCCCAATACATTAACACCTTTGAGGAACTTATTGAACAGAGCCTAAAAGTAGAAACAACACTCATACTCGAAGGAAAAATCAAGATCAATAAAGAGACCAGTAATAACTCATATAATAAATCCTATGACAAATCCAAATATTGATCCAAGAAAAATAATGTCACTAATGATGGCATCGTCGATGTGAAGAAATTCATAGTGCACAACCAATATTATGTCTTCAAGGCCCAACAAATATCAATTATCTCAATTTGAACAATAATATACTTTAAAATGAGAGTCAGTTAGTGAATGTGAAAAATGATCAACAAAGTCCTCTGATAAGGCCAAATATAAGATGAACCTATACGCCTCTCACAAAAACCTCTCGAGGTTGTCTTAAATAAGATAATTCAATCAAATGTGGCGACCTTGCCAAAAATCAAACATTATGAATCTAGTCCATTTAAACCAACATGGGAGAACAATAATGATTTTTATGACTACCACTGAGCCAAAGGTCATAAAACCTCTAACTACTATCAACTAAAATATTTTGAGCAAGAACTACTCAAACAAGGAAAAATTAAAGTCCAAGATAATTCTAAATTATCAAATAAATATCATACCATTTTTAAAGATCCATTCCAAAATCATGAAAAGGGGAAGCCTTTATTTTAGGATAAAGAAAAAGGCCAACTACACATATCCTATTCACTAAAATATTGTCAATTAGAAGCATTTTGAGTATGATCATATAGTCTCCACAATCACAGTCATGGACAAAGGTTTTGAATGTGTTGTCACCACAGAAAGATAAAAAAATCACAACATTGGGAACCCCTTCTAAACCATTACTCCCATCTAAGTCTTCCATCCCTTTGGTAGGTTGGTAAAACATCTCAGATAATCTAAAGAATACATTAAAACAAATATCCATAATTGAATTGTTATGCCTCTCATTATCACATAAAGCAGACCAAGATAAGGCCCTACAAGAGTTGTTTTTCCCTCAAGACATAGATATTGATGAATTTCAATCCATGGTGGGACATATTTCCACCACACTACTGAGAGTATTGAGGAGATGTTTGCATTGTTGTCATTGATGTCAAAACCCTTGTACCAGTTGTGTATCTATACTAGTTGGTTGTTCATTATCTTCCTGTACCAGTAGATTGTGCTTTGGTATTGTGCAGATTAGATTAATTCTATTTAGTCTATTTTTGGTAATAGATTCACATGATAGATGTATTTGTTCAAACTATTGAAATATATATTTTTGGTACATCTATGATATTCAATGAATGGAGAATCATGAAAATTTTGGGTGGATATAATTGTTTATTGTGTTTTAAAGTTCTTTCGAGTATCCTTGCTACCTAGACATTCATGCAATATATTAGATGCTTTTTTATCTAACGGTTATATTGTATTTTAAGTATAGTTTATATATGATTTTATCCCTCGATGGGTTCATATTTTTTGTTGATTAAGACATGGTCTTGGTCATGGTGTTTCCATTGGCCTATGATATATTTGTTTATTGGTGTTTACAATATGCAAGGTGCTCATCTTATGTGTGACCTACATTTGGGTCCTATGGTAACGTGGAGTAAGGTTTTCATATGTATGACCTATTCTTTATGTTCGATGCTAGCGTGTTAAACTATGATGTAATATCTTTTTTTAACTCAAGCCGAC
>MU226380.1:3115048-3130652 GCA_018584345.1 Thuja plicata
TATAAAGAGACACACACACACATACATATATCAAATACATGTGTGTGTGTGTGTGCACATACACACACATCTATATGATATGTGTATACATATATCATATATGTGCACGCATGCGCGCCCACACACACACACACACACACACACATCAATCACTTTGTAACCAATGTGGAGATTATGAGAGATTATTGAAGGTGGTATGATGTGAATGTGTTTTTGCATCATTGGTGGTAATCTGTGCAAGCAGAAGTAAGAAGATCGAAGGTTATTGTGAAGAGAGAGCTAAGGCTGGTGACAAAAGGAAGTGTTCAGCTTTGCAAAAATATAAGGAGGTGGTGGTAGAAGATCTGTAATCGGATCTATTGCATTCAGATACAAATGAGCTTTCAACTAAAATTATCTCATGCATATACAAATGCAATTATATCAGTTTGTCTATAAGATCTTTCTGTATAAATATTTGGTATTAGGGAAGTTATCCCAACCGACAGTGAGCCTTACTAGCAGTGAGCCTTACTTGCAGTGAGAAAACTAACAACAAGCCCTTGTAAATACTACTTTAACTAATTTTCTTTTAATGAGAATTAGTTTTTGCATGGTTTTTCCCATCTTGGGTTTCCACATAATATTTTTTGTTCATGGTGTTGATATTTTGTGCTTTCATGTTCATATGTGTTATAAGTTTTTGATTGCTTAAAGTATTTATTGGTTCAATAAAGTTTGTGAAAAGAGTTTACAAATAATAGATTCACCCACCTCTTATTTATTCAGCCTTCTCAATACACACATCTTGTTTCATTCAAAGAGAAAGACCTACCTACACACAAGCCCTATCAAAATGACCACCTCCATCTAGAGGTATACATCCATTGACATAAAGTAAAAAGAGTGTTGATAAATGGTGAAGCCAAACTCAATATTTGTACATTTAAATTGGTTCAAACATTAGGATATTTTGAGAGTTGTGTTGATCCCGCAAAGAAATTATTGTACATTGAAATTGGTTGAAACATTGGGATGTTTTGAGATTTGTGTTGATTGAGCAAAGAAAATTGGCATTCGAGGATGTAACAAGGTAGAACCTCCTTCAAAGGGCATCATTACTTTTCCTATTAGATTTGGACCTAGACTACATGGAACAACCTTCCAAATCATTGATCTTGAGCTTGGCTACAACATGCTTCTTGGTAGACCTTGGACCTTGCATGTTGTGAAAGTTGTACCCTCCACATACCATCAATGCCTAAAATTTCCCTATGATGGAGTATAAATCATTATCCCAAGTGACAGAGACTCATTCCCATATTATACAAACCAAAGAGGTTCTACTGAAAATCAAATCCCCATCAACCATGTAGCCTCCATAGTCACATAATCCAAATACCTTGATTCCACCACTCTATCCAAATCCATTGAACCCTCCACTTCCCTATCCATGCTCAAGATCAATGTCCAAGATAAAGGTTGTGAAGAATATACATATGTTGAATACTTTTTTGTTTCTCCTCACCTATGTTGTCCTTGAGGCCAAACACAATAATCTTGGTATCATGATGTATATGTTACCATGATGTTTATAGTGATAACACTTGTTCTATGTGTTGTTTTTTATTAGAGTAAAAGCACCTATTTTAAAGGGACCCCGAAACCATTTACAACAAGCTACTAAAAAGATAGAGCATTAAATGTAACAAAACAAAATATGTTGGCAAAGACAATAGTCCAACATCCAGGCATACAAAGAGCCAAAAACAATCCAGCAAGCCCTACAGAACAAACAAAACAAAAGCTAACACAAAAAAACCAAAGAACACAGAAATATAGACCATATTTTTCAAGGTGTTGTCCACCTCTAGTGATTTTGATTTGGGGAGGTGTCAAATCCATCATTACTTCATACTTTCCCAAGCTTCATATTAATTAAATCAAATTCCAAGAGAAATTTGATATCATCACTTATCTCTTCCTCTCCATATTATGTCTTAGCTCCAATGTTCGCAAACCCATCCGCCACTGTATTGGTTTCCCTATAGGAGTGAGCTATATTTTTTTTTTCAAAACTTTGAATATTGTATATAGCTTCTCTTATGATATTGTTTATAGACCATGATGTTTGAGATTCCCCTTTGAGACATATAATTATGTTATTGGAATCCCCTTCTAACCAATCCCACTTTAGGTTCATTTGTTTAGCTATACAAAGGCACTTGAGAGCTCCCATGGCTTTAGCATAGTGGTTGGTCTAAATCCCTAAGGGGAGTGCCGCAACAACTATGAAAAAGCCATATTCATTTCTAAGTGATATATGTTGTTATATTGGGATGTCAATGTTATATTTATATGTGGAGTTATTATGATGTTTGATGTTCATATGATGCTCGCATTTTTTACAATAAGTACTATGATAATTACATTCTACTTTGATGTTTGATCGTATCACTGAGATGACAGTTTGCAGTGATACATGTTGAAATGTGGCAATAGTATGTTGTGATATCATAGTGGTATGGATAGAATGCAATTTTGATAATACTGACACTACAATGACTTCATGATAGATTTGTGATATTAAATTTGGGTATTGTGGCATACCATGGCATAGCCTTGATATTGAATCCCATATCAATATCATGTATAAGTGACAGGGTTATATTGATTACAAGTATATTCACTCACATATGCAGTAACTAAGTTTGTATTTCAATTGAAATGAAGATAGATTTCAAATTTCTATCTTCATTGGTCAATAATGTGACCTTGGAAAGATATGTTGTATTGCTAGGAAGACCTTTTGGTCAACCTCATAGTCATTCCCCATTATCCTTTCATCGACATTGTATATTAAATGGAATTTAAGATGTAATTTAGTAATGTCATTCTTATCAGAATTTATGATGTTAAGATAAGGTTTATTGTATAATTCCATTTTGACATTCATTGCATATTGTAAGTTTGGGTTTCATTTGTAAACCCTAGCTCTTTCAAGATGGGGCATTGTCCATGGAGGGCATTTCATGCAGAGACTATTGAAAATATTATAGTTATGGCCACCAAGACAATGACTAGGGTTGAGATGGAAGTTTGATCAGTTAAATTGTAAACAATTGCAGTTGTGATATAGAACAGTAGGGAGGCAGAGCATACAAGAATCTGAAAGATTTGCAACTTAATTTTGTTCCAAGTGTTTACATTTAATTTTCCCTATGTTGTGTATCTATAGTCTATGATTAAACTATTGTTAAAATATGTCATTTAACTGTGGCTAAAGTTTTTTATGTCAACAAGTATGATGTGTTTCTCAGTTATCTTGCTTTTCCATACATGGTAAACCATGCTAAGTGTCACAGTCTTGTGTCTCTTACTCGAGTATGCTGGTTCAAGTACCCTTGTTCAAACATATAATCATGACATCTTTTGATAAATGTATGTTGATATGGGTATTTTTGTTTTGATATATGAAAAGATTTTTTAAAACCCACATTCATTATATTCATGTTTTTTTCTTTTATGATATAAACCCTTGTCCAGGGTTTAAGATTTTTGAAAATTTTAATCTATGGTTTGTTCTTATGTAGTGTTAAGTATTGTCTATTGATTTTCTTATTGTTCTCGTTGAACCATGGGTAATGAATTCATTATTTCCCTCCCAACCATAGACAATATGCCATTGTCTCCCCCGAGCATCCCAATGTATATATCTACATTTTCTTTCAATTGTTATATATTATAAATGAGATTGCACATCTCGTTATATATGCGAGAGGTTCCCTTTCACCACGGGTCACCACTCTTCACATGTGGCCCCATTAATTAAATATTGATTAATTACATAATTAATATATACTCATAATAAATATAATTAAATTATGATTATAATAATTATATTGAAAATTATAATTATATTATCACAATAATTATATAATCAATATAATTATTATAATTATAATGTAATTATATTACACCAATAATATAATAATTATATCATCACAACCTTTATGTTATTTATGTTGGCCTGAAGGAATTTGACCATAGCTACAATAACATTAACACTCGCTCTTAGCTAGGGAGAATCTACTCAGATATCTGAGTTAATGTCCACCATGGCTACTCCCATAGGGTGGCTCCATCATGGCTGCTCCCATGAATGGAAATGCAAACAAACACAAGTGTTCATCATGAAATCACTCATGCGATGTTGTCATCTCATGATGATGGTCACCATAGCTACTTCTAGAGGGTGACTCCACACAAGTGTTTAGTCACAGAGTCACTCACATGACCTCCATCATGGCTACTCCCATGAATGGAAATATAAATGAGCACAAGTGCCCATCACAGAATCACTCAATGTGATGTCGTCATCTCATCATGACATTCACCATAGCTACTCCTAGAGGGTGAATAAACACAAGTGCCATGTCATAAATTATCTCACATGACATCCACCATGGCTACTCCCAAAGGGTAGATCCACCATAGCTACTAGGGTAGAATAAGGGCTTTCACCTCAAACTTCTCCCTCATAGAGAAGAATGCATTACAAGGGTTGACATCTCAAATTTCTCTATCTCAGAGAAAAATACTAAAATGGATGATACCTCAAATTTCTCTGTCTCAGAGAAAAATGCTACAAGGGATTGCACCTCAAACTTATCCCTCACAAAGAAGAATTTATTAATAAGGAATTGCACCTTAGACTTTTCTCTCACAGGATAAAATGCATTAAGAAGATCTTCATGATGGCGTGACTCTCTCTAAATTAGATATCATCCTTCTGACCTCCTTGTCCAAGGTTGCTTCTAATGAAATGTCATACTCCCTCTGAATATGATATCAACCTTCTGACCTCCCCGTCCAAGGTTTTCTATGATGGATTGTTAGACACCCTCTAAATGTCAATTCTTCCTCTTCGGAGAAACTGATCTAGATATGTGCCACCAAATCAGTTTCATGGAAGCAAGCTATGTCTTCATTCTTCAGCATGCATGACTTTCACACAGGATGCATCAAGCTCTTTTCTTGAATGCTCATTGATCCAACAAGTATCCATCTATTTAGGAATATCATGACCTAGATGTTTTCATAAAGGCCTTCCATCATACATACATGGGACTTCATCCCATGAATCATAGTCTTGGAACAAAATGAATATTCCATGGAAAGTGTGAGCTTCACAAGAACAAACCCCTAACACCAAATGTAACAATCATTTCACCCAGGAGAGTGTCACACTACAAAAATGATGTACACAACATCTCCTATACATTATTCAGATCCCAAATAACATATAAGCACTAGAGATATAATTGTCCAATGGATTTGACTTTTGTCCACATCAAAGTGTTGATATCATTCCACTCCCCCAATATACCTGCAGACAAAGTCAAACATTTCAATATTTCTAATGCTTTAATAGAAATATTTAATCATGACTTCTTATTGGATGTGATATTTGGAGTATAGAAGACTACATGGTGCCCTGATATCTCTCAGATGTCTCCATCACATACCTTAATATCCATCGATGACAACTCTAAGGCCCCGTTTGGTTCCTGGTATTAACCTAGAATAGTCATTATTTAATGCGAGAATAAAGTAATTTGCCGTTTGTGGCCATTTTTTGAATTCCCGAATTAGAAAATTAATCCCCATTTTTGGGCTAATGCTTGGATTAATTAATTCCAAAAAAAGCCTGAAATTCATTTTTTATTCCAGAATAAGCTATTCATGGATTCAAAATAAGCTATTCATGGATTTGGAATTACAACAAAATGTATAAGTTGTCAGGTCCGTGCGTGAACGATTCTTTAGGTTTTCTGGGAAATTTATTTCCGCCACAATCATTTTAGCCTTTTTTTATTGGTAAAAGGCCGAGGCCATAATGACATTTCGACCATTTGATAAAAGTTTAAAAATTAAATTTTTCTTAACGGTTCTTTAGGTTTTCCAATTTTTTTTTAGTTTTTACTTGGATATGACTTTGGATAGAAAAATATTAAAAATTAAAAAAATGAGCAACAAAATTGATAAAAGTTCAAAAATTAAATTTGTAAGAAAATATTTTTTTAAGAAGTTAATAATACATATTTTAATTTAAAAATATATAAGTTAAAAATACATATATATTTTAATTAAAAAACCAGCAACATAAATGATGTTCAAAAATTAAAATTTGTAAGATTTTTATATATTTTTTTAATAATTATAATTTTTTAATAAGTTGAAAATACATATTGTTCAAATTAATTAAAAAAATAAAAAATAATCCTTATTCGAATTCCACATTATGGGATCCAAACGCAGAATAGATTAATTCTCAGTCATCTTCTAGGTGCACCAAACAGGTCCAAACTTTATTCCATCTTTCTTTTTCAGGATTAATTAATCCGAGAATAGGTCCTTATTCTAGAATAGGCTTATTCTCGATAAATTAATTCCATGCACCAAACGGGCCCTAAGGTCTTTAAATTCGTAACATATTTTGTGGCACATCTTTCAATGATGAATATTTATATTTATTTAAGAGGCTCCTCTATAGTCCTATATTTATTATCTAACTTATATTCTTGTCGGTAATATATATGTCTTATTTGTGGCCCATAAGTTTTATTTATTTATTTTTATTTTTAATTTTATTGCAGGAGAATGACATCACACATCTTAGCGACTCATTCAATGTTGATCTTATTCTCTATAGTCCATGCTCTTAATTTCACATGTGTATATGAGTATCACGGTTCCAATATATAGGTGATGTCAAAATTGCTATGCTGGTGTCACACTCTGATGATACATTGCCACTTCCAAAAGATGAGAATGCTTAATACTCGCAAACATTGGTCGCAAGTATTACCAAGTTGTTGGTGATGTTGAATGGTGATCACTAATGTGTCACAACCTTTGGTAATTAGTATCACAATCATATAATGATGTCGCTCTCAAGCTATATGTCATAGGTGTATTACAATCCCAAGGCAATGTACATATATCACAACATCTTTGAATGTCATGGTGCCAATATGTACACTCTATATGTTTAGCAGATGTAGCCATATCAGAGTTTAATACAGTCAACAATCTTGCCAAAAAAGAAATAAAGCCCATCAGTGCATGAATTTAGGAAATGTTGGCTGGTGGTTATCGATGATTATAAGCTAAAACTATTATATAAAACTTCCAAGTATGTCACAATCTGGGCTACAATTTATTGTTGGGATGCAAGATTGATGTCAATGTGAATATATCTGATTTGACTGATGCTAGATATGAGCTACGAAACAAGCATGAAAGTGTTTTTTTTTCTTTTTCTTTGTGCTATGTCTTCCAGATTCAATATTTATCAACGCTGAACATGTGCCTCTGCGTTACTAGTTCTAATACCTTTGTTTGCATTTCTTCCTGTAATCTATCCACAGACTGCAATTTGTTCATCCATCGACATTTTTCAACGATCAGATCTTCCTCCAAGGCTTTGCTCCGATACCATGTTTATTTTCTGATTGTGTTAGTTGAACCATGTGTAATGACTCCATTATTGCCTCCTAACCGTAGACAATATGCTTTTGTTTTCCCCAAGCATCCCGATGTATATGTCTGCATTTTCTTTCAATTGTTATATATTATAAATGAGATTGCACATCTCATTATATATGCCAGAGGTTCTCTTTCACTACATATCACCACTCTTCACATATGGCCCCATTAATTAAATGTTAATTATATATTAATTAATTATATAATTAATATATAATCATAGTAAATATAATAATTATAATATAAATATATTATCATAATAATATAATAATTATATTACATGGATAATTTATCTGCCAAGTCATTTGCAGCTCTCACCACATGTGTAATTTTGAAATCTTTAAATAATTTTGAAATGAGGGAGAAGTAGGAACTCCGCTAGAGGCAACGGTCGCCTGCAACATGGAAGGATGGAGATGGAGGACAATCTCGAGCAAGGGCAGGTTTCAAAGCACACCCGGGGAAAAACTACAGTGGAAATGGATATGTTCGATGGCCTTTCAACACACGCAACCCCACATTTTAGAATGACCATTTCCTTATGGATGGACAAATAGAAGGTAGTTACCGACGTCCCCCAAATAGCCGACCGGTTTGGAATGGAAGGAGAAGGGAGAACTAGAACGGGAATCAGACGCAGACTCCAGGCTACACTCGGATTGACAAAAACTTTGACTTTACCAAGATAGCGCACAAGTTTTATCGACCAAAACGATCAGTTGAGAATGATCATGTGCCAATTCCTCCAACACATGCTAGTAATGAAGAGGACAACATTAAATATGAGGTAATATCTACACTGAAAATCTCAAACCCTCTATGGCTAGATGCAGTAGGTTCTTTTAAATATATAGCCTTTTTCTTTAAATGGCTAGGTCTGTGGCCTTTTGTGGCTCTAATCCGAGGATGGTGTAGTCAAGTTTGGGGGAAGGAGGTCAAACTTAAAACCCTCACAAATGGTTTTTATATGGGTATTTGCCCTTTGAAAGAGGATAAGGAATGGATTCTAAAAAATGGCCCCTACATAATCAATGGGAAAGGTATCTATATGAAAGAATGGATGGAAAATTTTGACCCAATGACTGAGGAGCTCAAGGAATATCTGGTGTGGGTTAACCTACATAATCTCCCAATGGAATATTGGGATGAAACCACTCAGGAGAAAATCGGGAACAAGATTGGAACCTTTGTTTCTGCAAAAGAGGTAATTAGCAAAGAGGATTCCTCAATACATCCTAGAATCCTTATCAATCTTCAAAGTAATGACCCAGTTCCAGACTTCATTTTACTAGGCATGGAGCATGGGAATTGGAAGCAAAGGATAGAGGTATGGGAGGGAGAAGAGAACATGGTCTCACCCACTAAACCTGTGATAGAAATGCAAAAGAAAGGGAAATTTTTGAAGGAAGATATGCTCTTAGATCAATTGGAACTTGAACTCCTTATATCTAAAGGGGAGACAAAAGAGAGGATAGCCGACCAGTTGACCAACCTGGACAGAGGACAGTTTAATACTCCTCCAGGAAGAAAGGAGTATAAGCAAGCCCGAGAAAATGCAATAATGGGAACATATGACCATTATCAGAAAGAGGAAAATAATTTATCTACCCAGCAGGTTATGGAAACTTATTACTCCTTAATACATCAACAACAGAGCCATGAAGGTGTTCAAAATGACCAGAGGAATAAATGAGAAGATCTAAGGCCAACAAGAGTGCAGGTTAGCAAGGATGAGGAAACGGTGTGTCCCTCCACACAAGTTGTGACTTGCACACCTCTCTCACAACTAAGAGAAACATATGTGCAGGAACACAGACCCCCTTCCCCTAAGAATTTGTTCCCCCATCTACAAGAGGCAGGGGTGAGAATAGATCCACTAAGGAAAGAGAATGGAAATGAAGACCTGTCTTGCATTCAAGACACTTTAGATAGGTTATGTCCACCACTACAGGATGTAACTATCTATCATCCAGCTATAGAGGAAGGAAGATTCCTCTCATCCAGGCTACCCCTAATCTAGGGAGGAATAATATCAGTGAGCAGGCAGATTATAAAGACTTAGAAATCACACCAATAAGAAATTTGCACAAATCCTTAGAAGAAGAAAAAAATATTGCAGAAAATTCAAAGGACTAGGAATCAGAATTTGAAGAACAATTGGGGGACAGTGATGTGAAAAACATGGGTCTCTTTGAATCTAGTGGAGTCTTGGAGAAGATATCTATAGGAAAAATAGTGTCAACAAAAAAAAAAAACACAGGTCCGAAGGGAAAAAGAGGGGCAAAATCTACAAGGGCGAAGTTAAAGATAGCTGGGAATGCTACAAACCAATCCAAATTGAGATTGGGAAATGGCTATGGTAATGCCATTTCCTAGGAGCCATGAAAACCTTATCATGGAATGTCAGGGGCTGCAATTCCCCTAACAAGATTTATTTGATAAAGCGTTGCCTTGATCAAACAAAAGCAGATTTAGTTTTGTTACAGGAAGCACAAATAAAATTAGAAGACAATGACCTTTTTAAGAAGAAGTTTAGAAGGTGGAAGTGTGCTCTAATGGGAGCACAAGGAGATTTAGGAGAGATTGGAGTGCTCTATAATGATATCACAGTTGATGTAGTAGTAATCCAACAAGATCTACATTGGCAATGTCTAAAAGTGCACATTAAGCATCTCCATTGCTACATCTCCTTCTTTAATATTTATGGGCCAAATAATAAGGGTCAAAAAAAGCTGTTATGGGATACTTTGAAAGGAATTTTGGAGAATATGGCTAATGAAGTGGTAGTGATAGGAGGGGATTTCAATGCTATCCTTACTTCGAAGGACAAAAAAGGTGGAAAATGATGGAGTAATGAGAATACACGAGACTTTAGTTCCTTTGTAAGCGACTATGAACTGATGGATCTACCTTTCAAAAAAGGAGATTTTACATGGAAAAAAAAAAGATTGGGTTTCCTGGATATTGCTGAAAAGTTGGATAGGCTCGTCATAGGGGGAAACTGGGCGAATACAAACTGGTCCTGCGAGGCTGAGATCTTACCCTTCTAAGGTTCTGATCATTATCCAATCTGCCTACGAATTTAGCATGAAGACACTCCAGATAGATGCCCCTTCAAGTTCAAAGCAATGTGGTTTACTTCAAAAGGGTTTAGTAATCTGATTGAAGAATGGTGGGTAATGCACCAAGGAGACCAGGTAATAAGGCTTTTATTTTTTTCAAGAAACTACAATTTCTTAAGGAACAACTAAAGATATGGAATAGAACACATTTCAAAAACATCTTTGTAGAGAAACATAATGTAGAAGCTAAAATAATAGCCCTAAGTTTGAGAGTAATTGAAAATGGTATGGAGGAAGCTGACTTTTCCAAAGAGAAGATGCTTCAAATAGAATTAAGTGAGCTACTGAAGAAAGAAGAGATTTTTTTGGAAACAAAAATCAAGAGAAACCTGGTTAAAAGAGGGAGATCTAAATACAAAAAAATTTCATAACTCTCTTAAACAAAAAAGAGCTTAAAATAAAATTTTCAACATTCAAACCAAAAATGGAGAGGAATTAAGGGACAAGGAGCTCTTAAATAAAGCTTCTGTTGATTTCTTCTCAAAAAATAAATTGGTTAATAATAGAGAAATTACAAGGTATGATGACATGCTTAAGATGATCCCTCCAATTATCTCAGAGGAACAAAATAGAAAAATTTTAGCCCCAGTTTCTATTGAGGAGGTGAAACAGGCATTGATGGGTTTGGGAGGGGATAAAGCACCAGGTCCTGACGGTTTTCTAGCAATGCTCTTTCAGAAGTTGTGGCACATCTTTGGTCAGGAAATTTGGGAGGTTGTGGAAGAGTCTAGGGAGGGTGGTTTCTTGTTGAAAGACCTCAATACCACCTTCATTGCTCTGATACCAAAATGAGAACCACAGGAAAACTTTGAAGATTTTAGAACCATTGCCTTATGCAATACTATTTACAAGATTATTGCTAAAACTATAGCAAATAGACTTAAGCTAGTGCTTGACTCAGTGATTTCAGAGGAACAAAGTGGTTTCTCACCAGGCAGATCCATTTTTGAAGGTGTGGTGGTTGCACATGAAGCTATCCATTCAATTAGATCTTCAAAAAATCAAAGTATGATGGTGAAACTTGATATCAAAAGAGCTTATGATGAAGTTGACAGGGAATTTTTAGTCGGTGTTGTTGATAAATTTGGATTTGGAAAGGATTGGATTAAATGGGTGAAATGCTGCATTGAAACTCTGAGGTTCTCAGTATTGGTAAATGGCAGCCCACAGGGCTTCTTTGCATAGGACAAAGGCATAAGATAGGGAGACCCCCTCTCCCTCTTTCTCTTCATAATTATGGCAGAGGCTTTGTGAAGACTGATTACAAGGAAAAGGGTTAATGGATCTTGGAAAGGCATCCAGATAACAGAAGGGGTGGAAGCCCTCACCCATATACAGTTTGTGGATGACACCTTCTTAGGGGGTGAAGCCACATAACAAGAGGAAAAAATTATTAAGGAGTCCCTTAACATGTATGGGAGAGCTTCTGGTCAAATGATAAATTGGAGAAATTCAGAGATCTTTTTCTTCAATACCCCTTTACACTTACAAGTGAAGATTTGCAACATCCTCGGAATGAAAGATGGGCTGTTACCAAGCAAATATCTAGGAATCCCCCTCTTTAAAGGGAGAAATAGGATGATTTCTGGAAAGATTTGATAGAGATATGTTTAAATAAAATGGATGGATGGAAGGGCAGATGGTTGTCATCGACAGGTAGAATTCTGATGCTCCAAATAGTGATTTCTGCTATGCCAGTATATTCAATGATGTGTATGGAGGTGCCTAAAAAGGTGGTGAATATTCTAAGTGCAAAAATGCGTAGGTTTTTCTGGTGTGGAGCCAAGAGGATAAAATCCTATTAGTGGCATGAGAGAAAATTTGCAAACCAAAAGACCATGGCGGAGCAGGGATCTGAAATTGGCAAATTATGAATAAGGTTCTTGGGGAAAAACTAATCCGGAATCTATATAGGCACAACAATCTATATTGGGAAAGAATATTGTAAGAAAAATATTTAGACTACAGGATTGTGCAAGGATCCTGACTATAAAAGACCCCCCTCGAGGCTCAGCAATTTGGAACTTCATGCTGGCATGTCGCCCAATTATAACTGACCACATAACTTGGAAAATCAGAGATGGTAACTCAACCCTCATTTGGGAAGATTCTTGGGAAGGACATGAGGCCTTAGAGATGCACCGAGAGCTACTGGAATTAAAAACCCATCTAAAAAGGAGATGGGGTGATAAGGTAAAAGATTACTTAGTAGAAAAAAGAACAAGGGAAGGAGTGAAATGGTGTTGGAAGAGTTTAGATGGGATGGATTTCCCTAAAGAACAGAGAAACATAATGATGGAACTCCTCAAGAGTAGGGAGATTACACTAACATAAAAGCAAGATAAGATTAGATGGTGTGGCTCACTCTCAGGAGAATATTTAGTTAAAATAGGTTTCAAGCTATTGGAAAATGTGACTGAACCACAGTTCCCTTCAAAGGATCTGTGCTGGAGTAAAGAAATTCTACCTAAGGCAGGTGTGTTTACATGGTTGGTATGTAAAGGGAGAATTATAACTGGTGAAAGAAGGAAAAAATTGGGTTTCAATGGACCAACCCGATGTGAAATCTGTGTAAACAGTGAAGAATCCTTGGACCACATGATGTTAAATTGTGATTTTGCAGCTAACTGCTAGAATTTTGTCCAAAATAAACTTAGGTGGTTTAGTCCACGAGCTAACACTATCTCTGAGCTTTTTGCAGGATGGCCCAGGGAGCATAAGAAATCCACCTTGTCAAACATATGGAGGATTTTTCCTTCCATGGTAGTATGGGAGATATGGAAAGAGAGAAATAGAAGGCTCTTTCGAGGGGAGAAGGAATCTATGGATAGATTTCTTAGCAGATTACAACATTCTATTGAAGAGGTTGTAAGCACCTCAGCTACAAGAAGACAGTTTTTAAAAATCCGCTACACAAAGGAGGACCGACTAATTCAAATGAATTGGCCAGTGGTAAGATTTAGCTCACCAGCTGGAGCTCTAGTAACAAAAAGTAGGTCAAAGAAGACAATGCAAATATAATGGGAGACCCCAGGGGAAGGTTGGATAAAGGCTAATTTTGATGGGGCCACTAGACACAACCTTGGACCTAGTGGTATAGGTTTTATTTTTATAAATGCACAGGGAAAGACCTCTTTAAAGGTGGCCAAAATATGCTTGGAGGGAACAAATAATATGGCTGAAGGCCAAGCAGCTCTATTAGCAATCCAAATGGCACAAATCAAGGGAGTAAATAAATTACACTTAGAAGGAGATTCACTATTAATAGTGCAAGCAATCTCGAAGTTATCTCTAAGAGCTTGGAACCTTGAAAAACATATTGACCCTGTTATTAACATCCTCAAAACCTTTGGGGATTTCAAAGTAACACACATAAGGAGAGAAGGTAATATGGAAGCTGATATGCTATCCAAACAAGCCCTTGAACTCGCAATAATTAATGAGTTATGGATTGAGGAGATGCCCCCAACAGGAAGTTAAGGTTTAAAACATAATAACCAATATTACAGCTCGCAGTTGCTTTTCAAAAAAGATTCACTCATAAAACCGAATAGGGGTGAATCATGAAGGAGATTTACTTGCCAAATATATGCTTGGCAAGTCGGTCCTTTTATTAAAGGAGTGTCAAAGAATGATTACATAACGACAGAGAATGTCTTATCGCGGGTAATGAAATGTGTGTAATCTGTCATCACACATGCCAAGTTCATTATGGACGTTGCGCATTAAATGCAAATAAATGAAGATTGGTGAAATAAAAGGTGGTGCCCTACTTAAAATGCTATCAACAAAATGAGCCGAGGATAAAGCTGGGGTTACAGTAAAATAGAAAGCTTGAGCAATGGAACCACGCTTTACTTTCACCACAAAGAGGAAACAGAAGGGCATTTTTGGCCCAGTTGAAGACCATAGAGTTAGGCTCCTGATAAAATGTCCAATACCAAAGGTGGTGACTACATTTCAACAAACCCTCGAGCCATATTTTCATGAAAATTTAGACAGATGGAAGTTACAAGTGGACATAGCAGCTATGATTATGGCGTGGGGGCTTGAGATGGGCGAACATGAAAGGACTGTTAAGTGGGTGGTGAATTCCCTTTTTGTGGAGGATCTTACTCCAAATTTAGACCACCTATTAGAGTGGGCACATTCAGGTTGGGCATTCAACTTCAGTGAATGTTTTTAGAATGAGGAGGAGGGCATAATTAAAGGCATCTGACCCTTCTTACAATGGCCAGAGGGAGCATAAAAGAATAACTATTTGAGGGACAGACAACAAGCGTGGAACAATTTAAAGATTGGCATCAAGAATCACAATGCCCTAAACCCACGGCCGGTGGTTCCAACTATCTTTCCAAGAAGAGGAAGAACTCAGAGAACCTAAACTTGGCAGATGATGCAAGGAGCTTTCCCATAAGACATTGAAAGATAGGAAGATGGAATTTTTTGGTGAGGTTCATTTTTGACAAAGATGGCTCTCAGAACAGTAAATTTTGAAATGCGAAGGTAATGTCTTTTGAATATGGAATCTAGGGTGTTTTGAAAGTGTGTATGAAGAGATTGGATATCTCTACTACTATTTAATGGGACAGGAAGGCTCACCTGGATCCCGTGATAATGATGAAGAATAGGAAGAATGCCAACTGCACTGGTTCAAGTGACCATTTTTTTTGGGTTTTGATGTGAATGAAGTCTGTCGAAAAATCAAGCAGCTCTGTATTGAAAATTTTGTAATGATGACATCATGTAAAATGATGCAAAATGAATGTTTTGCTTTTATGGGATTAGGGGGGATAAAGGATAAATTTTACATCTTGTAATTGGCAGCTATTATAATATTTTAATAGCATATATTGTAAACTCTCTCTTTATATATTAATAAA
Organism: Thuja plicata; assembly: GCA_018584345.1. Classification (NCBI taxonomy): domain Eukaryota; kingdom Viridiplantae; phylum Streptophyta; class Pinopsida; order Cupressales; family Cupressaceae; genus Thuja; species Thuja plicata. The sequence goes on from MU226380.1 coordinate 3,130,584, forward strand.
ACAAAACTATTACCGACCAAAAAATATATATATAATAATTATATTATCAATGTAATATATATATATATA
>MU226380.1:3136999-3221405 GCA_018584345.1 Thuja plicata
GAGTCAAAAGATGCTATAGAAAGGACATGAACAAAGGAAGCTGGAGAATTGCAGAATTGAAAGACTCTGAAGATTCACTATTTTTATGCAAATAATGGAGAATGAGAAAATGTTGTTACAGTAAGTGCTTCTTCACATATATGATGCTTCAAAACATCTGTTAAAAGTTCACTTGGAGGATATAAGTTGAAATATCATACATAAAGATTATGCATAAACTGTGTTAAATGAGAAGATGTCATTGAATTCATTTTTAAAGCAGCTAAATCTGACAGAGTAAAAGCATGAAACAAAAGATGTGAAAACTACAAGTTTGGACAGAAATTAAACAGTCTCAAATCAGCATGGGTGTGCACATACATAGAACAAACATAATGGAAAAGTATTACAAGATATCTAGGAGCTTCATCAAATTAGATCATGCTGAAATATTGCAATACATAATGTGTTTTAGACAAACTGTCGAGAAAGTTTCTTTTTGCAAAGTTTACATCTCATATTGATGTTTTGAAAAGATGTACATTCTTGATAACATAACAGGGCATGTAAATATATGCAAAATGGATTTACTATTTTGAAGTAAAACCCATGGGAGTCACGAGCCCGTGCTCGAACCCCATGGGTTTGTTCTTTCTTATGTATACTTCAAAAGAAAAATAGTGTATTTTTACATTAAAGACAACAACATATTCAACATATTTGTGCTAACATGCTAAAGAGATGCTCAAAATTGTCATCAAGACTATAAACTAAAAGTGTTTTTTAACATAATGTTGCAGTTCAAATGTCTTATATGTGTTTTTAAACAGTGGAGTGTCATCAAACATAGAAGCATATATTGTGCTTGCTAATTACTTGTATTTGAAGACAACAAGAATGATGTTTTTATTAAAACATTCAGACAATACAAATCCCGTGTTTCAATTCAAAATTGAAACAAGCATTAAATCGACAACAAGCAGTACTGAAGTTCATGGGCTCGATACTAAACTTATTCCTTCAAAGATTTAAAGCTACAGTCGACATCAAACAGAGAGCACCAACATGCATTAAACACTTAGAAGGTTCACATTGATGCAATAAGTAGAGATAAATAAACAACAGAGGAGATGATCACTTATCTGTATGTACAGAAGCTTCTGGTACATTATACTTCCAAATTATGGTTGGATCAATTCATAGTAGAAATGTGAAGCTTATGACTGAAAGATGTCATAAAGTTTGAAGAGAATACATTCACCACACCTTTCAGTCATAAGCTACATTTCTATATGCTGAAGAGAGTCATGGTTTCTAGTCTCAACATGGTGGTCGAGGTGAAACAATCATAAATTGGTATGTTTCCCGCGTGTCTAAAGGAGGAAGTTAAAAGACATACAGTAGAAGCCGCAGTTTTTCTCAGTTACATGTCACACAACAGACTGGGGATAAGTCTAAAACTATGACTGAGATGTCCCTAGTTCAGAGCTAAGGTTCATGGGTTGACATCTCAATCATAGTTTAAGACCACTCCAAGATTGCAGTGGTAGTAAACTCCAAATGTACAATGGTGGTCGCAAACAAAGACCGCCAGAAATTCCTTCATACATTGCGGTTTAAAACCCAAAATGGTGGTAAGACATCATTCCAGAACCCGAGTTACAATTGAATCTGCAGTGCCATTTGTAAATGGCTTTGAAAACACTTCATCATCAAGTGTTCCAAGCTTCCAATCAGACTGAATATAACTTACATTTGAAACCCGAAATCAAGCAAAAAAAAGAAGACCGAAGATACTATATCATCAAAACATCCCAACATTAAAGAAAATGCAAGCAAACTTACAGTTGGAACCTGAGTTCTAACAAATGAAGATAAAAATCTGTGGCCTGTACTGAAGAATAATGTGACAACAAAGATGCCATGTGTTACATTGAGCATGTAAACGACACTTTTTCCCTCATAAAGCTCATGAAACTCAAAGTTTCTCTACAGAACAGAGGTGGAAACATAGCAGAGTCATGGTTTCCAGTTTCAAACATGGTGGCACCACAGAACAAAACCCTAAAGATGTAAATGAAACTGATGGAATACATTATGTTTTACTCTCATTTGAAATCCATTGTCAGATGGAGTAAATGCAATTATAGTTCAAATGCATCGACATTCCCTCCTTGCTGCCACATCGGTACCTTTTTGTGCCACGACATGATAAAATTGTCCCTTCCAACTGGTGGTGATCAAATCAATTACAAACCGTGCTGGTTACCAAACCACAGCAACATCGACCACAGTGGTATGGTGTTGGCAGAGTCAGAGATGGGTTGATGCTGAGTTGACAAGGGTTTTGAACCCTTTGAGGTTAGGTAGTCAGGTTTTTTAAAGTGGTGTGGTAACATTGATAGATTAAAATGTCATGTATTTGAATGGGATGTAATTGATACATTGGTAATTGGTATAGTTTTAGGGGTCTAAAACTTAGGGTTTTTGTTTTAGGTAAATTTATTAAACCCTATAGTTTTGGAGGGCTTTTTGGAGGGAAGATTATTTGAAATAAGCCATGTTGGCTATTTAGGGAGAGTTTATGCTTTATGTTAAGGGGGGGTCAATTTTAGTGAATGGAGGAGCTTTAGTGAGTTCATTATTCCTATAGTTGTTTGTTCATTGTTTTTTTGTATTCCAGTGTAAGTTCATGTTTGTAATTTTGGTTTTGTGCAAGAGGATTTCACTATTCCTTGCCATTACCCAGGAATTCATACATGTAACTTATATACAAATTTTGAGAAGAATATAGTGGCCCCACTTTTTTACATACATCTTATTGTGATCACATGTTCAAGTTCTTTTTCAATTTTCTGCATACAAGAGTAATACCTTTGGAATATGATTTAGTGAATTGCATTGATTCCTATTCTATATTACAGAATATAAGCCTTTTGCAGAATATGCATGTTGTTAATGGTAAAAGTACTGCTAGTGGTCAAACCCTAGTTGTGACCTTCCAATTAACCTATGTATTGAGCAGTGAATGATAGTGCAGAGATCCACTAGGGTATGATAAGTGAATGTCAGTTTGAAGCTTCAAAAGAATCTGAAACTCCTTGGTGTATCACCGTTTTCTAGTTTTTATGCCAGTTCAATTTTGAATCTCTCTTCCCTTTTCTCAGTTTAATTTTTAAGCAGGAGGTGATATTCCATATCAAAATAGGAACCGGCCTAGAATCCGGAGATTCTTCCTCATCCATAGTTCACCCACAGCTAGAGGAAGTTTCCATTGTCAAATAGAATTGCCATGAAGCCTTAATGCCTGATTTAGGGTGACAATTCTTAACTTGAACAAAAGGTACAGGTGGAAGATCAAAAAAATATTCTTGAAGTTACTCAAGAAACAATAAAAATTAAAGATGATCATTGTAGTACTCTAGAAGCTGAGATAATTGGCTTAAGAAAATAGTTAACGGGTATATCTAATTCTCATCTTGGTGAAACTTCCAAAGAGGGTGGTAAGGGTAAAATAGTTTCTCACAATTATATCAATTGTAAATCCTCACAAGACAAGATTAAGTATTTTAAAGGTTAAAATATAAGAAATATAACTTTAGTTAATGGAAGATTATATTAGTTTTTAATTAAAATTGAATGCTTTAAAAGTGGTAAATATAATGTTCGCATTATTAAATAAATAAAATAAACTTGTATTTGGGTTCCAGTTGATTTAGCTTATCCTAGACCCATATTTTATTTTAGCATAGGTGTTAGTGTTTCTATGTCAGCTTTATTTGTACACCTCGAGAGTTTGTCCGATGGGTATTTATGACCGGTGTGTAGGATGTATTTCTCATGTTGAGTTTTGATATTTTATTTGTAATTGCGAATTCCTGTTGGAATTCTATGGTCTTCCATTTCAGAGGTGAAAGACCCTCCCTAGTTGGTATTTGTAGTTTCAGTGGGATTCAACCGTCACCCTACTCTTCCTGTTCTTTGTTCGGATATGGAAAATTTTAAGTATTATCAATTGATTATTATTATCTCTCCTTGCAAGTATTGATTTGATCTGTCATTGTGGATTATATTGGTTACTTACTTCATTCTGGTCCAAAGGCACACTTCATACCACGCAGGCATCTCCCTCTAGACATCCTGAACATATGTGTTGCCTCCCTTCACCATACAGCCTCCCAGAAAGCACCATAGGACCTCCCAAACAACACTGTATGGCCTCCCAGACAGCACCGTACGACCTCCTAGACAACACCGTATGGCCTCTTTGCTGCATAGTATGGTCACTTGATCCTACTGTACAACCTCCTAGCCTCCATCGTACAACCACACTTCAGCCACTGTACAGACCTTCTGCCAACTGTACGACCTCCAATTTTTTCTCACCAGGAGTTTGATTCTGTGTGCCAGGGGCTCAAAACATTATAGTGGTATTAGAGCTGGTGATTCTGCCAGCTTGCGGGTTGTGAATGCTAGTATATACCAGGATAAGAAGAAGATATCATTTCAGTCATAGAATGGAAGATCAACAGGATCCTGCCACTCAAGTCATGGCATTACTAAGAGAGCTCACCAGAAACCAAATGTAGATCAATGACACTTAGTGACTCATGGAGGAGACATTATGAAAATTGGTTAAGGTAAAGCACCCACATAGAAAAATGGGCAAAGTGACAATTCTGTTGCAAGTAGGGAAAACCCTGAACCAACACACCCTCGACCGTTGATTCCCACCTTCTCCCCTCAAACGGAAGCACAACACAGAGAACAACCAACATTCCAAGTTATGCAAGATCAAGTTTGGGAGGATTGGAGGAATGCAAATCTGGAAGGGAATATGAACATTTAATACCACTATAATGTTCTGATCCCCTAGCACACAGAATCAAGGCTCCTTACTCCTGGAAAGAAGAAACTGCAGGCCTTACAGTTGGTAGAAGGTCTGTACGGTGGCTGAAGTGTGGCCATACGGTGGAGGCTAGGAGGTTGTACGGTAGCTTAGAGGTCGCATGATAGGATCAAGTGATCATATGGTACAACAAAGAGGCCATACGGTGCTATCTAGGAGGCTGTATGGTGCTGTTTGGGAGGTAGTACGATGATGTCTGGAGGGAGATGCCTGTGGGGTATGAAATGTGTCTTCTAACCAAAATGGTGTAAGTAACCAATATAATCCACAATGACAGATCAAATCAATACTTACGAGGAGAGATAATAATAATTAATTGATAATACTTCAGATTTGCCAGATCCAAACAGAGAACAAGCAGAGTAGGGTGAGGGTTGAATCCTATTGAAACTTCAAATACCAACTAGGGAGGGTCTTTCACCTCTGAAATGGGAGACCACAGAATTCCAACAGGAATTTGCAATTACAAATAAAATATCAAAACTCAACATGAGAAATACATCCTACATGCCGGTCATAAATACCCATTGGAAAAAATCTCGAGGTGTACAAATAAAGCCAACATGGCAACACTAAACCTATGATAAAATAAAATATGGGTCTGTGATAAGCTAAATAGATCGGAACCCAAATACAAGTTTATTTTATTTATTTAATAACAGGGAAATTAAAAGGCACACAACATGTCAACATATTCCTCTTCCTCCTCTAGGAGTTATGCACAGTCCAAACCAACCCTTATTCCAAAAGAAAAGGAAAATAGACCTCCGCCAAAGAGACCTCTACTGGATGAGGCTACCCGACAAGAGCTTAGAAGGAGGAATTTGTGCTTCAATTGTAGGGAACCATGGGAACATGGACATCATTACTTAGGAAAAGGAAAAATCCACTATATTGAAGTAATGTCAGATGATGAAGAAGGTGAATATGCACCAGAAGTTAAGGAAGACAAACAACCAGCCAACCGAGAGGTTAACCTAAACTGTGTGAAAAGAATTGCCACATTATTGAAAAGAGGTAGATGCATTGCTACTTTAGCTAGAACCCTGAGATGCACTATCTTCTGGGTATGGGGTACTCTCCATGGACAGAGGGTTGTGGTCATGCTAGATAGTGGGGCTACCCTCAACTTCATCAACTCCTCCCTGGTCAAACGAAGGGGTTTAAAAACAAAGGCACACCAAGGATTTGATGTCAAGGTGGCAGGAGGAATTTTTTTTATCTTGCACCCATATGGTCCCACAACTGAGCATTTCTATGGGTAACCACACGGTGACAGATGACTTCTTTGTAGTTGATTTGGACAACATGGAATTCATCCTCAGCATCCAGTGGATGGAAACATTGGATGAATACACACACTGTTACAAACGGATGGAATTTTCATTCGAGGTGGATGGAAAGAAAGTTGTTCTAAGGGGAACGTCGAATGGAGGACCAAGGGAAATTTCTGCCCGACGGATGGAGCCCATCCTTAGGCATGATGATATGGTCTAGGATGCACACTATTTTATCTCATCGGAAGTAGTACATGGACAACCTACCTTCTATAAGGATGAGGAACTTCAGAATGTGTTGGATAAGCATCAATTAGTTTTTGCTGATATACCGTTAGGCGTACCACCGCACTATGGGTTTGAACACACTATCAAGATGGAGGCTGGTGCCCAACTTGTCATCACCACACCATACCACCATCCAAAAAGGTTTAAAGATGAAATTGAAACAACAATAAAAGAACTTATCGACAAGGGATGGATCAGGCCCAGTTCTAGCCCTTTTGCATCATCCATCGTATTGGTCAAGAAGAGGAATGAAACTCTGAGGATGTGTGTGGACTACCGTACATTAAATAAGAAAACCATCAAGAATAGGTACCTTATCCCAGGATCGACGAGCTGTTGGATGAACTGCATAGTGTAGTCTATTTTTTGAAAATAGATCTCCAATCTCGGTATCATAAGATCCGTATGAGAGGAAAAGATGTGGAGTAAACAACCTTCCATTGCCACTATGGGCATTATGAGTTCCTGGTCATGCCATTTGGATTGACCAATGCTCCTGCCACATTCCAATACTATATGAATCACATCTTCAGCAAGCAAATGCATAAGTTTTTATTGGTATTTTTTGATGACATACTCATATACAGTAAAACATGGGAGGAACATTTGAAGCATTTGGATGAAATACTGGAGATTATGGAATCACAGTCCTTGTTTACCAAAAGGTCAAAATGTGAGTTTGGGATGATAGAGATATTGTACCTCAGACATATTTTTAGTGGGAGAGGGGTTCAAGTGCATCAGGAAAAGATTCAATCCATTCTAGATTGGCTTCCGCCAAAGACTCTCTCAGACCTGTGTGGATTCTTTAGGTTGTGCAGTTATTATAGGTGGTTCGTGAATGGATTCTCACAGCTCAATGCACCATTGATGGACCTAACAAAGAAAGGATAATTCCAATGGAGCAAACATGCACAACAAACCTTTGAAAGGCTCAAAGAAGTCATGAGCTCTTTCCCGGTGCTGGCACTTCCAGATTTCACCTGACCCTTCATTTTGGAGTGTGATGCCTTCAGAGAGGGTATTGGGGTCGTGCTGATGTAGGACCATCACCCGATTGCATTTGAGAGTCAAAATCTTTTGGGAGACAAGAAATTATACTCCATCTATGACAAGGAGATGCTTGCCATCATGCACGCCTTGACAAAATTTTGATAGTACCTCGTCAGAGCCAAGTTCACCATGCGTACAAATAATAATAGTCTTTAGCACTTCCTAGAATAGCGGGAACTCAATGAACGGAAACAAAAGTGGGTAAGTAAAGTACATGCTTTTGATTTTGACATTTAATATATAAAGGGAAAAAATAATGTGGTGGCTGACGCCTTGTTGAGACGGCCAACGATGTGGTCTTTATCTCAAATATCAACCAATTGGAGAGCACACCTGCTAGTTGAGTATTCCAAGAATACTTTTGCATGTCATCTATTAGATGATGAAGTACAAGATGATAGATACAAGGTGGTTGATGATATTATATACTACAAAGGCAGAATATACTTGGTACCCGAATCCAAATTGAAGGCAAAGATTCTGAAGGAGATACATGACTCACCTCTGGCCGGGCATCGGGTATATTTGAAGACTTACAAGAAGGTCAGGAAAAGGTTCTCGTAGAAGGGTTTGAAGAATGATGTCCTTCGACATGTTTGGGAATGTTCTACCTGTCAGTAGAACAAATCAGAACACACTATGCCAGCAGGTATACTTCAGCCACTATCTATTCCTGAGTAGAAATGGACTAGAATTTCAATAGATTTCATTATTGGGCTTCTAAAGGTACAAGGAAGAGACTTCATCTTTGTGGTGGTTTACAAATTGACCAAGTACACACATTTTTTCAATATTCCAAAGGAATACCAAGGAGCACAGGTGGTAGATTTGTTCTTCCAGGAGGTGTTCCACTTGCATGGACTCCCTCAGAACATAGTGAGCGATAGATATAGTTGTTTTCTTAGTAATTTTTGGAAAGAACTATTTCGACTGGCAGGAATAGAGTTATCACCCAGCACAAGCTACCACCCGCAAACTGATGGACAAACATAGATTGTGAACAAGTGGCTGGAAGGATATCTCTCAAACTATGTGTCCACACAACAAAAATCATGGGTCAAGTGGCTACATCTTGGGGAGCTCTGTTACAACACCACCTATCACATGGCCATCATAATGAATCCCTTCAAAGCTTTGTACGGGTATGAACTAATTTTATTTGTGGACATGGTGTTGGGAGATATTCATGCACCAAAGGCAAAATATTAGCTTTAGAAAGGAATAGATATCCTAAGATCACTCTAGGAGAATCTCCTACGGGCTCAGAATCAACAGAAAATATATGCTGACAGGCATCGCATTGAGAGGATTTTTGAAGTGGGAGACTTGGTATACCTTTGACTTCATCCATACAGGCAGTCGTCCCTAAAGACATCCGAGAAGGAGAAATTAAGACCGCATTTCTACAGGCCCTAACCGTGTTTCCAAACGGGTGGGCGAGGTTGCCTACAAACTGGTTCTACCTGAGGAAAGAAAGATTCATAATGTATTTCACGTATCTTTGTCACTGTGAATGAAGATTTACCACCCCTCGACGGAGAAGGGAAGTTAGTTCTAGAGCCATCTGAAGTCATTACCACCCGAGAGAAAAAGTTGAGGACTCACACAGTCAAAGAATTTCTAGTGTGTTGGAAGAATCTTCATTGGAAGATGCTACCTGGGAGGGTGAGCAAATTTTGAATCATCTGAATCTACAATTGCTTGAGCACAAGAAATCTTTGGGATGAGAGGATTGTAATGTCCCCATTATTAAATAAATAAAATAAACTTGTATTTAGGTTCCAGTCAATTTAGCTTATCCCGAACCCATCTTTTATTTTAGCATAGGTGTTATTGTTTCCATGTCAGCTTTATTTGTACACCTCGGGAGTTTTTTTGATGGGTATTTATGACCGACATGTAGGATGTATTTCTCATGTTGAGTTTTGATATTTTATTTGTAATTGTGAATTCCTATTGGAATTATGCGGTCTGCCATTTCGGAGGTCAAAGACCCTCCCTAGTTGGTATTTGCAGTTTTGGTGGGATTCAACCCTCACCCTACTCTGCATGTTCTCTATTTGGATTTGGCAAATCTGAAGTATTATCAATTGATTATTATTATCTCTCCTTGTAAGTATTGATTTGATCTGTCATTGTGGATTATATTGGTTAGTTACTTCATTCTGGTCCGAAGGCACACTTCATACCCCACAGGTATCTCCCTCCATACATCCCAAACATCTGTACTGCCCCCCTTCACCGTACGACCTCCCAGCCAGCACCGTACGACCTCCTAGCCAGCATCATATGGCCTCCCAGACAACACCGTACGACCTCCTAGACAACATCATACAGCCTCACAGACAACACCGTACAACCTACCAAACAACATTGTACGGCCTCCTAGAGAACACCGTACGACCTCTTTGCTGCACCGTATAGTCACTTGATCCTATCATACGACCTCCTAGCCTCCACCGTACATACACACTTCTTCCACTGTACAAACCTTCTACCAACCATATGACTCACAATTTCTGCTCGCCAGGAGTTAGGTGCCTCAATTCCGTGTGCTAGGGGTTCAGAACATTACAGTAAACTAGGGCATATTTCCATATTCTGTAAAGAATACATGCCAAAGAAGTCTAATTTTGTTTCCAAAATAAAATTAGTTTGAAAACCTAATAAGGTTTCTATGGTTGGATAATCATGTCAATATTCTAAAATAGAGGATGTATGGATGTTGGATAGTGGATGTTCTAATCATTTAACTGGTGATAAAAATAAGTTTGTATAACTTAAGCTATTTGATGCTAGATCAGTGAGATTTGGTGACAATAAATGTTTTCAAATTAAAGTTTTAGGTACTATCCTACTTGACAATTGCACTCCAATTACAAGTGTTTATTATGTTGAGGGAATGGTACATAAGTTGTTAAGTGTAAGTGATATTTATCAGAAAAATAGTATAGTTATCTTTACAACTCAAAACTGTCAAATCATGGAGTCGAGTGGAAAAGCTATTACTACTGGAATCAATACTAAAGGAAATGTTTATAGTTTACAAGTTTTTCTAATAGAAACAAATGATGAAGTCTATTTGGTAAGTGAGATAGGTGAATGTTTTGAAAAGATTATTACAATTGATTATTTAGGACAACTAATTAATGCAAAAAGAGAAATAATAAATCTTAAGGAACAAATTAGGAAATTGGAACTTAATCTAGCAAAATTTCAGAATACAACAAATGAGCTGGATAGCACAAACACATCTTTGCACAAAAATATAAGTTTTATCTTAGAAATGAAACTGAGACAACAACTTACTAAAAAGTGCAAAAAGTTTGACAAAGATGTTTCTTGGTTAAAGGAAAAGTTAGCTGAGTATGATGGAAATTAAATTTTTTTGAAAGAACATACATGGAATATGAGGAATCATTTTATGTTAGATAGTTTATATCAGAAGGTACATATATTTGATTCTGACCAAAAGATCAAATGGTCTTCTATGATGTAATCAAATACACATCTATATCAGGGTAACTAAATCCTTCATCCCTTGAGTACAAACATGCATTTTTGGAAGGATATCTCTAAAATAAAGCAAATTTATGATTATACTTTGTATTGTTATTGTATTAAAGTTTTGACTTTATTAAATTTATTGATTTCTATACGTCCTCATAGTATTCTTAAAAACTATCATATATCTAGTTATTGTTTCTAAAATTAATATCAGTATGTTATTGAAATCACTAGATTTGTAAGTCAAAATTTAATAAAAAATAACATTTATTAAGTATGTCATATCATTTGCAAGTATCATTATTCTAAGATATTTTTTTATAATGAATAACATCTATAATTAGTTGTTGTGATCTTTCGATGGGTTTGAATCAACATTTGAGGTTGGTTTTGATTACTTAAGTATCTTCGATATCTCTAAAACAACTATATTACAAACTTAGATTGATAAAATCATCATACACAAGAATAGTTGACATAGAAAATGAGATATACTTGTTGGAAACAATAAGTACTGAGAGGGGGGTGAATCGTGAGTAATAAAACTTTTAGACTTTTACTTATACCTTCAAATAACAACAAAAGTAACTTCCAAACTATGAAGCATGATATAATTGTAACTATAAATTAAATATGCAATGAATCAAATGAAAACACATGCACACACATAACACTATGATTTTTATCATGGAAACCCTTGATCAAAGGGAAAAACCACAGTGGGGATGAAACCCACAATCTTCTCACTATAGTATAAAAGAGTGCTCTGTTAAGAGCTTACAATATTTCACTTTCAATGTGACTCACCCTATTAGGAGTGACTGATACCCTATTATAAGTCTCTATAGTCCTATTACAAACTACCTTGTTAGAGGATTTTAATCCCACTTATACAGTGTTCACCATGTTAATGGATTTACAATAAAGTCTTGCTAGAGACTACCCTATTAAGGGATTTACACTTGTTGCAACTGTTAGGAAAACAAAAATAAAATTTGACCTATGATATGCACTCCTTAATGCTAATCAAATTCTTGATTATTTGTACTTTTTTTTAATCCAATCTTGAATCTTATATAGAAATAGCTCTGTAATCGCTGGTTAAGATAAACTTTTCAACAACACTTCAATTGCTTCTTAACAACTTAACAACAACAACAAATATCATCATATAACCTTATATACTATCTTTACCTTTGAATATAAACCTAATTAGGGTTTCCAATTCCCTCCAAAAAAATTTAAAAATCATAAATAACTCATATAAACTTGAAATCTTTACCGCGTTGGCCATAACAAAATTTAAGTTGTTATTCCCAACGTGAAATATTTCTTCAATATTATTGGCCAAAATGTACCTTAGATTTATACACAAATTTGTACATAATTCCCTAATAATTGACTTATTCAATTACTTGAACAATGTACTACATTTTTCATGTTGTCCAGATTCACTGAATCATCCACCGTCATAACTGATTTAGCCAATTAATCAAAATAGTTTAATAACCTTTATTTTTTTAGCTGTTCACTATGCTAACCAGTTAAGAGTATCTTCACTTTTGCCTTTACCGGTGTGACCTAAGAGGCATGGTGACAAATCATAGTTCACCTGTTTTCTTTATACCTTCCAATGTATCAATAGAAAAACTTGTCTCCCTTTACCGATCTTTCCTTCACCTGTTATTTTGTTCACCGATTACCTTTACTACTTACCTTCTCTTTACCGATTGGATATAACTGTGTACCAATTGGTCTAACTTCATATATTTAAACAAATCATTCTCACCTATGTAATGGATTGCCAACAATGACAACCATATTCCATAAAATCACCATCAATGTCAACTACCAACATTCTGCAATCAACAATCTCCCTCTTTGGCATTGATGGAAAAAACTTGTGAAAATTTTAAAACTTCAAAAACTATACTCCAACCTATACTCCATTTCTAATTACATACTCCCCCTGAGTCTATAAATCCCCTTAGTACCATAGACTATATACTTATTCCTTATGAGTTTTCTATATGATACCCTTTTTTATCAACTATATACTCCCCCTTTTGTTCGAAACAATCCTAAATACTATGATCAAAAATTTTATGTACAAGGGTGCTCATAAATTACACATTATCAAATACAGTCTTGAAATGTACCTTAGCACTGGCAAGTGAATGCTCCCGTGACTCCTTTAATATTTTTAGGGCAACGCGATGACCATTTAAACCTAAAGCCAGATCCTCCATACTGTCAATTGTACTCATGTTTGAAGTACCTATTAGTACGTCAACTTTCTTAAGATATACTTGTATGATGACCATGTGTGGAGTTAGAAATCCTTGTAATTCCAGCAAATTCATCTTTATCTTGTCCTCTTCTACCCTAAGTTCCATTTTCATGTGTATCAATTCTTTCAATTTTGCATTACGATCCATCATAGAACTGTTCAATGGGTCAAATTGGTTGACCAGTGTAGCCAACTCTATCTCCAACTCTTCCTTATTTGTCTTGATCTGTGCAGTGAAGTTGGTCACAATAGATATCTTGTTGAAGATTTTTCCAAATTTAAGAAATGACTCCTTGAGTTACTTGACCAATTCAAACAATGAAACCTTTTAAAGATAAATCTTATGTAGTAGATTCTCCATCATCTCCTTCTCTAGTCTCTTCTCTTCTCATTTTATTATCTCCTCTTCCATGTCATGATCTAGACTAGTGATTGCATCAAACAAAGTTTTGAGTTAATCAATCAATGATTCTTCTTCATCAAGTTCTACATCTGGAACTAAATCAACAAGTATATCAACCTCTTTCCTCAATATTCTCTTCTTGAACATCTGCTACTTTATCCTATTCTTATAAGACTTTTCAGTTAGCATTCTTGAAAATAGTATTTCTTCCTTTGGCTTTAACTTGTTAACATCTTTCTTCATAATTGCAAATTCTGGATCATTTTCTTCCTCTTAATCTTCATCATCATCTTCTTCATATTCTTTCATTCTCTTCCTTTTATTTTTATCACATGTATCCTCTATATTGGTTTGTGAAGCACTATTGGTGTTATCCTTTGGTATCTCAACTCTATATTTAGTATTTTTTTCTCACCAGTTCTAGCGTTACTTTTATTAGTTTCCTTGTTTGTCTCTTTATCTTGTTCTTGGTCTTGTTGTTGTACATCTTGTTTTATCTTGATTTTATTCACCTTGATTTTTATCCTTTACCTATTATGTTGTGTCCTTTGATTGTTCAGTGGTCTTAGTTAGCTATTTTGTTTCCTTACCCTTTTCTATCTCATCAATCTTTTATGTTTCAATATCAACTACATCGGTATTGATCTCAATAGGGTTTACATCAAGTGGGGAATAAATTTTTATATATTCATCTTCATCTCCAACCATGGGAGAGTTGGGATTATCAGTAAGATCTTCAATGTCATCCACTGAGTCCTTTGTTAGGTCAATATGAGTATAATTTTTGGAATACTACCTAACATATCTCCCATTAACCCTTTCAAAGTAAAAGTATCATCTACTTGGGATATACCTATTGTGTCTGTTACCTATGGTTGATCTATGTTGTATATCATTTTCCATATCATGATTGTTTCTTCTTCAATTTCCTTCTCCTTTCCAACTAATAGTCTTGTAGTCCTGTGACCAATATTGAATCTGTCTTCTTACTTCTCAAGTGCTTCATCCACTTCCTTTATTGTCAAATGTGTCATAGTATAAAGAAGTTTCCTTTCTCTTATTTTATTTTTATTTTCAACTCTAGACTCCCATCTAACCTTGATTACTTCATATAGTTCATGAGCGATATGATTTTTGAGTTGAATAGGTACTCTGATGAATTTGTGAAAATAAAATACAATAGCATCTTCAATTATTTTCTTGTCTTCATCAGACAATTTAGAGAACTTAAAGTTACTAATATTACCTATCATCCATGTTCTCTTATTTAATTTTCAACTTTAGTAGCACTCTTAGGGGTATTGAATTTATTTTTCCAGATTTCACCATGTCCGTTATCTCCTTTTCCGAGTCATTTTTCTCACTATCTACCTCTGTCTTTTTCTTCTTCTTGCTAGGAGAGGTATTGTTTTGTCCTCAAGTTTTCCTCTTTTCATATGTCTTTGTTTTTCGAGGTTGTGATATGGTGTAGGAGAACCCATGGGTTGGTAGAAGCAATCCTTTGTTTTTTTGTGTGAAGCCCTCTGGAATTTTTTTTTGGTTTTTCATAAGGTCATGTTGACCATAGTTGTGAGTACAATAGGGATTAGGTCTAGTGAGTCTTAAGCTCTTAGAAAGTTACAATTAGGGGATAAAAAGTTGTAAAGCCTCCTAATTGGATAAATAGGGATGATGATGTCAACATGATGTCAATAGTTCTTGAATTAGTTTAGAACCATGTTTCAATCATGGTTAGAGATTATGATGAGATTTGATGAGTGTTTTAACTCATTGTGTGGAAGATTAGAAAACTTGCAAAAAGATGTAAAAGTTGCATTTTGCAACTTTCAAAAGTTGCTCGAACAACTTTGTCAAATTGTGCAAGAATGGTGGAGAAGTCCCCTAAAAGGAAACCAAAGGCATGGTTGACCTATTTAAGACCTGAGATGACCTAATTCCAAGGTTGGACACCCATTGTACGGACTGGGTTTTTGTGAATTCAAAGCAAAGCTTGTTTTTGTGTAAAATTCAGTTACTTTTGATAATAGTAGATAGATAATGGTTTGAATTATGCATTGTAGCTTGTGCATGGAGTATTTTAGTTGTTTTTCTAGTTCTGTGTTTCATTAGTTTGGCATTTTGAAGTTCTTTTTGTAAATATTTGTGTTTTTCCACTGTCATTGGTTCATACTAGACAGTTTGTAAAGATGGAAGTCTAACTCACCACCCCATCATTCATTCCATACAATATCTTAGGGATAGTGAGTAGAATCCATGTAAATAATGTGTGCATGAGCTTGGGCCCTCAAAAGAAGAGGAGCTATTTTTAAAATCTTTCCCTAGGCGAGCCAGTGGTGAGCCTGGATAGGGAAGATACAGTTGCAGAGGAGCATAACTTATAGGGGTGTGAACCTAGAGACCTATTAGCTATGGGGAAATGAAGTTAGGATTCTATAAAATAATTGGTGAAGAGGAGAGGGTCGTGCCAATCCATATGGAAGATTAGAACTTAGTGACTTTCCAAGAAACCATTGATGACCTTAAACCCTCCTAAAACCACTCATTTTGAGTTCAGGCATTGTATAGATGGTTGAGACCCTAAGACCCAAAAAATCCTTGAGGGGTTATCAAATGATCCAAGATTCACAAGAAAAGTTACAAGGTTACTTTGGAAAGAAGAAGAGGAAATCCCCATTTTCTCAGAATAGGAGACCTAATAAGGCTACTAGTCATTAGGTCTGTTTTGAAGCAATTTGTAGAAATCGACCATCTAGTTCAACTAAGTGGGTCTCCTAACACCCATAGTTGATAAAATTGGAATATTCTAAGAAAAATCCTCACCTCTGCAAGGTTACCTTACAACAAAGGAGGTTGAAAGCCTTTAAGAGAGTTTAAGGGCCAGGGAGTAAGAAGTTAGTATGCACCAAGTAAAAGACTTGGTTTGATGAATCTTTCATGGTAGTTGGGTTGGCTAAGGAGACCAGGGGATCAAAAATAGCTAAAGATCCTATAGGTGCATAGGTGTATAGAGGAAGCACCCTAAAAGTCTTTAGAAATACTAGGAGCATGAGCTTGTGATTGGCTCATCCAACCTCCCTACCAGATTGGTATCAGAGCCCCAAAAGATTTGGGATTGCATAGTGTATGTTAGATTGTGAGTCTAGTGGGTCTTCAATCATGGTGACTAATGTGGAATTCACCAATAAATTCAATGACTAGGAGGTAGACAATAGGCTATTGAGGGAAATAATAGCCCAACTAGAGCATGCATTGAGTGAAATGCAAACAAAGACTGATGAAGTCAGTGACAAACTGGAAGGGAAATAAGCCAAGGGAAAAGAGGTTGTAGAAGAGGATAAAACCCCTGAACCTGACCCTATGTTGCAAGAAGAACCTTTCTTGAAGGATTTTAAAGCTATGAGTGGAAAATATATTAAAGGGATACCAATATTCAATGGAAAGATGGAGGCATATCTAATCATGGACTGGATAGAAGGCATGGAGAACCATTTTGAATGTGATGGAGTCACAGAAGCACAAAAGGTAAGGGTGGAAAAGTCAAAACTTAGAGGCTATGAATTGACATGGTGGAAGTTCACTCTAGCAGAAAGGGAGAAGGAAGGCAAGAAACCAATTGCCACTTGGAAGGGTATGGTCGTCAAAGTGAGAGAAGCATACACGCCAGATGACTATGAAATTCAACTCCATAAGAAGAGATAGAGTTTAAGACAAAATGACCTAGATGTAAATTCCTATATAGAGGAGTTTCAAAAGCTTTGCATGAGGTCTAATGTGTCTAAGGATGAAATCCTTAAAGTGGCTAGATACTTAAATGGTTTGAAGTGGATTATTCAAGAGGAGATGACTCTCCTAAGTCCCAAAACAGTACACTAGTGCTATCAAGATTGAAGATAAGAGTACAAGGAAACAAGATCAAACCTCCAAGAGCAGAGGAAGAACAAGAGACCAAAGGGGACATAGAGGTGGATACCAAGGTATAGGGACTGAACAAAGAAGCTAGGGAGAGTCCAAACTTACAGAGCATGGAAATGAGATAAATTCTAGAGAAGGTTATGGAAGAGGTAGAGGAACTCAAGGAGGTTCCAACAGAGGAAGAGGTGCAGGCAGAAGCAATTATTATTTTGCTAGCATGAAGTGTTATAGTTGTGGAAAAATGGGACATCTTGCTTATAGGTGTCCAGAGAAGGAATCTACTTCAAATAATGAAAAGAGAGTAGCACATGCACAAGAGGAGACATAAAGTGTCAAGTCACCAGAGATAAGTCACATAGAATCAGATATGGGGGAAAATATAATGTTTAGAATATTGTTGATCAGGAAACCAGTCAAGGAGGAAGCTAAATAGAGAAGAGCCTTATTTAGGATAAGGTGCAAAATACTTGGTAGCATGTGCAAGATTATTGTGGATACTGGTTCCATAGATAACATTGTCTCAGGAGAAGTAGTGAAGAAGCTTATTTTGGAAAAGATACCCCATATTAATCCCTACAAGGTGACATGGTTGAACAAAGAGCAAAGTGTCCTTGTGAATTAGCAAACATGGGTGGAATTCTCCATTGGAGGATACAAAGATAGGTTGATATATGACGTGTTGCCTATGGATGCATGACATCTCTTATTAGGTAGGCCATGGGAATATGACAGAGGAGCCATTTATGATGGGAAAGAAAATTGAGTCTCATTCAAGAAGGATGGTAAGACATTCAAAATATAGTCTTTACTAGAGGAAGAAGGAGACCAATAAAAGACTCCTAGTGTGCTACTTATCTGTGGAAAAGAGTTCATGGAGAATCTTCAACAAGAAGTAAGTGAGGGATATGTGATAGTTGTAAAGCCCAAGGAAGTAGAAAATACTACACAAGCACCTATACTAGTGGAGGTGCAAGCATTGCTTGAAAGATTCAGAGACATAGTCAATGATGGTACACCAGAAACCCTACCTCCTAAGAGGTCTATAAGTCATCAAATAGACTTTATCCCAGGCACTTAATTTACCAACAAAGTAGCTTACAAGCTCACACCATAGAAGAACCAAGAAGTAGCAAGGCAAGTGCAGGAGCTTCTTGACCAAGGATTAGTAAAGAAGAGCATCAACCCATGTGCAGTACTGATGGTTTTGGCATCCAAGAAAGGTGGTAAGTGGAGACTTTACACTGATTCTAGGGCTATCAATAGGATTACTATTAGATATAGATTCTCTATACCTAGAATTGAAGATTTGATGGATTGTCTTGGAGGGGCCTGTTAGGATTAAGTAATACTAAGAGGGGGGGTGAATTAGTATTACAACACTTAAAATAAACTTTCAACCAATTCCAAATAAACCATAAGCTTTCTAAAATGAAAAGAACATAAAAAAATAACACATAACTCATAACACCATTCTTTGTTGTTGAGGAAACCCTGGCCAAGGGAAAACCCCGGTGGGGATGGTACCCACAAGCATGCACTAAAGTATAATTTCCCTATTAGGAGCTAAATATTACATAGTACATTTCCTTGTTAAAGGAATAAAAACCCTATTAAAGGTATACAACACCCTTTTAGGGGCTACCTGAGCTTACAAATCTGACAAGAAAACTTATGTTACAAAGTGTTCTTAATAATGAACAAAAAAGGCATCTTCAATGCTTAGATAGTTCCAGTCATAGCTCTTCAATGATCTCTATCAATCCTCTTCTTTGTCATTCACATACATGTATCTCACATACATATCACAACTCTCATATCATATTCACTTCGCTTTACAAAAATTCTTCACACACACAAATATATATATATATATATATATATATCTTTTTCATTAACAAGTCAGCTCACTTAACTAGTATTACATAGTCGGCTCTCAATACAAAATAGATTTAATAATGTAAAGAGAAAATACAAAGTCAGTGCTCTTACATAAACAAACTATAGGTTATCCAAAATCATAACCCAACTTATCTTTCTAGGATTCCATGACATACTCCTCAAATCATCGCTACTGTCCAACTGCTCTGTTACGCTATTCTGCTGTCGTCGCCTGTCTTAAAATCTCTCTAACTCTCTGTAATCATCATCAAAACCAAATAGATCTTAGATGGAGGTCATAAATACCCCATAGAATCTTCCTCTAATCTCTCTAGTCATAACTCATCAATATTGATCTTTGATACCCAAAACAACTCTGTATTTCTACTTCTGTACTTAGTCGATTCCAGAACTGAATCACCAAAACTCAACTCCATTCCAATCAATCAATATACCAGATGTGTTGCCAGAAATGAAAACCAAAAAGTGACTCATAAAATACCAAAAATATCACTTGCCAACAATCTCTCCCTTTGGCATTAATGACAACACTTAACAAAAAAAATGACTAAGTGTTCCAACACAAAAACTATCTCTTCTCTCTTCCTCTTCTCCTTTACCCATTTTTCTTCTCTCATCTCCCCCTTTGAAAAAAATGGAAAAGGTACATAAAAAAAATACAATTAGTGTTTTCTCACCATTTTTAGAATATCTTGAAAGGAGTCTTCCAAGATCTTCACTTTTGTGTTCCATGATTCTACCAATAGCCTACTAATATGAATTAGTCCATTCAGTGCATATGATGATGTCTCTTCTACTTTCATCTCTGTGGGCATAGAGTTTGTCAATGCTTCTGCAGTCTTCTCCATGTCACCCAAGTGAACTTCAAGAATTTATAGCTTGAGAGTGATTAGACTCTTAAGAAAACCAAACCTTGTCATAAATCTCCCTTTCTCTATATCCAATACATTCAACTTGTCCAAAATCCTTGTTACCTGTCTGTCCATTTCCATTACAAATTATGAGGAGGTCTCACGACTGTCCATCCTACTGTTCAAAATTTCCCTATCCTTTTCAAAAATATCTTTGATGTTCTGAATATGTCTGATAGGTTTCATGTAATAACTAAATAGCATCCTTCCAATGTGAAACACAACTTTTAGCCTTTACTGTAGTAGATCTCATAATGCCCAAGTCCCATGAAATAGACTGGAAAACTTCCATTAGCTTCTTCTCCAAATAGCTCTTCTCTGCCTTTTCTTCTGCAATCTTCACTAGGGTCTCATAGTGACCATCAAAATCATCAAGTGCCAACTTTAAGTTCTCTACTTCATCTTTACTTTGGAAAATAATAGGTACTGGAAGAAATCTATTCACAATATTGATTACTCTAGACATTACCTTAGTCTTCTTATCACCTTTCTGATCAGATCTCTCTTTTTCTTTTGTGAGTGTGGTGAAGGCTAGACTCATCAATTCATCCTCATCCATGTGATCAACATCAACATCTAAATATTTGTCTTTACTTGCCAAAAATAAGATAAAAGATGTGTCAATTTCAGTTTTCACTTCAACTTTTGCCTCTTCTTCTTTATGCTCTATTTATTTCTATCCTTCCTCTTTCTATTCTTCCTCTTCAGCCACTGTATTGTCAATGTTTCCTTCAAATGGATCCTTCTCATCAAGTGATGTGTCAAGAGTAGCAGGCACACCAGAAACATAGAAATCTAGTTGCATATCATCTTCTCTCTTCTCAACACTTGCCTTAGCTGTTTTATAACTCTCTCCAATTCCTAAAGGTGAAGGCATTGTAGGTTTAGGAGGTGGAGCCTTCTCAGAAATATTACTCATTAGTATCTGATCCAATGTCTCTTTTGTATCTTCTTCATATTTTATTTCCATAATTTTTACTAATATTGCCTTGGTCCTCAACAAAGGTTTCAGTTCACCAAATATTCCATCTCTCTCTTGCATAGAAACTACTAGTAACATATTATCAATCGCTTGATTCCTAATAGCCTCAGCTTCAATATGTGATAGTTTTTTTCTTATCTCTAGTCTACCATACAACTCTTTAGGTACACTTCCCTCTATCTCTAATAGATTTTTCTTGAAAACAAGTAAGTGATTTACCACAATGTCTTCAACAATAAGTTTATCATATTCCTCATACCTGTCATTTTTTCACTGAAACTAGATTCCCTTGCTCAATATCTCTCTTCTCAATCATCTTCAAGTCTAGTTTCCACACTTGTCTGTCACTAGTGGTCTCTTTTTTAGCTTTCTTCTCTTCTCCTGCAGTCCTCTATTCTTTAGGGGGTGAATCTAGTTTGGTGGATCTAGTGTTTACTTGAGGAACAATCTTTGCTATCTGCAAGGTCTTCTGTGTTGGTGAAGGGGTGGTTACATCAATAAATGTAGAAGGTGGACTAGCTACCATCACATCTTCAAGAGGTGGAAGGGATGTTGTAGCAGTACTTTCCAAGCCAAAAGATCGCTCTGCAATCTTATTCTTTACTTCTTTCAACTCTTCTTTAGTCAAACCTACCTTAATTCCACAATCATCAATAATGTTATCTACTTTTATTTTCCTCAAACCTCTGGTCTACTCTCTTCTTAATTTAGCTAATTTTTCCTCATATGTGCCCCATCTTGCCTCAGATGTATCAACTTCAGATGTCAGAACATGTTCAATTTACATAGTTAAAACTTTTGAACTTACTTCATAACCCACAGGGTAACTAGGAACAACTACCTCAAAACATACACAATCAGTTTCAACCATGAAACAAATTGTATCCTTATACTTCTCAACTAACTCTTCTATAATTTTGTATCTCTTTCATCTGCCTCTAAATAATCTTAATCATGCCAAACAGTTCTCCATCAACCCATGTGTTGTTTTGTCATTTGTAACTCTGTGATGTTTGAATACCAGTAGATATCTCTTCTCTCCATTCTCTAGGGTGCATTCCTGAAAAATTATGCTGAATGTGGATGTACATATGGACTAGTAGTGAACCAATTCTAAAAGTTTTAGACTTATCTTTCTTGATCAAATTAATATTCTCAAAAAATTGTTGTGCTAAAACTTCACATATGTTATACTTAGTGTTTTATTTCACCATCCTGTAAGCCATCATAATGACTCCTGCAGATACTGAATTAGGTCTACTGCTGTAGAAAAATTTGTATCCAAGTATCATTTCAATCAATCACACATCCCGTTGATAAAAATGTCATTCACTATCATAGATCGTCTGTCCCATTTGGAGTGTGTTAGGGTTTCAACTTGTTTCTTTATGTGCTTCTCTACTACATGGATAACTCCAGTATTGTCCAATCCAGTTATCTCATGAATCAACTGACTACAGATCTTTACAGGTTTCTCTCCTATCCAGATGAAGTGATCATGAAATCTACTCAGTAATATTTTGAACCATTCATCTTCGCTGAATTCATATAAGTCTAGTATTTTCATAATGCTTAACTCATCAATATGTTTGAATTCATCTCTCATTTTTCCATTATCAGTCATGTACTCCATTTTAGTAGATATATCATCAATACCCAGTATATCATACTTACAATGAATGTATGCACTAATATCTTCTACATGCAAGACGTCGTGTGGTGTCTAGGAAAATTCTCCTTCAGGGCCGTCTTCACAAGACTTAAAAGGTGTTTCTTGAATTTGTATCTAGGTTAATATAAAACATCATAAATCAAAGGTGCATCCATAACTTCTATATGAGTAGATGATGTAAATACCTTAATCACACTGAATATTGAATTCCCGCTTTGATCGATCACACAGTATAGTTGTTAGATAGTCTGTCACTCTCTGATCTCTGATCTCCTTAGGTTGCTTCTCTTCGAATAGTATAGAAAAATGAATCTCAGATGTCCTTTATTCATCGCTAAGTATAAAATGCACATTACCCAATAGACTTAACATTGTACATTGTTCAGTTAATCACAAATTCCGCGATCACAAAATATGCACCGTCTGATGTTATGCTCTCAGATATAAGTTCTATGATGTATGCACACAACATACCTAAGCTCTCTAGAGCTCACTCCTCAAAATCAGGGGCTGGATATATTCTGATATCATCATCCAATGCTATCCCTAAGGCCATGATCAACCATTTAGGTCGATTCTTCTTTGTTATCATCAGGCGAAGATCCAGTAGCATCTATTGTCTCTCCCTAAACCAATATCTCACTTGTCTCTTTGATTTTCCATACCTTACCACCGATGTTATCTTCTACTTTATTGAAACAATTGTAAAAATCACTCTTGTATTCCGCAAGAATTTTACCAGTATCATTGTCATTCTTCTTTGTATTCATAGGAGGTGATACACTTTTGTTATTTACTCCATTATACCTGCAAAAATTTTCTATATGACCTAGATTGTAGCATTTGTAGCATATAGGAGGTCTTCTATCCTAATTTACTTGTAGCTTGCAATACTTCACAATGTGTC
Source organism: Thuja plicata (assembly GCA_018584345.1). Classification (NCBI taxonomy): domain Eukaryota; kingdom Viridiplantae; phylum Streptophyta; class Pinopsida; order Cupressales; family Cupressaceae; genus Thuja; species Thuja plicata. The sequence continues at coordinate 3,160,989 of MU226380.1, forward strand.
CAAGATTATTACATTTGTAACATGTGGGTTTCATTGTATATTCTCCTCTATTGTCTTGTCTATATCTAGATTGATCAAGTTTCCTGCATTCTTCTTTCTTGTGCCCATATGCATGACAATTAAAACAATAACCATAAATTTTTTGAAAGGGGAATTACCTCTTCAATCTCTTTTCATGTGTCCAAACTTGTTACAAACAAAACATCTACCTCTGAAAGGTCTGATCTATTCTTTAGGTTCTTCAAGAGTAGGTTTTTCTTCTTGAATCTTCGCATCAGGTTTCTCTTCTTGATGCTTGGAACATTCAACTTCATTAAAGCCAATACCAGTAATATCTCCTTTAGGTTTCTTTTTGTCTCTTTATTCATTGATTAAGTCATTGCTCAGGTGAAATTTCTCAATGTGTTTCTTTGTCTCAACAAGTTCACCTTTTATGATCTGATTATATTTTTCCAATTCTAGATACTTGTTCTTGTAATGGTCAGCCTTATTCTTCATTTGTTCCATCAAAACATTTGCATTTTTCAAAGATTATTTAATCTTGTTTTTAACATCTTTTTCCTGTAGAATCTCTTTAGCCATTGCTTCATTCTCAAGCTTCAACGTATCATTCTCTTTTCAAGTTGCTTTACCTAATCTGAATTATCATTGTTTGAATCTTGTTTTATCTAAACCACAAGATCCTATCTCTGATTTCTGGAAATTTCAAGCTGGTCTTTCAATTTCTTAATGAATCCCTCAGCTCTCCTTAAATTTAATCTTAAGTCACCATTCTCAGCTTTAGCTTTATCAAGGTCTTCAAGTGCAACTTCAAAGTTTTCTTGCAAATTATCTGAATCCATTCGGATCTCCTTTAAGCTGCTAAAATTTCTCTCCAAGGGCCAATAGCTCTGATACCAATTTTTAGGATTAAGTAATATTAAGAGGGGGTGAATCATTATTACAACACTTAAAATAAACTTTCAACCAATTCCAAATAAACCATTAGCTTGCTGAAATGAAAAGAACATAAACAAATAACACAGAACTCATAACACCATTATTTATTGTCGAGGAAACCCTAGCCAAGGGAAAACCCCGATGGGGATGGTACCCATAAGCATACACTAAAGTATAATGGCCCTGTTAAGAGACCTATCCCTGTTAGGAGCTGAATATTACATAGTACATTTCCTTGTTAAAGGAATAACAACCCTGTTAAAGGTATACAACACCCTATTAGGGGTTAATAGCTTACAACTCTTATAATAAAACTTTTGTTACAAAGTGTTCTTAGTAATGAACAAAACAAGCATATTCAATGCTTAAATAGTTCCAGTCATAGATCTTCAATGATCTCTATCAATATATATATATATATATATCTTTCATTAACAAGTCGGCTCACTTAACTAGCATTACATAGTCGGCTCTCAATACAAAATAGATTTGATAATGTAAAGAGAAAATACAAAGTCGATGCTCTTACATAATCAAAATATAGGTTATCCAAAATCATAATCCAACTTAGCTTTCCAAGAGTCCACGACATACTCCTCAAATCATCGCTACTGTCCAACTGCTCTATTGCGTTGTTCTACTATCGTCGCTTGTCTTCAAATCTCTCTAACTCTCTGTAATTGTCACAAAAACCAAATCAATCTTAGATGGAGGTCATAAATACCCCATATTATTTTCCTCTAAGATCACTAGTCATAACTCATTGATCTGGATCTTCGATACCCAAAACAACTCTGTATTTATGCTTATGTACTTAGTCGATTCCATAACTGAATCATCAAAACTTAACTTCATTCCAATAGATCAATATACCATATGTGTTGCAAAAAATGACAACCAAAAAGTGACTCATAACATACCAAAAAGATCACTTGCCAACAAGGTCAAATATTTTACTAAGTTGGATCTCAAAAGTGGATACCACCAGATAAGGATAAAGGATGGGGATGAATGGAAGACAACTTTTAAAAGCGTTGAAAGGTTGTATAAGTGGAGAGTTATGCAATTTGTGATTATAAATCCCCCTAGCACATTCATGAGGCTCATGAATGAAGTGATAAAGGATTAAAGTAGTAGATTTTTTACTGGTATATCTTGATGATATACTCATTTTAGCAAAATGGGCACCTAGAACATTTGGAAATAGTGCTCAAAAGGCTACAAGAGGAACAATTTTCTTTTAATTTGGAGAAATATGAATTCTTCAAAAAAGAAATTGTATACTTGGGATTTTTAGTGTCTCAAGGTTCATTGAAGATGAACCCAAGCAAGGTGGAGGCTATCTTGAATTGGCCAACACCAACCACAGGGACAGAGGTAAGGAGCTTTCAAGGGTTAGCTCAGTTTTACAAAAAAATTATAAGGGATTTCAGTGGTATTTGTGCACCAGTGCTAGAAACCATTAAAGGTGGATTAAAAACCAAGTTCAAGTGGACTTATGAAGCATGAAAGGCCTTTGAGAAGTTGAAAGAACATGTAGCTACCCAACCTATCCTTTTGTTACCTAGTTCTGATAAGCTATTTAGAATAGAGTGTGACACAAGTTGAGTGGAAGTAGGAGGAGTGTTGATTCATGAGTATAGGCCCATAGCATTATTTACTGAGAAACTCAATGAAGCAAAGAAAAAGTATTCAACTTATGACTTAGATTTGTATGGTCTAGTCCAGTCACTTAGGAAATGGAGACATTATCTCCTCCCTAAGGAGTTTGTGGTGTTCACAGACAATCAAGCCTTGAGCTATATTAACACCCAAGACAAGTTGAGCAATAGACACCTAAAATGGATGGAGTATCTCCAAGCCTTCACATTTACTATCAAGCACAAGAAGGAATAGTTGAATAATGTGGAAAATTCCTCGAGTAGGATATTTTTTACAATTTAAGAAGTTCAACTCCAAAGTATTGGCATAGAGAGTTTTAAGAACCTCTGTAGAGATGATGAAGACTTTTCTGAAGCCTACAAGGTATGTTCTAATTTTCAAAATCACTTTCACAGTAAATTTGTAGAATATACATTGCAGAGTGGCTTTTTGATTAAAGGGAATTGCCTATGTGTCCCTAAGGGTTCAATGAGATAAAATATCATTTAGGAGAAGCACAATGGCAACCTAAGTTGGCATTTTGGCATAAAAAAACTATGGAGTTAGTGCAGAGGTTTTATGATTGGCCCAGGTTTCCAAGAGATGTTAGAAGGTATATTGAACAATGTGTTGTTTGTATGAAAGCAAAAGGGGGATCTAGTAATGCAAGTTTGTACCAACCTTTTCCTATTCCCAATAGACCATGAGAGTGCATTAACATGGATTTCATATTAGGACTTCCTAAGACAAAGATAAGATTGGATAGTATCTATGTGGTGGTAGATAGATTTAGAAAAATGAGTCATTTTATCCCTTATAAGACCACCCATGATGCAAGTTATATAGCTCATCTCTTTTTCAAGGAAGTGGTGAGTATACATGGACTTCCCCTAAGCATTGTGTCAGATAAGGATGTCAAGTTTATGTGTCACTTTTGGAAGACTCTATGGAGTAGATTGGGTACTAACTTGTCTTTTGGATCAAATTACCATACAAAAATACATGGTAAAAATGAGGTGATCAATAGGGTGTTAGATAACTTCCTTAGATACCTAACCAAGGAATATGGGCAAATATGGGATCTAGTTATTCCACAAGCTGAGTATGCCTATAATGATAGTGTTAGTCATACTACTAGCAGAAGTCCATTTGAAATAGTATATGGGATGCACCCAAGGGTTCTATGTGAGCTTAGAGATCTAGGAGCCATGGAGTATAGGAGTGGTCATGTAGAGGATTTCTATCAGAAAATGAAAGAGATTCAGGAGCAAGTCAAGAAGACTATAACAAAGGCTACACACAAGTTGAAATCTAAGGTGGATGAGAAACAAAGAGATATTCAGTTTGATGTGGGGGACTATGTCATGGTTCATCTGAACAAATCTAGATTGTAGAAAGGAGTGCCTACAAAGTTTCAGATGAAAAGAGTGGGACCAAGCATGATACTAGCTAAGTATGGGTAGAATGCCTATAAGGTGGAACTTCCCTCAAATTTGGGCATCTCTCCAGTGTTTAATGTGGAAGACTTAGTAAGTTCAAGGGAAATTTTTCTGATGTAAACCATAACAACCAAGAGATCTTAGAGGATGTCAGTACAATATCTTTACCTCCAAAAGCTAAGCCTCAAGCAGAGAAGATCTTAGAATCCAAAGTGAAGAAGACAACCATGCACAAGGTGTATATGGATAACTTAATCCGATGGAAGGATCACCCTGAATATGAAGCTACATGGGTGGAGGAAAGAAACTTCAAGAATTTTGGCATTGATATCTCTCTGATATCCCCTCGTGTTTCTTAGTCTTTGTGTAGAGGGGGAGAATGGTGCAGGAGCACCCATGGGTTGGTAGAAGCAATCCTTTATTTTTGTTGTGTGAAGCCCTCTATGGAATTCTTCTTTGGTTTTTCATAAGGTCATGTTAACCATAATTGTGTGTACAATAGGGATTAGGTCTAGTGATTCTTAAGTTCTTAGAAAGTTGCAATTATGGGCTAAAAAGTTGTAAAACCTCCTAATTGGCTAAATAGGGATGATGATGTTAGCATGATGTTAGCAAGGCTTGAAGAAGTCTAGAACCATGTTTCAACCATGGTTAGAGCTTATGATGAGATTTGATGAGTGTTTGAACGCATTATGTGGAATATTGGGAAAGTTGCAAAAAGATGTAAGAGTGATAGAGAAAAAGATATGTATAAATATTAGTAGAGAAAAAGAGAAGTTGCATTTTGTAACTTTTGCAACTTTCAAAAGTTGCTTGGACAACTTTGTCAAATTGTGCAAGAATGGTGGAGAAGTGCCCTAAGAGGAAACCAAAGGCATGCTTGACCTATTTAAGACCTGAAATGACCTAATTCCAAGGTTGGACACCCATTGTATGAACTGGGTTTTTGTGAATTCAAAGTAGAGCTTGTTTTTGTGTAAAATTTAATTACTTTTGATAATAGTAGATAGATAATGGATTTAATTCTGAACTTTAGCTTATGTATGGAGTATTTTAGTTGTTTTTATAGTTCTGTGTGCCATTAGCTTGGCATTTTGAAGTTCTTTTTATAAATATTTGTGTTTTTGCATTGTCACTGGTTCATACTAGGCAGTTTGCAAAGATGGAATTCTAACTCACTACCCCACCATTCATTATATACTACCTCTTAGGGATAGTGAGTAGAATCCATGTACATAATGTGTGCAGGATCTTGGGCCCTCAAAAGAAGGGGATCTATTTTTAAAATCTTTCCCTAGGCGAGCCAGTGGTGAGCTTGGCTAGGGAAGATACAATTGCAAAGAGCATAACTTGTAGGGGTGTGAATGTGGAGATCTATTAGCTATGGGGAAATGAATTTAGGAGTCTATCAAAGAATTGGTGAAGAGGAGAGGGTCATTTCAATCTAGATGGACTCTTAAAACTTAGTTACTTGTCAAGAAACTAGTGAGGACTTTAAACCCTCCTAAAACCACTCATTTTAAGTTCAGGCATTATATGGATGGTTGAGATCCTAAGACCCCAAAAATAATCGAGGTTTTAGCAAATGATCCAAGATTCCCAATAAAATTTGTAGGGTTAATTTGGAAATAAGAAGAGGAAATCCCTATTTTCTTAGAATAGGAGACCTAATAGGGCTACTATCCATTAGGTCTATTTTGAAGCAATTTGCAAAAATTGACTATCTAGTTGAAATAAGTGGGAATCCTAACACCCCTAGTTGATAAAATTGGAATATTCTAAGACACTCCTCACTTGTGCAAGATTACCTTACAACAAAGGAGGTTGGAAGCCTTTAAGAGAGTTTAAGGGCTAGGGAGTGAGAAGTTAGTATGCACCAAGTAAAAGACTTGGTTTGATGAATCTTTCATGGTAGTTGGGTTGGCTAAGGAAACCAGGGGATTTACAATAGCTAAAGATCCTATAGGTGCATAGGTGTGTAGAGGAAGCACCCTAAAAGTCTATAGAAAGACTAGGAGAATGAGTTTGTGATTGGCTCATCCAACCTCCCTATCATGATACCTCAGGTGGCTTAGGGTCAGAAGATGTACCTTCATCAATATTTTCCACATCAGTCTCTTCCATTGATGGTAATTTTGGAGTTGTAGTCAGTGTATATGCTTTCTTCCTTTTTCTCACTAGTTGAACTACTACCTTCACTAGTTCCAAAATTCTCTTCTAAATTTCTTATGATATCCTTTTATTTTCTTTTCTTTCTATTCTAGGATTTTTGAGTTCTGAAGTGATTCTTTCATAAGATTCCTCAAATGTGTCATACCTCTTTGTTTACTTGTTAACCAGTAGTTTCAAAATTCTTCTATATTCAAGGTTAACAATTGTTCATCAGTTTCATATCCCATTTCAAGTATCCATGAAATCCCAGGATCTACCGCTTGAATTTTGCAAGTGTCAGTGTTAACTAAGAAATAAATAGTATCTCTATACTTCTCCATAATATGTGGGGGAATTCTATATCACTTGTGCATTATATCCTAAAAGTGTTTAAAGTATCCCCACATAAAATTGTTTATGTTTTCACCTAGTTCACCTAAGTGCTCATTGATTTGATACAATGCAGGTCTATCTGTCTTCCAAGTTATCTCTCTTTTACGAGGAAAGAAATTCTGAACATAAAATAATATACATACCAAAAGAGATAAAAAAAATTTAGTGCTTACTTCTTGTCGGTCTATATTCTCTTTAGGTTAGCCAATAGCTATGTTCTCACCATCTCTGCTAGGTCATATCTGGTACCTTCCTTCACTATTTGGTAAGCGGCATGAATAGATCCACATGGCACACTATTCAACTGATTCGACTGGTAGATCTTGTAACCGACAATCATTGCTACAAATTTAACCTCTTGATCTTCTATGTCATATATCATCATTTCTCTATGATTTTTCCTTGAATTGGTGAGTTGTGCAACCATCTTTGTGGATATATTCCTTAGGGTACAAGGTTCCCCATCTACTGAGAATCCATTAATCAGATGAATAAGTTCCTTGGTGATCTTGACCAATTGGTCCAGCCATATGAATTGATCGTGAAACAACTCAAAACATATCGAATCTACTCCGTAAATATTTCAGGTAAGTCTAGAATATGTCTCAAACCCTTCATTTGAATATGTTTGAACTCATCCTTAAGTTCTCCATTGTTTCACTTTTCCAACTACTCCTTCTATATCTGTTCATCTCCTAACTCAGCAATATTGCAATGAATAAATGTCCTTACATCTTCAATCAACAAAACACGAGGTGGAATTAAGGATAGAGCATTAGTTATGTCTACTTCCACAACTTTTAATGGATGTAACTTGTGTTCTAGTCCCACCTCCTTTTTTATCTCGATCAATTTAGGTGTATCAATCATTGATACCATAATGTTTCAATAAATTTCTTGCTTTCTAACTCGAACACACCAAATACCTTCACACTTTACCAACTCTCTGCTAAATAACTCTGTTAGGGTTTTCAAATTTGCAGTTCAATCCTCTGTAAGTATTTAACAAAAATAGTTTGCACAATCAATCACAATAGGTTATCACACTCTGCACCAGTAAATGCTCTTTTAAATGCATGGTGAACAATTAATAGATTAACCTTTAATTAATTTTTTAGAAAGTTGTCCAATGATTAGTTGGTACAAAACATTAAATGCAGTTCACCGATGTCACTCTTTACCTATTATAACCTCCACCAGTTAATGCTAAAAGTACAATTGATACATAACTTTTTGCAAGTGATAAGATCAGTGATTTATAACAACTCATCTCTATGTAATTCATTAAAATTAACATTAGTGCATCTCACTATGCAAATAGATATTACCACTCATTACTATACGGGACCGATTAGATATAATCAATGAAATTTAGTCCCTAAGAAAAACTTACTTGCTTGGTTTGAGGATGAATCCCCTGAGTAAGAGGATGATGGGTTACTTTTCAATGAATTGGCATCTTATTTTCTTTCTTACTTCTTCACCCATACCTTCTTCATCTCATTCCTCACTTCTTCAACATTAACAGTCTTTTTTCCTTTCATATCTTCATTGCTTGGTGACTGGATCCTGTACCTACAATCTCTTGCTAGATGACCAACCTTGTGATAATAAAATCATTCCATACCTATTTTCCTCTAGGGTCCAACATTACCTCTAGGATTCCTCAATCGATAGTTCATAGCAATGTGTCCATAGTTTCCATAAATAATTCATGTGACATTCATGTTTCCTTCTCTTCTTAGAACACTCACTGGTTTTTTAGGTATCATTGATCTGTAATGTTTTTCCTTGTGTCCAAATGTGTTGCATGTGTAATAGTATCCATTTAAACTCCCTTAAGATGATCTACTACTGGGTATTGATGTGCACTCATAAGATTGATTACCATTCTTATTGCAATTGTAACAATAACCATCAAAATGAGTAGTTCTTGGAACATTCACTAATTTTATTCTACATACATTAGCAGTGTGTCGAAGATTTCTACAAGTGTAGCAAGTGGGATTAGTAGGATTCTTACCTTGTAGACTAATATAAACCTTAGGAATATTTGATTGTTGCTCAACACCAGACTTGGATGATTCTCCTTTTTCAAAATTTTTATCACCGATATATCCTAGACCAGAAGTATCTCTAGGTCGCCTTTGAATCTTCAATTTCTCATCGATCTTTTATAAGATTTGTTCATATTTCTTAAGTTTTTCATTTGTCTCTCTTTAAATCTTCAATTCCTCTTTCAGTTGTTCATTCTCCTGCCTCAGTGTTTCATTTTCAGCACACATTTGTAAGTTTTCATCACCAGTGTCACTTAGTTGTTCATTCAGTGCATGGTTATCATGTGTCAACCTCTAAAGTATAATATCAACATTCTTTTTTGCAGTTTCAACAATCCTTTTGCATCTTCAACAACTCTCATTCCTTCAAGTACTTCACACATCCTTATGGCTTGAATTTCTCGTTCTCTTTTTATCTTTGTTGTTTCTTCAGTCAGGATCTTGTTCTTTTCCCTTAGATATGCTATTGCAGCCTCTGCCTATTCAAAGTTAACACTTCCTTCAGTTAGTTCATCAATGTTGTTTAGACTTTCTTTTAGTTGTTCAAACACATCTTTTCTCTTTGCTAATGAGGTCTTTAGCTTGTTCTTCAATTCTTCAATCATCTCTTTGGCTACCTTCAACTTTATTTCATATCTATAGCTTTCCATCTCCTCGGATGTAATCCCCAAGTTGCCCAAATTTTCCTCTAGAGAGTCCGTGCTTTGATACCAATTGTTGGAATAATAGGTGCTAAGAGGGGGGGGGGGGGGGGGGGGGGTGAATCAAGACTAATAAAACTTTCAGACTATTTCTTATACCTTCAAATAACAAAAAAAGAAACTTCCAAACTATGAAGCATATAATTGTAACTATAAAGCAAATATGAAATGAATCAAATGACAACAAATGAACACACATAACACTCTAATTTTTATCATATAAACCCTTGATTAGAGGGAAAAACCATGGTAGGGATAAAACCCACAATTTTCTCATTGCAATAGAAAAGAGTTCTATGTTAGGAGCTTACAATATGTCACTTTATAGATGACTCACCCTATTAGGAGTGACTGATACCTTATTAGAAGTATCTAGAGTCCTATTATAGACTACCTTGTTAGAGGATTTCAATCCCACTTATACAATGCTCACCTTGTTAAGGGATTTACAATAAAGTCTTGCTAGAGACTACCCTATTAAGGGATTTACACTTGTTGAAACTGTTAGGAAAACAAAAACAAAATTTGAACTGTGATATGTGCTCCTTAATGTTAATTAGATCCTTGATGCTCTATAATTGTTCTGAATCCAATCCTGAATCTTCTCTGGAAATAGCTCTGTAATCATAACTTAATATCAACTTTTCAACAACACTTCAACTACTTCTCAACAACTTAACAACAAAAACAACAACTATCATCACATAACATTATATAGTGTCTTTACCTTCAACTGTAAACCTAATTAGGGTTTCCAATTCCCTCCAAAATTGTTTTATCAATCATAACTAACTCATGGAAACTTGAAATCCTTACCGTGTCAGCAATAAAAAACTTTAAGTTGTTATTCCCAATGTGAAATATTTCTTCAATATTATTGGCCAAGATGTACCTTGGATTCATACACAAATCTATACATAATTACATAAAAATTAACTTATTAAATTACTCAAATAATATACTATGTTTTTCATGTTGTCTAGATTCACTGAATCATCCACCGTCATAACTGATTTAGCCAATTAATCAAAATTGTTTAATAACCTTTATTTTTTACCTATTTACTGTGCAAACCAGTTAAGAGTATCTTCACTTTTGTCTTTACTGATGTGACCTAAGAGGCACAATCACAAATCATAGTTCACCTGTTGTCTTTATACCTATACACATGGATCAAAATTCGTAACACTCTCAATTACGAGGGTTAGTAGCACTTATTTGCAATGGGGGAAATCAATAGAAATAACTAATAATAACGAAACTATGAATCAATAAAATGTACTAGAAAATAAGAGGAAAACAAATGAATTCAAACCCAATTGCTTGAAGCTTTTATTATCTCTCTCTCTACTCCTTGTGAAATGATATTTGTGTGATGCTCAGTATTGGTGTGGGCAGCGTCTATGACTTGGGAGCGTCGAGAATATGATATTGAATGTGTGTGATCGCAAGATGGCTTGATGAAACTAATCTAACAGAGTAATGGTACATGTGAGCTTGAAATCTTGGATCTTCAAATGGTTATGAAGGGTTTGTTATATAGGAATTGAGAATGAGATGAATGGTTGAAATCAATCCCAGAGATAGGAAGATGAACAGTTGAGATCGAAGGGAACTGGAGAAGCCACCAGTAAACTCCACCTCTTCAACTGTGAGAGAGGAGATAGCGTTAGGTTAACTAAAGAGCTAATTATGAGTTACCGTTTTTGAATTGAAGAGGTAGGTGGAGTAACCCATGTGATCTGGTTAGGAGTTCTCTTTGAACATAATTGAATATTTAATTCATTTTTGTAATTAAAGTTTTCAACATGTGAGATAATTGAATTCTTTTTTTATTAAGAATTGCATTATTGAATGAAATTAAATTAATTAAATTGGAAGAATTAATTAATAGGTTTAAATATTTAAATTTAAACTTTAAGAAATTGATTTTAATTAATTAATTAATGGAAATTAATCAATTAAGGTTAATTAATTAAATGAAATTAATTATTTAATTAATTTTGGAGATTTGATTGCTGATTTGGGAAATGAATTTAGAAGAAAATAGATGATTAATTAACGATTAAAAAACCATTAATTAATAGATGAAAATTAGTGTTTTCAATGTAAAGTCGCAAGTCTGTCCATTTTAGGGTGTCTACATTTTCCCGTCTTTGATGCAATGTGGCTTGTCGCAGTGTGTCAAAGATTCTCTATTTTGATCCTGCCCCAGCTTGCACCGGTGATAGCAGGTGTATTTATGCCCCCTCAACAAATTTGAGCAAAAAGTTGTGACGTGAGCGTTAATCTGTTGAAACTGCAAATTAGTAATCTAGGTATCTAATTGATCTTCAAAATTGTTGATTATGCTCATGATATTGACTGTTAAAGATTTCGGGGTCCAGGACAATAAAATTTGAGGTCCTGGAAAAATTAGGGTTTTTTTGAACCCTTATAAATAGCTTGGAGAGATATTCATTTGTCACTTTGTACTCTTGGAGATCTGGATTTTTAGGTGAGTTGTCTTTAGTTTTCTCTACTTTCTATGTTGTTTTTGAGCTATGGCGGCCATTCCTGGAGTCGCGCACGTGTCTGATCGGGTCCAAGATTTTTATCGTCCAGCTGGCGCAGGACGTCCGATGAGTTGGTCTATCCTCTTGTCATTAATGCTCTCATTAATTGCATTTGAAAAAAAATGCATTTTTGAAAATATGCATAGTGTGCCGCAATAGGCCGCAAGTTTTGCCACAATTATGGGTTGTGTGCCACAATTTTCAATTGGGTTTTGCAATTGATAAGTGTTCTGCAAATGTTGGGTTTATTACCGCATTTGCTATATGGATGTTGTAATCAGTATAAATGTGCCACATTTGCTTTAAGAATTCTGCAATTGCTCTGTTTGTTTCATTCTGGCGTGCATTTGTAATTTTCTGATAATTTTTTCTGACCTGATACTGATTATTGTCTTTTCTGATGTTTTGCAGTTCATCAGGACTATTCTGCGTTGCCGAGAGTGCATACCTGTCGGGTTAGTATTTTGTTTCCAATTATCTGAGGTAGAGAGGGACATTTTGAGAGAGATAGGTTTCTATTGGATATGTTACATGCCTGTGATTATGACCAATAGGGGTTTGATCTTTGCTCTTTTAGAGAGATGACATTCTAACACATGCACTTTTCAATTACCAACTGGAGAGTGTACAATCACCTTGGAGGATGTTTATCGCATCCTTCATATTCCTATTCAGGGCGCCCTCATAGAGTATGATCAAGGCCCTGGTATTGCTACTCTGTTTGAGCTATTCAGTCTACCCCAAGATCAACTTGGGATGTTCGATCCTTATGATATCCCATGGGCTAGGTTTGGCATGGGTTAAGACAGGTAGTCGACTCTGTTGGGTAGTTTGATATGTGGGATCTTGTGTCCCGATCGTCGCCAGCATGGGTTTTTCATTAGATTTAGGGCTATATTATAGGTTATGGTTAGAGATCATACAATATATGCTTAGGGTCCCTATAGGTTGGCCCACATGTACTTTCATATGTTTTATGCAACTTACCTTGGTGGTAAGTCCCTAGGATGTGGAGCAACTCTCATGTAGATATGGGCATGGGAGCATATTGTGATATATAGGCCCGTAGGTGCCCATGATCTTCCTCTGGGGAGACCTTATATTTTCATGTATGTCAGTTCCATTGTTGAGTCCCATATGGGACATCTGATTTATTGGTGATAGCAGCTGGATATGATGTTGTATTTCATTTGGAGACCATATAGGGATTGTCCAGTGTGGGACATGGAGGATGCACACCTTCCCTTCTATCAGTAGAGGAGGTTTCTGATTGGGTGCGTTAGTCACCATGTTTATATGATAGATTTTCACAACACTAACAGGGTGTTGTGATAGTTTGGTGAGAGGCAGGATGTCTCTAATTCATATGTATATTTCGCTCGTCATTCTAGGGACATCACTCTTTGGTGTGTTGTTATATCTTTGGATGCTACCAGGATAGAGTTCATGGGTTTGTTTATTTTTGCTTGGACATGGCGGTCATCCACTATAAATGAAGGTATATATTGTTTCTTTCCCCTACTTGATGATATCTCTCTTTCCTGCTTCCTTAGAAGTAGCTATCTTTTGAATAGTCTTTTATGATTATCATCAATATGGTACTGATGTGTGAACTTGTTTCTTTGCAGGAACTACTCCACAGTATGATGCATGGTGGCAACATTCTCATCATATTTCTTTGACAGATGTTTCTCGTCTAGTAGTTGGGACTATCCTGAGGAGGCCTCGACAGAGATAGAGAGGAGGGATAGATGAAGGTAGGGATGGTGTTAGAGATGGAGGTAGGGATGGAGGGAGAGATGGTGGGAGGGGTGGAGGTAGGGATGGTGGCCGAGATGGAGGTCGGGGGAGAGACAATGGTTGAGATGGAGGGTAGGGGAGATGATGGTGATGATCTTGAGCTTGATGGTGCTGGTGGGAGGGTGAGGACCAAGGGTGGTCATAGTATTAGTAGGCAGGTTGGGCTGGGTGCCGTCCTTAAGGAGGAGGAGGCTTTAGAGGAGGAGGCACCCCAGTTGGTCCATAGAGTGCGTCATCGCATTGCTGCTGTGCTAGCTCTGAGAGAAGAGGATAGGGTAGTGATGGAGGATGTATAGATGGAGGATGTGGAGATAGCATACATTGATGTTGAGGAGTTAGGATCTATCTCATTCATTAGGAGCAGCAGTACTGGCAGTAGTACAAGTGACAGTGAGAGCAGTGAGGATTCATGGGTAGTGCACGGTATAGGGGAGGAGGGATTGGGGGATAGGGGTAAGGAGGGGGATATGGATGTGGGTATGGGTGGGATGGATGTTGATCCATCAGAGATTGAGATACTCACACAACAGATATCCGATCTGCAGGTTAGGTTGGCCTCATCTGATGTATGTGCTACAACTCTAGAGAGTAGGGTGACAGTGATGGAGGCCAGGGCAAGTGCAACAGAGGATAGATAATGACAGGCTCACTTAGAGGTTAGAGTGTTCACTGATTGTGTACAAGATGTTCCTTATAGCGATGTTCTTGATCATTTTTGGAGATCTGAGCGTGAGGCCCAGAGAGAGATAGACTACTAGAGGCACCATTATGAGGGTGTTGTTCCTCCAACTCAGCGTGTACCTAGTTATACAACTTCACATAGATCTAGCAGGGCTCAAAGGTCGTAGAGTAGTGGTATTGGAGCTCTTGGTCCTCAACAAAGGGTTCTACCTGATATTCCACCCCTTGTGCACCTGGCAGCGAGGGTGGTGGTAGTTCATGTTGACTTTGATGACAATGCTCATTTTTGTATCATGTTATACCATTTTTTGTAGTGATGTACCACTAATGTTCTGATGTTGTATCGATTATTGTATCTTGACATACTGATATTTATGACATTTGTATCGATCACTTTCTTTTGTTCAGACTTGCTACCGTTCATTGTACTCAGATATTGAGATTTATATGAGATGTAGCTTATGAGTCTATATGATGTGCAATTATTTATTTCTATATGTATGGTTCCCTATAATGATGCTTATATAGTGAAATATTTATGCAATGTGATTCTATTATTTATACTCTTAGATGTATGATTTACTTTCCTATGATATTGACATGTGTATGCAATATGGTGTTTATGAAATGTATGTTTATATGAGATGTTTTATGGATGCATTTGATTATGGCTACAATGTATTCAAATGTTATATTTTCTTTTGTTTTCTGATGCACATAAATGGATGAATGTAATCTACTATGCACAAATATCTGAGTAATGCATGTGTTAGTTAGAAGAAAGCCAAATGGGATTGTTTCTCTGGGATGGATTGATAGATGTGAATATATAGAAAGGATGGTTGATGATTGATATATATTAATTTATAGAGCAGATGGGTGACCCAAGTCGCTGCCGTGATTCTAATTTTGTTCATCATTGCATCTTTTTATGAAATTCCATAGAGTATCCAATGCACCTAGATATTGCTGATCTGGATACTGCTATGACCTCTTGATAACCGAAAGGAGTAGAGAGATTGAATAGAAAGATAACTAAGTGCACCCAGATATTGACCATCTGGAAACATCTACGTTCCCTAATTTTGAAAAGAAAGACATCCAAAAGTACCCAGATATTGACCATTTGGATACCTCTTTTCTCTTTGAACAATCCAAAAAATGAAAATAAAACCAAGATAGAATACCAATGTATCCAGATCTCAGACCATCTGGATACTGCTATGAACTCTTGATTTTGAAAATAAAGACAAAAAAAACCCAAGATAGAAATCCAATACACCCAGATCTCAGACCATGTAGATACCGCTATGATTTTATTGGTAACAGAGAAGTAGATATAAAATAAGGAATGTCCAATTGTTTCCCAGGGTTAAGCTCAGATTGTGGACCTGCATGGCTGCTAGATAAGTGACAACACCTACCATATTTATCATAAATCATCATTGCCCCAGAATCAAAATGAAACATTCCATAAACAATAATCAAAGAAAACAAGTCATGATCCATCATAGCTACTCTCCTCACTTGGTGGATCCTAGAGTAGCATAAGATCATAACCGTAAAAGATAGACTAACATCTGGCCGATTGACCTAGTCAACAGTTTGATTTTTCCTTGGTTCCTCTTGATTCTCTTGATTGGCTTGATTATTTGATGCTTGATTGTGTCTGGTTTCAGTAAGAGATGACTCATATAAGACTGATTTGTCTGGTTTTGAGTGTATCCATCATTGTATAAGATGATTGATTTGATTGATTGATTGATTAAATTTGATCATTTTCGATAGATGATCAAGTTGTGTCAGATGGGCCCAATGCTAATTCACAAAGCTCATGGTTTTGATATTTGATTGATTGGATTGGTCACTAGTTTTCTTGCTGATAGATTTGATAGCTGATAAAGCTATGTCATATGGGCCCTGTTCTGATTCACAAAGCTCATGATTTTGACCTTGATTGATTTGTCTTGATTGCCCTTTTCTTTGTTGATAACCGAGCTGGTTTTATTGCTTTGAGATTGTGCAATTTTTTTTTGTTGTAGATTGATTTCTTTCAGGACATTTTGATCTTTTTAGGATTTTTTGATGATTTTTTTTGATTTTTAAGGATTTTGCAGGACTTTTAGAATTTCCCCCTACTCTGGTGGACCAGTATTAACCATGAATAAGTTGATTCTTAGAGGGGATAGTGCTTCTGGAAATAACTTGGGTAGTTAGTCTTGCATGCAAAGTTTTCTCAAGCTTTGATCTTTGTCATTGATGGTGAAGCTAAACTTTGATCACTTGGTGCTTGTTTGCCAGATTTTCACCAAGGTACCTACTCAATAGTGCATGTTTGTCAGGTTTTCACTAAGAGAGTGATTCTTTTTATCTTTACTTTTTTCTTTATTTTTGTTGCCAAGGTGCCTGTTTGCCAGGTTTTCACCAAGGTAACCTTTTGTATTTTTTTTTAAATTTTTTTTTTTGGTATTTTTTGGATATGTAGATAGTTTCCTTAACCATTGAGACCTCAAGCGTAGAACCTCTTGAGGTGCATGCTATTTATGTATCCTAGGAGCTGATATCCAACTGGTGTTTCCAGTTGGTATGCCCCACTATTTCTAGATGTGATTGGTGTAGCAGATGAGGAAGGCACTTCTTACAAGACAAATTTCATATGATGTGTGGTCACATCACATTTAACACCTTGGTCTTTGGTAGTAATGGTAGCCACATGGATATCTGAAGAATTTAGGCAATTGATAGTGTTGTCACTCTTGGCATAAGTGTAGTTTACCTGTTTTGACTGTTCACCAGACCTAAAGGATTTCCCTCTATTGTGATCATGGAATGTGTCATTGAATATCATATGCTTAGTGGTACCTTTTGTTTGGGTGTTGGTTATGTCGATGACCCATGTGTCAATCAGATCTTGGATGGCATTTTTCAATCAATAAAAGTCGGGTGTCTTGTGTCCCTTCACTCGATGAAATTTGTAGAAGTCATTATCATTGTACCACTTTGGTTTGATTGCACCATGTTCATATTCTCTGATTTTAGGGAGAGTAATATTGTTGGATTGTATCAAATTTCTTAAGGTTGATTCTATTGACTCTCCTAATGGTATGTAATCTCGTCTTGGAAACATAAACTATGGTGGGCGTTGTGCCTATGGTTAATTGTTTGACACAGCAGATGCTTGGACAAGGGGTGGTTGAGTGTGTTCTTGTTGAGTGGGCACCATGTGTTGTTGGTTATCCATAGGTGCTCCTTGTAGTGACACTTTTGGTTGGGCTTAGTTGATCATTTTTACATTAATGACACTATCACTGGTGATATTTTTATTTTTATTTCATGATTTAGATTTATTCGTTGTAGTTGTGTTTGTCTTTGTCTGGGTAAGATCTGTAAGGATACCTTGTTTGACCAAGTTTTGCTCACAGAAAACTCCTTGTATGACACAAGGGAGGATCAGAGATAGGGCCTAGGGCACACCCAAAACCATCCAGCTTGCAGATACAATACAAAATTAACACAACACACAGTAGGAGAAGAGAAATGCAGAGATCTTTATTACCAAATCATCAAACTTAATACATGCTAGGCTGTAAGGCCTTCCTAGTTACAACCATATACTAAGAAATGTATTACAATTCGATCTTCTTACAATAGAGATCTCAGATCTTCAATACCTTAACATTTGCATTCTTGCTCTAAGACTTTCCCCCAAACTAAGAACATATAAAATAATATATACAAGAGACCAACAAGGAAGTCGATGCTCAAAACCCAAAGGAGAGACCCAGATTTAGGTCCACACAGATCCCAAGATAGATCCCAAATAAATCTAGCCATGAAAATTAAATGAAGAAGTCGACCACAACTCCAACTCCAAAAATAAACCAACTCAGCAATGACATGACTAAGCAACAGATAACTCGGCCAAACAAGAGCCGGGAAACAACAACAGGCATGACCAATAAACTTGACAAGCATGCCGAGCAACAAAAGCCGAGCAATAGAGAACAAACTAAGGAATGCAGTAAACATATTTTTGGTTGAGCAGGATTGCCAAGGACCCAAGATGCTCCTGCATCAGACACCTGGGGTTGAAAATAAATAATTTCCCAAATCATGTATCATGTCCAACCTAAAATGAATCCAACTTAGATTGAGAAATCCAAGATGAGTCCTCAATCAGTCTATTTTTCCACTTTACTAGATATTCCATGTCCTCTTTTCCTCTTGTACTTCTACCAACTCTCTGTTTCAAGATCTTCTCAACTTCCTCTATCTGCTTCTTAGGATAATCACTTGGTACTGTTACTTCTTCACCAGGTTCATGATATTCATACAAGTCTTAAATATTGAATATAGGTGATATAACCATGTCATCAGGTAATTCAACTTTGTAAGCGTTTCCACTGTCAAATCTTCTCAGTATTTTACAAGGGCCAAATTTCTTCATCTTCAGTTTCCCATATTTTCCAATAGGAAATCTTCCCTTCTTCAGATGAACCATCACAACATCATCAAATTCAAAGGTCTTATGTCTTCTTGATCTGTCTATATCATCTTTGTATTTTTGACTACTTTTCCCCAGCTTTTGCCTTACATCCTCATGCAATGTCTTCATAAAATTTTCAAATTCCTCTGCTTCAACACTTCTTTTCTCTTCACTAACAATGTCTCTCAAATCTGATATACCTCTAGGTTGTGTTCCATGAACAATCTTAAAAGGTGTATTTCTAGTACTTTTGTTTACTGAACTGTTGTATGCAAACTCTGCTTGTGCCAACATCAAATCCGAATTGCTTGGTGTGTCTCCAACTAAACATCTCAATAGGTTACCCAAACTCCTGTTTACAACCTTTGTTTGTCCATCATTCTATGGATGAAATGTAGAACTAAATTTCAACTCAATATTTAGCTTCTTCCAAAGTGTTCTCCAAAAATAACTTACAAACTTGATGTCTCTGTTGGAGATGACACTTCTTGGTAATCCATGCAATCTGAGAATATCCTTAAAGAAAAGATATTGTATATGCACTGCATCTGATGTTTTCTTACAGGGTATGAAATGTGTCATTTTAGAAAATCTATCCACAACAACAAATATAGAATCATTACCTCTTGCTATCCTCGGAAGTCCAAGAACAAAATCCATGCTGATATCACTCCAAGGTTTCTCAGGAATAGTAATAGGTGTATACAAACTAGTATTCTAACTTACTCCCTTTGCAACTTGACAAACTCCACAACTTATTACAAATTTATGAACATCTTTATACAACTGAGGCCAAAAGTACCTCTCCTTCAACAGACTCAATGTTTTATCAATGCCAAAGTGTCCACCCAATCCACTACTATGTTTCTCCTTAATCAAATTAGTTCTCATTGAACCTCTTGGTATGCACAAATGAATTCCTTTGAACAACATATCTTCCTGAATGAAATAGTCTTCATACTTGATTGATTTGTATTAGGTGCTCTGCACACTCTCCACTGCTATGAAAAATCAGGATCATTTTCATACAAATTCTTCATGTCATCAAAGCCAACAAATTCAACTCCCATTTTAGTCAACAAAGATCTTCTTCTACTCAATGCATCAATAACTCTGTTAGAAACTCCACTCTTACGCTTAATCACAAATTTAAAGCTCTGCAAATATTCAACCCATTTCATATGTCTCTGATTCAACTTATTCTGACTACCCAAATATTGTAAATCCTTATGATCAGTATACAACACAAATTCATTTGGCATCAAGTAATGTCTCCATTTCTTCATAGCTTGCATAATAGCATATAATTCCTAGTCATAGAAAAAATATTTTCTCTTTGCATCATTCAAATTTTTACTAAAGAAAGCAACATGTCTACCTTCTGGAGTCAATACAACTCCAATTGCACTTCCACTTGCATCACATTCAACTTGAAATACCTTATTGAAATCAAGGATAGCATAGGTAATTCCACAACCTTCAACTTTAAAGATTCAAAACTTTTATCAGCTCCATGTGTCTATTTGAACTCTCTTTTGTCTCCTCTCATTGTCTCAGTTGTAGCATTGCAAATAGAACTAAATTTTTTGATAAAATTTCAGTAAAAACTTGCCAATCCATGAAATGATCTTACCTCTATAACATTCTCAGGTGTAGGCCAACTCAATATAGATTCAACCTTTTTTGGATCCATCTTCAAACCATCAGCTGAAATTACAAAACCCAAATACACAAGCTCTTCTTTCATGAAGGAACACTTCTTCAGATTTATCAACAACTTTTCCTCTTTCAATCTCTGAAATACTTGTTTTATATGCATCAAATGTTCTTCTCTGGTTTTATTGAATATCAGAATATCATCTAGGTATACAATCACACATTTATTCAATATTTTTTTCAAAACTTCATTCATCAACCTCATAAATGTACTGGGTGCATTAGTTAAACCAAAAGGCATAACCAACCACTCATACAAACCTTCCTTTGTCTTGAAAGTAGTCTTCCATTCATCACCTTCTCTGATTCTGATATGATGATATCCACTTTTCAAATCAATTTTGGTAAAATACTTTGCTCTACTTAAACAATCCATTATGTCATCCATTCTTGGTATAGGAAACCTATACTTCACTATGATCTTTTTTATCTCTGGAATTGTTGCACATTCTCCATTCTCCATTCTTTTTAGGTGCCAACATAGCAGGTACTACAAATGGACTCAAACTTTCTCTGATTAAGCCTTTGTTCAACAAATCATGAACTTGTCGATTAAGCTCTTTATTCTCGGTAGGTGTTAACTTATGTGGTGCTTTATTTGGTAAACTAGCTCCATGTATCAGATCCATACAGTGACTGATATCTCTCATTGGTGGAAAACCATCAGGTACATTATCTGAAATGATTTCTTTGTATTCAGTCAGCAACCTATCAACTTACATAGGTATGTCATCTTCTGCATTCTTACTTGGTTTGTTAGGAATCAAAGCATAACAAATATCATCTCTTTTCAGATCTTTAAAAAACTGTCTACCTTCCATTAGACAAAATTTCATAGATGTACACAACTCATCAGCAGATTCTTTAATCAAATGCAACAAAATTTTCTTCTTTCCATCAACCCAAATAGAATATCTATTCAACCTTCTATCATGTATAGCATGTTTATCATACTGCCAAGGTCTACCCAACAATATATGGCAACAATCCATTGGCATAATATCACATAACACCTTATCATAGTGCTTTCCAATTTTCAGATTCACAAAACATTGTTCACTCACCATTAATGTGTGCTCATCCTTGATTGATGAGATCTTGTAGGGTTTTGGATGTTTCATCCTCTCCAACTATAAATTTGCAACGATTTCCTTAGATGCCAAATTCTCTGAGATTCCACTGTCAACAATGACTTTCTAAACCTTGTCAGCAACTCTACATCTGGTCTTGAATAAACTTTTCCGGATCAGATCTTTCTTATCTTTCTCACTCCATAGTATCCTTCGGATCATGAGGTTACATTAAGGTTCATTGGATGTCTCCTCTTGGATTAATGCATTTCTGCTACTGTTACCACCTTTCTTGCTTGCATGTGTACACTCAAAGGATTTATGTCCTTCTTCAGCACAATTGTAACAAGTTACTTGGAACCCTCTTCTTCCATATCCACCTCTGGAATAATTTCCTCTTCCTCGGTATGAATTTCCACCTTTCCATTAAGTCTTTCCTTTGTCTTGACTAGTGTCTGTATTTGACTTGTTTGGTTCAGATATACTATTTTCACCATGAGGTCTATCTCTTCCTCTAGGGAATCTACCACCTCTACCTCTTTGTCTTTGTTCATATCTTCTGTTCAACTTTTCTTCAGCTTTTAGGGAAAATTGATATGCCTCTTCAATACCTTCCATTTTGATCAAACTGATCTCATCTTGTATTGAACTCCTCAAGCCATTCAAATATCTTGCAACTCTTTCCACTTCATCTTCTACA
The DNA here is from genome assembly GCA_018584345.1 of Thuja plicata. Classification (NCBI taxonomy): domain Eukaryota; kingdom Viridiplantae; phylum Streptophyta; class Pinopsida; order Cupressales; family Cupressaceae; genus Thuja; species Thuja plicata. The sequence goes on from MU226380.1 coordinate 3,183,318, forward strand.
TGTCCAAATCTGATGTCTAATCTGTAGAATTCCTCAGTATAGTCTTTGACTAATTTGTCCTTCTGCTTCAAACTTTGCATTCGTCAGATTAGGTTAATTTGATAATCACAAGGTAGAAATTTTCCTTTCAATTGTTAACCATCTTATCCCATACCTTGATATTGTCTTTACCTTTCTTCTTTCTGTCCAATTGCAGGTGTTCCCACCATAAGGATGCATGAACTTTCAATTTTGTGCTTGCAATCTTCACCTTCTTATCTTCTACAACATTCTCATATTTAAAATATTTTTCCATCTCAGTGATCCAGTCAATCAATTCATCAGAATCTAACTTTCCACTATACTCAGGAGGATTAGACCGAGGTGTGGATTTCAAACTTGTCAACGCTCTCATGAATATTTCCTCTTCTTGATCCATCAGAGGTGTAGGTGCAACTTCACCTTGAACCTCTTCAAATTCATCATCACTAACATCTTCAAGATGTCTTCCTCTACACTGGGCTATCTCAACAGCTTCCAATCTTGCATCCATTTGTCTAAGCATATCAGCCAGACCTTGATCAACATTTCCTCTCCCACGAACCATCTTTAAACTCTCTGCAATTGTAGGTTAGATCGCAACCTACCACCCTACAACAAATATCTTTAGAGTTTACAAGAAGGAGCCACAGATCTCAACTTGCTCTGATACCACCAGAAGTAAGGGAGGATCGAAGATGGGGCCTAGGGCACACCCAAAACCATCCAGCTTGCAAATATAATGCAAAATTAACACAACACACAGTAGGAGAAGAGAAATGAAGATATCTTTATTATCAAATCATCAAACTTAATACATGTCAGGCTGTAAGGCCTTCCTGGTTACGACCATATACTAAGAAATGTATTACAATTCAATCTTCTTACAACAAAGATCTCAGATCTTCAATATCTTAACATTTTCATTCCTTCTCTAAGACTTTCCCCCAAACTAAGAACATACAAAAGAATATATACAAGAGACCAACAAGGAATTCGATGCTCAAAACCCAAAGGAGAGTCCCAGATTTAGGTCCAAATGGATCCCAAGATAGATCCCAAATAAATCTAGCCATGAAAATTAAATGAATAAGTCGGCCACAACTCCAACTCCAAAAATAAACCAACTCGGCAAGGGAATGACCGAGCAATAGAGCACTCGGAAAAAGAAGAGCCGAGCAATAGCAACAGGAATGATCGAGCAACTTGGAAAGCATGCCAAGCAACAGATGCCAAGCATCACAGAACAAACTAAGGAATATAGTAAACATATTTTTGGTTGAGAAGGATTTCCAAGGACCCAAGATGCTCTTGCATCACTGTTAGATGAGTTTCTTGAAGTTTGGGGCTAGCAGCAATTTGTAAATGAAATATCTCAAATCAGATTGTCAATGAACATGACTATGAGGTCTTGTTCGGGTACGTCATATGTGATCTTGTTTGCAGTATTTCTCCATCTTTGTAGGAATTTTACAAAGGACTCTCCATATTTTTGTTTGATGTCACAAAGGTCCTTAATGCTGACCTTGCACTCGATGTTGTGATGGAAGTGAGCGATGAACTTTTTGGCCAATTCACCCCACGATAGAATTCCATGAGGTAAGTGTGAGAACCATTCCATTGCTGGTCCAGCCAATCTTTGTGGGAATATTCGTATTAAGTATGTCTTTTCGTGTGTGACCTCGATGCAACTAGAAAATAATTATTGGATATGCTCAACCGGGTTGGTACTGCCCCTGTATTTGTCAAATTTTGTTACCGAGAAATGAGTTGGAAATGGAGACATGTGTAATGAATGGTCAAAGGGGTATGGATACAAATCCTCTACGGTTTAGGACTTGGTTTGCCCTTGATTTTGCATGTCCATCATTTGGGTTTGAAGGCTCTGCACTTGTTGGATCAACATGTCTTTACGAGACTGAGTATTATTTGTGTCATTGTACCTCTGTGTTGTAGTAGGTATGAGGTTGTGCCTCTATGTCCCCTAAGTAGGGACATACGATCTCATCCTTGGGACTTGATATTGGTTCATCAACACTTTATTATGATATGGGGGCATGTGATTGGCCCAAGATTAATTATGTCGTATTTGTTGTTGGGTTTGAGGTTGTTGTTGCTGCTGAAGCTGGGATTGCTGCTGTTGAGGTTGAGGTTGTTGTTGTTGGGGTTAAAGTTGTTGTTGCTGGGGTTGCGGTTGTTTTTTCTGGGTTGTTTTGGTCTGTGTATGAGAAAAGGCCTAACCTTGGGTGGGCATTGACTAAAAGTTTGACCCACAAAGATGGATCCATGTAGGAGCGATGTATTGAGCCCAAGGCTAGCAGAGGCTGACTATATTAGTGTAGTAGTTGCAAACGGGTTGCTACGTGTTGGTGGGATTAAGGGAATAGCATGAGAGCTTGACTGGAAAGGTCACGAGGCCAAGGGTTGACACACACTAGTGACCATGGGTGCACTTAGTTGGGAGCATGTCATGCTTTGCGTGGAAGACGTGCTTGCTTGGTTTGTGGAGCTAGTCTGATTGGACACAATCTCTGATGATGTCGTTGTTGTCAAGGATGAGAATATTTGAGATATCACAGGTTCTATTTGAGAGGGTCGAGTAGTGTTTTAACCTATGAGAGGGTTTTTGGGCCATATGGTTGACACATTGAATTTAGCGGGGAGTTTGAATCCCTTCTTAATCAACATGGCTAAGAAACGTTCAAGATTCCTCTCTACAACAACATCAAAAAATTGTGTAGAATAGGCATCTTGCTCTATGTCTTCGAGCTCCTCCTCTGTGACATCATGGAACAATGTTGGTCTATGGGGATTCTCAATGAAAAGAGCAGGACTGGTATTTTTGAAAGGGTCATTCTCTCACTCTTGTTCCCAAGGGGGAAATCTGTTGACATAAGACTCATCAGGTTGAGTTTTAGCCTTTGACCTTATGTAAGGCCCTCCATAAGGTGTGTGAGACATAGGTTTGTCTAGATTTTGTGACTAAAACAAGTGATATAAAGCAAATAGAAAAGGATAACCTTTATAGGAGAGTCTGATTTATGTTTGGGCAAGGGTGATTCTAAGGACAGATGTTGATTTATCTTGATCTCAAAGACTTGGTGATGTAAGAACCAGATTCTTGACTATTTCCTGGGACAAAGTCACTAATAGAGATATGATGATTTTGAGATAACAGGATCAAGATATTTCAAGTCTGAACTTTTGAACTAACAATGCTTGGACGATAATCGTGATTTCAAAAAATGGATGATCTTTAAAGTTTAGAGATTCACACAATGTTCTTCGCATTTTTATGGGATAGACACTGATCTTTTACACAGAATGAAGAGTATTTTCAACGGTTTTTAGGTAAAATAGATGTTTTAAAGTTTTTGGTCAAGTGCGGTGAACCTGCATTGATTGCGGTAAAGTGACTATTTAATTGCGGTAAAGTGACTGGTTGATTGCGGCAAACATTTGTCAATTGTGGAAAAATGCAGGCAATTGCAGTAAAGGGGAGATAGTCTCAAAAAAGACTAACAATTTACTTCACTGTCTGATAAAATTGATTTTCAGGAACAAGGCTTCTATTTTGTAGTACAGTTTGATTATTGACAACCCTAGAATTTAACACGTTGGACTTGTTTTGACAGTTTTGATGTTTGTTTTGCATTTTGGAAACTGATCAAAGAACAAGTACAATGGACAATGTGTTTTGTAATGTAGCACGAGTTTTGACACAAGGACAAACAAATTAATCTGAGGTAATTTTGGTTGTCAAATACAATCTTATAGGCCTAATGTTTGAATGTTCATTAGCTCACACAACAAGTGTCACACTATTAGGACACGAAGGTCCATGTCGTATGCACCCACGTTTTTGTCATTGCCAGATATTGTTTCTATGCTAGTGAAGATCTCTTTCACTAACACAATACCCTGGAACATATATGTTGGGAATCTTGGGGGGGGGGGAATTCTGCAAACCCTTGCACTATAATAAGGTATCTATTCAGAGGTGAATTGGGTTGGCCTCTATTTTAACAAGGTTGTAGTAGGGTCCCTGGCGTCTATCCAATCAGTTTGTATGTGTGTGACTCACTTAATAGCCTAGTTGACCATGCTGGCTCCTTATGGATAATTCACGTGATCTAGACTATCATCAACACACCTCGCCTGAGCTTGGCTAGATATAAAATGAAACTTTGGTTCGCGTCTTGTTATATACTGATCGAAAGGATTACCAGTTTAAGGTCATTCTCCGAGGAAGAAACACATTCCCCAGATGGGCCTTTCTAAAAAGTATAAAGGTGTTTAATCTAATAGATTGTGCAAGCACACCAAAGACTCAAGGCACAAGGTTAATCATTTAAACCCCAAAGATTTAAATGTGAACTAAGCTAATCACCCATACAAGCTCAAGTGTTCAGTTTTAAATCCCAAAGTAGGTGATGATTGATTGTTCAGTTTCATTGCACCAAATTTGAAATATTGTTTGCCTTTGTTTAATTCTTAACCTCTACGTCAATTTTAAGCACCAATATATAAATGTGAGGTTCAAGATGTTTGCATGCAATGTTCTTGTTAAGCACTAAAATGACAAATGAATTGATTTTAGTTGCTTTGTTAAACTTCTCCTCTCCGCAAGCTGTCAAAAAACATGATTAGTACAAAAAAATGTTTAATTAAGAATTGAAGAATAACTGCAATTACATAATTGTTAAGACTGCTAAGACTAATTGTGACCTTGTACTTAGCTGCGAAACGTTTGATTGAATCCAGATATTTTTTGTATGCTTCACTTTGATCTTCCACTGTGATGGCTAAGAGGGCTCTTTGTTGCATTCGATAGTTTGTGGTCCTTATTATGGCCGCTCTTAGTGATCTAGCACCCGGGATTCGTCTAGTTACCTTTTTGGCCATTTTGTCATTGATCAATCCTGCAGAAAATAGAGAAAACAATCAGATTCTAACAGAAAAATAGTGATGTTCAATTTGATTTGCAATATTTCTGTCAGTTGTGGTAATCTTTTTTCAATTGCGCCAGAGTTCTGTCAGTTGCGGCAATCTTATGTCAATTGTGGTAAAGCACTTTTAACTACGACAAAATGCTGTCAATTGCAGCACGAATTGGTCAATTGTGGCAAAATCTGTGTGATTGCAGTAAACTGGTAACAATTGCGGCATAGAAGTTGTGGTACAGAGCAAGAAAATAGACTTGTGAATAATGACATAAAATTATTGCGAAACCCTTACAATGATTGTGGCAATAAACCAGACGATTGCGGAAATCTTCTGTCAATTACGGTAAAATACCAACAATTGAAAAATTACAAATATATCATGAAAAACATGAAAAAATAATTTGGAAACCATACGGCCATTGCCAAAAGGTTCTGTCTATCATCTACAAGTGATATTTGGGCTGTTTGATTCACGTCAGGTTCACCAAAATGTATGCATGGATCAAAATCTGTAACACTCTCAATTACGAGGGTTAGTAGCATGATTTGCAATGGGGGAAATCAATAGAAATAAATACTAATAATGAAGCTATGAATCAATAAAATGTACAAGCAAATAAGAGGGAAAAAATGAATGCAAACCCAATTTCTCGAAGCTTCTATTGTCTCTCTCTACTCCTTCTGAAATTCCATTTTTTTGATGCTCAGGATTGGTGTGGGAAGTGTTAACTTGGGAGCATCGAGAATATGATATTGAATGTGTGTGATCACAAGATGGCTTGATGCTTGAACCAATCTGGCAGAGTAATGGTGCACGTGAGCTTGAAATCTTGGATCCTTCAAATGGTTATGAAGGGTTTGTTATATAGGAATTGAGAATGAGAGGAATAGTTGAGATCAATCCCAGAGATAGGAAGATGAACGGTTGAGATCGAAGGGAACTGGAGAAGCCATCAGTAAACTCCACCTCTTCAACTGGGAGAGAGGAGATAGAGTTTGGTTAACTGAAGAGATAATTATGAGTTACCATTTTTGAACTGAAGAGGTGGGTGGAGTAACCCATGTGAACTGAAGAGGTGGGTGGAGTAACCCATGTGATGTGATTAGGAGTTATCTCTTTGAACATATTGAATATTTAATTCATTTTTGCAATTAAAGTTTTCAACATGTGAGATAATTGAATTCTTTTTTTATTTAGAATTTCATTATTGAATGAAATTAAATTAATTTAATTGGAAGAATTAATTAATAAGTTTAAATATTTAAATTTAAACTTTAGGAAATTGACTTTAATTAATTAATTAATGGAAGTTAATCAATTAAGGTTAATTAATTAAATAAAATTAATTTTGGAGATTTGATTAGATGATTTGGGAAATGAATTTAGAAGAAAATAGATGATTAATTAATGATTAAAAAACCACTAATTAATAGATGAAAATTGGTGTTTTTAATGTAAAGTCACAAGTCTGTCCATTTAGGGTGCCTACAATACCTTCCAATCTACCGATAGAAAAAAATTGTCTCCCTTTACTGATTTGTCCTTCACCTATTATTTTGTTCACCGAATACCTTTACTGCTTACCTTCTCTTTACCGATTGGATATAATTGTGTACCTTTTGGTCTAACTTCATACATTTACACAAATCATTCTCACCTATGTAATAGCTTGCCAGCAATGACAACCATATGCTATAAAATCATCATCAATGTCATCTACCAATATTCTACAATCAGCAATACTGACATAACTAACTATTTTAAAGTATTTCTTTACTTCACCTTGGTAATACATTATTCTAGGCCAGAAGTATCTCTTGGTATTTCTTTAGTTTACCCTGTGTTGATATGGTTGTAGTTTGAAATTCCACCATTGGTTTTCATTGACCCTTAGTGGAATTCAATCTCTTCCTATGTAATTTAAGGTTTTATTTTCCTTTTTGGTGTTCATGCATGGAGATGGGAGAAAAGTGATGCCCTAGGTGGACATCTCCATGTGGCCACCTAGAACTTGTATGCTTTTTGTTCATAATGTGTTATGTGGATCAAGATATAATGTCTAGCTTTGTATTTAGGTGTTTTTAGGAATCCCTCAACACCTTGAAGTTTTGGATTGAAGAAACACTCAAAGGGAAGGGTAGTTCCTTTGTTAATTGGGTCAAATTAGCCCTTTGTAGGACATTGTCTACCTGCAAGTTTAGCTACTTTATGTTTGATGTTTAAGTATGTCTTTGATAATTTGGTAGGAGCTCAATAAAGGGTATCTATATATCTAATTAGTTTTCTAATTTTTTTTGGAGAAATATTGAACAAAGGAAGAAAAACCAAGCACACGGGGCTACAAGGATTTTGATGAGTTTGTGAAGCAAGTTTGCCCCCAAGATTTTGGAAATTAGAATCAATTGTTGGAACATTTTATATTGATCATGTTGAATTTATTTCCAAGATTTTGTAGGCCTCACTCACCCTTTGGTGGATTTGAGCACCTAAGACTAAGTAACTCCCTAGGGGTCATTTACATGTTAGTGGGCATGAGGAGAGTTCAAAAATGAGTTAGTGGATTGGATTGAAAATTAATGGTGTTGGAGTCCTGTGTTGAGACCCCAGAGTTGATTTTCCTCTAGTGGTGTTCCAAATTACTTGACTCTACATCAGATTATATATTGGTATTCATATTGCATTTGATATGTTTACATCCTCATGATCCTTGTTGAATTTGATCAAGTATGTTCCCTTACTTGATCAAATAGATATATGTGATTCTAGAAAACAATATGATATGTTGTTCTATACCTCTTCCTTATTAATGGTTATTGAGATAGCAGATCTGAATGATGAATCATGATGACAACTTTATAATGGACTTGACTACATTGATGTTCCATCATTCATTATTTCTTTGTGCTTATCATTTACCGAGCACTATTGATCTTCTATTACTACTTTATTTTATCTACTTTGATACTGATATATTTGGATCTTGATGCTAAATAGGTTTTTTGAAAGCTTTCAACAAGTAGTTGGTTCAGTATATTTTTATCAAGTATCCTTATTCAGGGATATTTATACACTCTAGTTTCTCATTCTCATTCATATGTTTAGTTGGCTCCTCTCTCTTCTTTGTACTTGTTCCAAATAGGGGGAGAGAGGCTATTGTATTTTTCACCAAGGAAAATGGGGGATTTTTTTTCTCCTCACCTATGTTGTTCTTGATGCCAAACATAATAATGTTGGTATCAGGATGTGTATGGTACCATGATGTTTACAATGATAACAACTGATATATTGTTATATTGGGATGTCAGAGTTATATCCAGATGTGGAGTTATTATGATTTTTGATGTTCATATGATGCTCATATTTGTTTATAATAAGTACTATGATGATTAAATTATACTTTGATATTTGAGCATATCATTGAGATGATAGTTTGTAGTGATACATATTGAAATTTGGTAGTAGTATGTTGTGATATCACAGTGGTATTGATAGAATGTAGATTTGATAATAATGACAATACAATGACTTTTTGATAGATTTATGATATTGAATTTGGGTATTGTAGCATACAGTAGAATAATAATGATATTGGATCACCATATTAATATCGTGTATATGTGAAAGGGTTATATTGATTATAGGTATATTCTCTCATATATGCAGTAACTAAGTTTTTATTTCAATTGAAATGTATGAAGATTTCAAATTTCTATCTTCATTTGTCAATAATGCGATCTTGGAAAGAGTATATTGTAATGCTAGGAAGGCATTTTGGTCGGCCCCTAGCCATTTTCCATTATGTAGACTTTCATCGACATGGTATATTAAATGGAATTTAAGATGCAAATTAGTAATGTCATTCTTATCGACATTTATGATGTTAAGATAAGGTTTATTTTTTAATTCCATTTTGACATTCATTTCATATTGTAAGTTTGGGTTTCATTTGTAAACCCTATCTCTTTTGAACTACGACATGACATGTAGAGAATGTTGATTACACTTATGGTCGCTAAGAAAATGAGTACAATTGAGAAAATGAGTACAATTGAGATGAAACTTTGATTAGTTAAATTATAAACACTTGCAGTTGTGATATGGAATGGTATGGAGGTAGAGCATATGAGATTATGAATCATTTGCAACTCGGTTTTGTTCCAGGTATTTTTTTTTCAATTTCCCTATGTTGTTTATCTTTAATCTATGTTAAATTGTTAAAATGTGTCATTTAATTGTGGTAAATTTTTTTTATGTTGACAAGTATGAGATGTTTCTCAGTTATCTTTCCTTACCATAAATGGTAACCCATGCTAAGTGTCAGAGTCTTGTGTCCCTTACTTGAGTATGCTGGTTCAAGTACCCTTGTTCAAACATATGGTCATGACAACTTTTGATAAATGTATGTTGATATGGGTATTGTTGTTTTGATATGTGAAAAGGTTTTCTAAAACCAACATTCATTATATTCATGTATTGTCCTTTTCTTATATAAACCCTAGTCTGGGGTTTAATATTTTTGAATATTTTAAGTTGGTTTGTTCTTTTGTAATGTTAAGTATTGTCATGTATATATTTGACCATTTATTTTCATATACTGTTACCATTTCTCTGTCAAACTTGTATATGGTTATGAAGGTTGAGTTTGAGTTTAAATTACCATGGTCATTTGATTGAAATATATGTGGTACTAGTTATGTTTGCATCATATATGCATGATATTTGTTGTCTTACCCAAGTGTGAATCACAATGAAGTTTGTGATGAGTGTTTGAATACATGTATTCAGTCTTATAGCCACACATTTTATTTGATGAGTGTTTGAATACATGTATTGAGTTTACGAATTATTCGATTCCTCCACTTTAATTAAATAATATTTATTATTTAATTAAATGCATTCTTCCATTTTATCTCATGTTTAAATAATTATTTTAATTATTTGATTAGTTAACTGTCTTTTGTAATTAAATGAATTCTTTAATTTATGCAATTTTTTTCTTAATCAAAGCAAAGTCTCCTAAAAATAAAAATAAAATTTTTTGTTTTATTTATTTCTCTTAATCTTCTATAATTAAATAAATCCTTTAATTTATTTAATTATTTATTTTTTCGAAGAAAATGATTCTCTCCTAAAAATAAATGAAATCTTTATTTTATTTATTTCTCTAAAATATTCTCCAATTAAATAAGTTTTTTTAATATATTTAATTTGCTTTTTGAAGAAAACTTCCTCTAAAATAAATAAAATATTTGTTTTATTTATTATCTTCTCTCTTGCACCTAATTAAATAAATTTTTTATTATATAATGCTAATTAAGTCTTCAATTTCAACCACTCTTCAAATAAAAAAATATGATTTATTTAGTTTTAAAATAGTTTTATTAAATCTCGTCTGTCCAAAATAAATATTTGTATTTAATCTCAACCGTTGATCAATCTGAAATCTCTATTTAAACCCCCTTCAAACCATTTTGAAGTGTCGTGATTTTTTAGAGCACAATCTTTATACACTTTTGAAGCTAATTGTGATCAACACATCAATCTTTTTATCAATATTCTTGAATCTCCCAAGTCAAAGCTGTGTGCTAAAATGTTGACACACTTCTATGAGCCATTGTATTCAAGATTGCTCATGAATGAGGTCTCAAATGGTGACTCATAGCTCCCAATTCATGGAGTGCAAGGGTTTGTGATGAAGGCCCTCAGTTTAGACCTAGTTTATGTCCATGCAAGTACACCATGAAATGAGAGATTCAAAGAGGAAGAGAAAGAATGCTAGCCTCCATGATCACCAAATATGCATGCAAATGATGATAACAATGCATGAAAGAAAATTAATCTATATGATAACAATGCATGAAAGGAAATATGCAAGCTAATCTATGAAAGGGAATATGCAAGATTAATCTATTGAAAGAAAATATGAATCTAAATTAACATGAAACTACTCTAAATGGATTGCCATGGATGCATGAGAGAATAAAATAAGAAGAAGAAGTTGCATGGTCCAAGCTCAAATGCTCAAAATCTCCTCCAAAATTGCTCTCCAAAACCTGCAGCATAACAATAGCATAAAAGTGTATATCTTGATTCTTCAAATGAGAAGGAGAGGTTTCCTTTTAAAGAACAATGGACGGTAGAGATTAAGAGGTAAAAAGAAATGAGCAATGATGGAGATTAAATCTTGGTTGATCCATGTGCTCATATCTTCAAAATGAAAAATCAAAGGCCATGATTAAGAGGCAAAAAGCCCACCACTTAGGAATATGTGTGAAGAAAAAAGAGCTTTTATTTATTTATTATTTAATTTATTTTCTTTTTCAACACAAAGAGGGACTTAAGTGGGGGTTTTATTTATTTAATTAAAAGAGAGATTTTTCTTTTAATTAAATAAGATTATTTTATTTAATTAAAAGGGAGATTTTAATTAAATAAGATAATATTATTTAATTAAGAAAGATTTTAATTAAATAAGATAAGATTATTTAATTAAAAGAGATTTTAATTAAATAAGAATTTTTTATTTAATAAAAAGGGACTGTTTTCTTTTAATTAAATAAGATAATTGATGAAATGATCAAACCTTAGGAAATATTAAAATAATTGAATTAATTATGATTTGATCAAGGAAATTAATTTGAATTAAAATGTTGCAAAGTATTGATTCAGGAATTTGATAAATTGATTCTGTCATTTGATAAATTGAAGAATGGGGGCCCATAGTCTAGGCGAACCATTTTAGGGTGCATACATTTGCCCTTCTTTGACTAATATGTGATCTTTATGGGAATACATGTAGTCAAAGAATACAGTTGAAGTGTGAGCTCAATTTGGGATCACAAAACAACCCAGACGTGTGATCGACGGATGGGAACACATCAGGACAAAGATAAGATGTTTGAAAAAGACAAGGTCAACACCTCTGTAAATAGGTAATTGACATGTCCAAGATAAGAATATCAAGCAAGGTTACCCCAAGTGGAGCAATTGATAGGATTGATAAAGCTGAATCAAGGATTGAAGTTTGATAGGTACTGCCCCCTCATGATAGAAATCGAAATGAGATAGAGGAGAAGCAACAAATTGATAAATTTGATCAAATCAAACTAAAAATAAGGTTCTTTATGTAAGATTAAAGATATAAGGATCACGGAACCAAGGTAGATCATCAAGCATGAAATATTATGCCCCAAGGTTGAATTAGAAGAAAAGAAGTGGGGTGAAAGTGAATGGAAGATAAAAGTTTGGAAGAGGTGGAAAGAAATGGAGGGAAGAAAGAGAATTTGCCTTAGGAAAGAGAATGACCCAAAATCAATCAACTATTTAAGATAGAAAATTTTGATTGAGATCATGCAAGAAGATAAGAAAATGAAGATCAAAACATGACCATAGTTGATTAAAAGTCCACAATAAAGATGAAGGAAAACCCTCTCAAACTCATAATGCATCCTAAAAATGCAAATTAACATGAAGTCTAACAATGCAAGCTATATGAAAATGCAAAGGTGTACTTGCAATAGAGAAACTATAACATAGGACTTTGTGTTCATCATTCATTAGAGAATGTTAAGGAATTTATTTTCATCATTGGGCCATTATTAATGGACATCAAAAAATCACGCAATCATCACTAGTCACAAGCGCAACTATGAAGATATGAATGTGATTGATATTGGGTTGGAATGTGGAAAGATTCTAACATAAGAATCAAAGACATAAAGGTCAAGATGACTGTGATATTAGCTTACCCAATTTAATTTAGAAAAACCATGCTCGCATCAAGGCATAGATACCAGGATGACTAGAAGAATGGTTGTGCAAAAATAGTCAAGGATGAAGCCTCAAATCTCCTAAGTGTTTCAAGGGAACAACAAGAGACACTCAAGAGTTTCAAGACTACACCCACAATCAAAAAGAAAATAAAAACATGCCCCATGCCCCAAGTCCTCTAGCTATGCATCCCACAAAGACTTATTAGACAAGGACACTCAACAAAAATCAATAATAGTCAGCACACAAAGAAAAGATCATGACATAGCTCAAGCATTGAGTTTTGTGTTTAAAAATTTAAGTGTGTTAACTGATACTGAGTTCTGAGGATAAGGATCAAATGCTTGCATGTAGGTAAGATCACATGACAAAACAGGGTAAGACCAAACTGATAAGTATTGAAAAACACTCGATGTCAGGGGTTGTATTGAAAAATACAGTTGGGGTGGTGTTGAAAAACACCATTTATGAGATGTCCTAAAGACTAACACATCCAAGAGACCAAAGCTAATACCATTATGCCCCCTAGACAAAGACAAAGACCAATTCCAAACCAAGGCAACAAGGACAAGACATGATGGAGAAAGGCTGAGTGTCGAGGACACATGCTAAGAAACATGGGTGCGAAGGCCTCAAGTAGCACCTATTCTAGGTTTTTACCACTTGGATTTTATTACAATTTTTTGCTACCAAGGCGCCTTTTTTCAGGTTTTCACCAAGACACTTTTTCCATTTTTTTTGAATTTTGAATTTTTTTTTATTTTTGTATTTTTGGAATATATAATTTTTTTGAAGATACATCAAAGCGCCTATTGCTAGGTTTTCACTAAGATGATCATTTTTCAGGACATTTTTTGATTTTTAGAATTTTTGACAATATATCATTTTTTTGGATTTTTTCAGGATCAATAATTATGTACAAAGGGTGCCCCCAGACAGAATGGGCATCATGGATGGAACTTCTTCAGGTGCAAGACATTGATAGGATCAGGGAGTTTCTCTCCCTCTATTGTAGACAATAAATAAGCACCTGACCCAAAAGCTACTATAATGATGTAAGGTCCAAGCCAATTAGGTTTAAATTTTCCCTTTTGATCTTTATGTTGTTGATTCTTAGGATTTTCACGTAGGACAAGATCTCCCAATTGGAATTCTCTAGGGTGAACCTTTTTGTTGAAGGCTTTGGACATGCGCTTTTGATAAACCCTCATATGGTCAAATGATGCTTGATGTTTCTCATCTAGAAGTTCTAACTCTTGAAGTCTCATGGCATGGTAGTCTTCATCTATAACTAGACCTTTGAGGGAAACTCGAAGTGAAGGAATCTCAACCTCCAAAGGTAACACTGCTTCAACTTCATATGCAAGGAAAAAATGAGTATCCCCAGTAGGAGTACGAATACTCATTCTATAGGCCCACAAAGCCTTATTTATCTATAAGTGCCAATCTCTGCCATTCTTATAGACTGTTCTATGTAAGATTTTAAGAATGGTTTTGTTTGAAGCCTCTGCTTGACCATTTCCTTGTGGGAAGTAAATGGAGGACCAATATTGTTTAATCTTGAATTTCTTGCAGAGTTGTTTAAGGTCCTTATTTTTGAACTGGCCTCCATTGTCAGTGATAATCTTGGAAGGCACTCCATATCGACAGATGATATGGTTCAGAATGAATAGAGAGACTGTCTTGCCTAAGGCAACATAAAGTGGGACAACTTCTACCCATTTAGTGAAGTAATCAGTAGCAGTGATAATAAAATTGTGTCCACCTGATGAGTTGGGATGAATCTTCCCAACAAGATCAAAGGCCCATCGTTGAAATGGCCAATGAGATATAGAAGGAATTAGCTCCCTGCCTAGAGCGTGTATTAGATTACCATATTTTTTACACTTTTCACATGACTTTGCAAAAACTACTACATCAATATGCATCGTAGGCCAATAGTACCCCACCCTAAGAAACCTTCAGGCCATGGCAAGACCATTGGAATGTCCCCCATAGATGCCCTTGTGGATGTCAACTAACGCTTGGTCAGATTCTTCCTTTTCTAATCATCTAAGAAGTGTTCCATCTAGACCCCTCCTATAAAAATCACCAAAGATAAGGGAATGGTGAGAGGCATTTCGAGTAAGGTTTCTGTGTTTGGATCGGTTAAAGGTTTCAGGTATAATTCTATCACAAAGGTATGAGTAAATGGCACTATAACAGGATGACTCGCGACCAACAAGGGTACAAATGACATGGCTTTCTTGGGAGTCATATATAGGGTGATGTAGCTCTTCCACCAAGAATTCAAATATGGATTCATGTTTCTCTAACTGAAGGAGTGAAGCAAGTGTATCCATAACATCAACTGCTTTGTTTTTTTCTCTAGGGATTTGTTGAAATATGACAAATGTGAAGTATCTTTTCAAGGAATCAACCATTTGCTTGTAAGGTACCAATTTCTCATTTTTTGTTTGATATTCATCATTAACTTGGTTGATTATCAACTGTGAATCCCCATAGATGTGTAACTCTGCGATTCTCCATTCTATGACCATTTTAAGTCCATTTGTTAAAGCTTCATATTCAACAATGTTGTTTGTACATGGTAACAATAACTTGTAAGACTTAGGAATCGTGTACTAATGAGGAGAAACAAACAACACACCTGGTTCAATAAGAACTGAAGATCTATCTCGAAAGTAGCTAGGGAGATGATCAAGTACCTCATCTTTAGGCGCCTCAAAGAGGTTTTCACCCTTGGATACGTCATTTCTTTTTACTTTTTTTTTGGTTTTGACACCGCCACATAGTGGTTTTCACCATTAGAACACCTATTCTTTTGATTTTATTTTCTTTTTATTTTGTGACTAAGGTACTTGATGTCTGGCTCTGTCATGTTGGTAGCCAGTTTACTGGTGGAAGAGACTACGGGTTCAATGGCATTTAGGTAACATGATATCTCATAATAATTTTGAAATGTTAAAATCTTAGGCTCTTGATAGCATTGGGACCAATCAATGAGGTCAGGATGAAAAAGAGTTAAGTCAATGACTGGTTCGAGGTTATAAATGTGAATGATATTATTTCTGGTGATCGAAGAGTTGGAGTCTGTCTAGTATCCTTCTAAGCTACCCAAATCGGGGTTTGTCCTAACAAGCAAAGAATCATCCGCTAAGGCAACATGTGGGTTAAAATCCTCTAATCCTACACGTGACTCATCAGCTGCCTCACATTGAGTACTATAAGTGTGGATGACATCAAAATCCATGTCAACTATGGAAGGCTTTGAGAAGGAGTCCCACTCATACACATAAGAACTTGTTTCTGAACTGCGACTAGGATGTTTACACCATGAGGATTTGGGACATCTTGATGTGGAAGTCTTGTTTCATCAAGAGTAGCACATTTTATTTCCATTAAATGAACAAGATTCTTTCGTTGACATTCTTTGAAAGTATCTTCTACATTTAATTCTTGTTCTAAAGTTGCAACCGACACATGAGTGACCGAAATATTTGAATCTCCCCAGAGGAGTTTAGTGGAAGGGACCCAATCTTCACACATGTCTTAATGATTTGTCAAACTAGGTACGTATTCTAGTTCATCTTCACTATCTGACTTATCAAGGATAGGGGTAGTGTTCTTGTTGTGATTCGCAAAGCATAGGCCAACTGGCTTCTTAGACTTGCATCTAAAAAGAGTATGATCAAGAGGTTTGGCTCTAGCATCCAATCTATGATTAAGAGGGCCATGTTCGGGATAGCCCATCTATCTGACAAAAGTATACCCTCTTCCGTAAGCCTTAGGAGAGGAAGAGAATTTCTCACTGTGCATATATTTCTCTTCTCTATAGATCCAGTCTCTAACAAATGTCTCTTATTTATCATCTTGAATAGACACCGAGGATTCTACAAACATGCCAAATAAAGTCATAGCTAAAGAGGAAGGTCTCTTTTCTTGTGAATGTTTGACATAAGACCAAGGTGAAATTGGTAATGTTGTGAGGGAGTTGAGTTGATACCCCCCCATACCAAGGTTTACCGACTTAAGCTTGTCTTTACATTCAGCTAAGGTCGCATTGAAATCTTCTGCTTCTCTATTGAGGGGAACATGAGTTCCTACTAAAATTGAGTTAACAAATAAAGTGTTATCCCTAGGTATACAAATATCTATTCTATTGTAAGGGAGCTTAACACACTGATGATAGGTATATGACACCGCTTGCATATCATGAATCTACGGTCTACCAAGTAAGATATTATACACAAGGGGACCAACATCAACTATTTGAAATAAAATGTCTTTTTTAACAGGGCCAATCCTAAAAGGAAGGATGACCAACCCCTTGGAACTTCTTTTCGCCTCATCATAGGCTTTGATGGTGATCCTTTTCCTGGTATTTATGATTTTTTCTAAATAACCCAACTCTTTTCAAAGACTAAAGGAACAAATATTAAGCCCAACACCCCCATCTATCAACACGTGCCTAACACAGGTTATGTGGATCATGACCTCAATATGAAGAGAAATATTGTGTGGGTGGGTCAAGGATTTATCATCATCCTCCAAAAAGGTAAGGTAATGAGGGCTAGCAATGTGGTTAACCATGTTCTAGAATTGATCAACATCTAAGTTGTTGGGGATGTTTGCCACGCGCAAAGAATCCTCCAGGACTTGCTTGTGTCTTAGGGACAACTCTAAGAGCTCAAAGATCAAAACCTTAGCTGGGGTTCTTTACAACTGATCAAAAATACTATAGCTTAACTTAGGATTAATTTTTGGTTTTGAGGTGACATTCTTGGATGCCACTTGCTTAGGTTTACTTGATTGACTTGAATTGGGTCCTCTAATGACAACGAGACCTTGACTTCGTGTGACAGTATTGAGGGATTGCGATGAAACTCTAGAGTTGGGACCCCTTAGTACCATGATGGGTTCTTCATAAAAGATAGAAGGAGAGTCCATTTCTAGATCATAACCATAGGGATCTTTACCCCTCATCATATTGACATTTTCTTCTGCAACTTCAAGCATGTTGATGGTATTCTCCACATCGGTGTAAGTGTAATTGATCTCGGCCTTTCCATTCTCAGATTTAGAGGTTTCCCCCTTCTCATACTTGGGAAATGGTTCCTTGAATGCCTTATGATCGGTGTTAGTGTTCAATCCATCTATCTTAAGTTTTCCATTCTCAATGAGATCTTGAATAAGATGCTTGAGTTTCCAGCAATTTTCAATGTCATGTCTAATACCATTATGAAACTTGCAAAAGGATTTCTCATCCCACCAATGTGGCTTAACATCAGGTATATAATGTTTCACAGGATCTTGAGGATGTGCAAGGTTGTTGGAAATGAGTGTTTTCAAGACATCCTCATATGAGTCACCAAGTTTTGAAAATTGACGTCTTTCTTTCTTAGGCCTATCTTGGTATCTCGGCTTGCTCTCTTGTTGATTAGATGTATTGAGCTTGATGGATTGAACAACACTAGACAAGTGGATCACATTTTGATCTTTGGGTTGGGAGGAGTCCACAACTCCATCATTGACCACTTGTTTGTTCCTATTCCAGTGTGAGTTCTTCCCTTTATCCTTGTTAGAGTTGTTGTTGTTTTTTTCCATGTTTGGTCAAAATTCCTTTTTATTTCAAAACATCCTCAATTCTACACGCGGTTTCAACCATGGTGTCAAAGGAATCAAAAACCATCTTCCTAACTTCATACTGCATTTTAGGAACCAAGTTGCTAACAAGGATGTCAATCTTTTCATTTTCAGGAATGGTTCTAGAGTAGCAAGAGCATTGTTGTCTCCACCTTTGCAAGAAAGTGACAAAGGATTCCACTTGATTTTTCTTCAATTTACATAAGTCAAACATGGTGATATATCTTGAAAGGTTGTATGAAAAGTGTTGCACAAATCTATGGTCAAGCTCTTTGAAAGTCTTAATGGGAGGAGTTATGTTGGTGAACAATTCCATCGCTTGACCCTTAAGACTCCTTGGGAACAATCTCATGAGGTATGAGTCATCTTGATGGAACTCAAAACTTGTGGTATAAAATTGGTGCATGTGATCATGTGGATCTCCATTCCCATCATACTTTTCATATTGAGGGATCTCAACCTTTCTAGGGAACTCTTTCATGTTAACACTTTTTTCAAAAGGATTAGGACAAAT
The DNA here is from genome assembly GCA_018584345.1 of Thuja plicata. Taxonomy (NCBI): domain Eukaryota; kingdom Viridiplantae; phylum Streptophyta; class Pinopsida; order Cupressales; family Cupressaceae; genus Thuja; species Thuja plicata. The sequence continues at coordinate 3,202,213 of MU226380.1, forward strand.
TGCATCAAGTGGGAATGAATTCTTGGGTACTAACATCTTTTCCATCACGCTCTTAAGTTGTTTGGTCTCCTCTTCTTGAGATGGACCTTTATTCTTAATCCTTTTGTCCACATCAAAGTTTTAGGGGACCCTAGCTCCCTTGTTGATTAAACTCTCTAGGAACTTGTCTTTGTTTTTCTCTAAGTATCTCTCCACATACTACTGGAAGAGTGGTTCTTGTTCTATCTTCATAAAGTCAAAACTTGAGCTACTACCCCCATATTGTGAACCATGGTGAGCATGTTGGGAAGGTTGTCTTGAGTTCCTAAGAGGTGTTTGTATCCTATGATGATCATGTCTTGAAGCCCTTCTTCTTCTAGGGCTAGGAGATCGTGAAGGTGTTCTTGAATGTCTTCCACTTCATGGAGTCTTAGGAGGGGTGGATGGAGGAGAGATGTTTCCACCACCAACATGCATGTTGTTAAATCTATCATTAAGTTGTTGAGCCAAGAGTCTATCTTTCTCCTCCTAGAGGGATTTCTTTTCTATTTCCAACAAGGTTTGTCTCTCCAACTCTAGGAGTCTAAATTGTTCATCCTTTTCAGCTTGTTCATCTAGGAAGGCTTTCTTTTCATGCTCAATTCTCTTAAGTCTTTCACTTGTGTATCTTGAATATTTTTTGAGTGGTGAACTTGGTCTTAAATGTTGAAAAAAATTATTGGTGTATTATGCATTTACGTGAGTGTCATAAAGTTCCTCATCTTGGTTTTCATGTTGCAATTTCTCATCTTGATAGGCTTGCCTCTTACCCCTCTCAGCCCTTTGGTGTGCATCTAGATATCTATTTGAGATAAGGGGTGAAGCTGGTTGACTGTCACGAGAGGAATCGCCAAACAAAATGGTATCTCTATGTTTTCAAATATGTCATCAAGGCGCTTATCCATGTTTTCTCTCTCTCATCGGGTCATTATGTAACTCATATTCATATCCAAGTGAGAAGATGATAAGGGTGTACCCAACTCACTAAGGTGACTCTTGGAATCAAACCAAACTTTCGAGTTGTTCCTAGGTGATTGATCAAATACAGGTTCTTTTCCCTTACATTTTTGGCGATTTTGAACTAAGGGTAATTGGTTAAAGACTACTTGAGGTCATTTTCCTTGATCTACTTGATATCTTGTTGTAACTATCATGAAAGAAAATTTAATAGCTGATAGGATGACCCTAAGAAACATTGGTACCAAACTAGGATAGTAAAGGCATTAACTTGTCCAAAAGAGAGGTGATAAGATAGAGGGGTGTAAACCAACACTGCCACAAAAGTGCCCACTGAATGGGTGAATACCCTAATACATATGGATCAGGAGGATAATTTACCCAAGTTATATTTATTGAATTTGAATTTGTATGAAACTGAATGGACAAGAGATTACCAAAACTCTCCGAGTGTGTTATCAAAGAATCTAAAGGTTTGTCTTCTCAACAAGGACAATTTCTAGCTCACCAAACTCTAAGAAAGGTCACTTGTGAAATCAAAGGTTACTAGTTAAAGAGGTCAAAATGCAAGGATCCAAAGCATAAACAAACTTCTAATAGCGGGGTAAGTGACCTAATCTGATCTGGATCAACCAAGGAAGACAGAAAATGATAGGATAGAAAATTGGGCAAGTTGACACTTTGACACTTAAGAATGTAGATTTGTTGATCGTTTTGATGTTTGTCTTGATGTTTGGTGTATGTTTTGATTTTCACGCATGCAAGACACATCAATTAGATTGTTTGTTGTAAATACAACATTCACTCCACAACCTAGGTAATCTAGGGCAATATCTGTTGAATTCCCACTTGAACCGAAGTTTAGCCATGTCTACTCATAGAGAACAACTTAGAAGCTTGGAGGCATGAGCTCCTCCTAATAGTGCACTCACTTCTCAGGCACACCAAGCTTTGAATCCCAAGGGAATCACTTCCCAAAGGACCGTTGTCTCTACTAAGAGCCATGAAAATGTGAGATGTCTTAGTCGGTCTCTGACGTTCTGCGCCAACAGATAGAGGGTTTTTGGTCACGAAAAAAAATTTTGTAGTCAAGGAATCCGTTCAAGTGGTTGTGATCAAGTCATTTTCCCAATTAATGGGGCTCTCCCTATCCTTTCAAAGCAAGGCTTTCACCTTAACAATGTAGGGACTTTAACACACCACTAGGGTACTAGAGGATATTTTGGTTGCCACAATGAATTCACACCTATCCACTGTGAGACTAATCACAATGACATTTTTTATATACCGGTTTGGAAGGGCTTGGCTTTAGCCTATTATCGGTTGGGCAATCCACTCTCACTGGCTCTATTAAAGCACTTGGGAGGTAGCCACACTAGAAGAACTATATAAATTTCTCTTGCACCCAAGATCCACAAAGGCAAGGGGAGAGGATACATTCATATAATTCTTAGGATTATAATCTAAAAGACACTTCAAACACATAATAAAATGACAACAATGCTTCTGGATTTTTGATCATCCCAAGAGGGCGAGAGTATAGTTTCCTAACATTATTGTCATTCCTAAAATACCAAAATAGAAGTTCATTTTAGAAGTCTTGCATGTGGATTCCTATTTTAATAAAACAAAGTGAAATGCAAGCACAAAGTTTAGCATGCTATCGATCAAGGAAACCTGCAAGACGATTCATTAGTAGTCTTTATTTGAGCCTTGTTTTCAACATCCTGCAAACCACATGTTGAGCTGTTTCAGAAATAAAAATCAGAAAAACATAGCAAACATCAAACAACAAACAAGATATGCAATGTATACTCAACTTATGCAAACCCTAGGGTTAGATTTGAAAATTAATTGTTAGGAGCAATAATAACTAGCAAATAATCTAAATGACAACACATATCATGCATTGAACCATGTGAAAAATAAGTGCAAGCTAATCATTAAATGCCCTTTTTTTAATTTTGATTTTTAACCTAGTCAACAAGATTGGACCTATATGACATGAATTCGGATCCCAAACACTAAATATAGAAAAAAGACCCCTATTAAAAAACAAAGAGATTTTCAAAAATATCAGAATTTTAAAAAGATCTTTTCATTTGTGTCCTAGGGAGCCGTTTTCCCAAAATAGACTAGTTTTCATAAATTAGCCAAATGAGCTATGATATTGCATCCAAATTTAAAACACAAAGAATGAACCCCCTGTGTAATTTAAATACCTTTTTGAAAATGTAAATTTTTTTGAAAAATATGTTGATTTGCGCTGAAATTTTATTTTTTTATGAAATATAAATAAAAAATTATAAGAAATTCAAAATACCTTGGAAAATTCTAAATTTTTTATTGAAGCTTCTCTAATATGTCACAAATATGCAAAAAACATTTAGACCAAAAATCCAAGCCATTTCAGAGATATGATCAAATCTTTGAAAATCTAGGGTTTTCATCTCCAAGTAAATCTGCACAAGGGGGTTAGCTCCAAAAATAATCAAAACCAGCATGTAAAGGTGGGTTGCCCCATGGTGGGCGCCAAAAATGTGTGCTAAAATGTTGACACACTTCTATGAGTCATTGTATTCAAGATTTCTCAAGAATGAGGTCTCAAATGGTGACTCATAGCTCCTTATTTATGGAGTGCAAGGGTTTGTGATGAAGGCCCTTAGTTTAGACCTAGTTTATGCACATGCAAGTACACCATGAAATGAGAGATTCAAAGAGGAAGAGAAAGAATTCTAACCTCCATGATCACCAAATATGCATGCAAATGAAAACTATTCTATATGATAACAATGCATGAAAGTAAATTAATCTATATGATAACAATGCATGAAAGGAAATATGCAAGCTAATCTATGAAAGGGAATATGGAAGCTTAATCTATTGAAAGAAAATATGAATCTAAATTAACATGAAACTACTCTAAATGGATTGCCATGGATGCATGAGAGAATAAGACAAGAAGAAGAAGTTGCATGGTCCAAGCTCAAATGCTCAAAATCTCCTCAAAAATTGCTCTCCAAAACCTGCAACATAACAATAGCATAAACGTGTATATCTTGATTCTCCAAATGAGAAGGAGAGGTTTCCTTTTAAAGAGCAATGGACGGTAGAGATTAAGTGGTAAAAAGAAATGAGCAATGGTGGAGATTGAATCTTGGTTGATCCATGTGCTCATATCTTCAAAAGGCAAAATCAAAGGCTATGATTAAGAGGCAAAAAGCCCACCACTTAGGAATATGTGTGAAGAAAAATGAGCTTTTATTTATTTTTTGTTTAATTTATTTCATTTTTCAACACAAAGAGGGATTTAAGTGGGGGTTTTATTTATTTAATTAAAAGGGATTTTCTTTTAATCAAATAAGATTATTTTATTTAATTAAAAGGGAGATTTTAATTAAATAAGATAATTGATGAAATGATCAAACTTTAGGAAATATTGAAATAATTGAATTAATTACGATTTGATCAAGGAAATTGATTTGAATTAAAATGTTGCAAAGCATTGATTCATGAATTTGATAAATTGATTTTGTCATTTGATAAATTGAAGAATGGGGGCCCATAGTCTAGGTGACCATTTTAGGGTGCATACAAAAGTGTTGTCAGTATCAACTATGAGCACCATTCAAAGCAACATTTCAAGAGAAGAAGAGAGAAGCAATAAAAGCTTTAGATATTGAGTTTGCATTTGTTTGTTATTATGTTTTGGATATTTGTTATTTTATTGTTAATAGGCTCATTATTAGTAGTTGTTTCAATTTATTGCATATCAATCGGTACTACTAACCCCCTTGTTTGGAGTCTTGCAGATTTTCCCTACATACATTTTGGTGAACCCGACGTGAACATGCTAAAAATCTGATAAATTTGTCATCTATGTTTGCATGCAGATTTTTCTTTGTTGATTTATTATTGCATGCACGTTTTCAAAGATTTGGTCATATCTCCTAAACGGATTGGAATTTGTCTATAAATTTTTTACTGTAGGTTGGGGATGGTGTCAGAAGTCTACATGGAAAAAATTAGATTTTTAGATCAATTTTGTGAATTTATAAATTTTGTATGATTTCTCATAAAAAAATAATTCTAAGAGAAAATCAGAGATTTTTTCAAAAAAAATTATTTCCAAAAAGCTCTTAAAAATATAAATAGGGTCTATTTTCTATGTTTATAATTTGATGACAAATAATGGATGAAATAAATAGATCTTTGAAAAATGGTATGTTTTGACAAATCGGGTCCCTAGGGCACAAATGAAAGTTTTTTTTAAAAATTATTATATTTTTTAAAATGTCACTGATTTTTAACAGGGGTTACTTCTTTCAATTTCTAGTTTTTTGGGCCAACAATATATCAAAAAATTTGATCTTTATGATTAGGACAAAAGCACAAAAAAAATCAAGGTGCACTTGTTCCAATTTCAATTAATTTGTATGCTCATCCTTGGTAAATTTTGGATTTTCTAACCATGTCATTTTTATTTCACCTTGTATTTCTTGTGTTGGACTAACGTGTATGGCAAGTACTGAGGAATCTTAGGAGCTAGAATGATCGCTAAGGTAATGTATAATTAAAAATGAAAAATCTAAAAAATGTGCATAACATCGAATAAGGTGCACACTACAATATTTTGATCTTTCATGTACCTTTCAATCTTACTGTGGAAAATTTTAGTTTAAACACATAGCTTAATCAAGGAGACCTCTTTTATTGTGAACAAAGCTAGTAGGCCTATGCTCTCACCTTTCTTAAGGTGATCACAATGCCAAACCTAGTGGAGTTCCATTAGATTAAAGGTCTAAAAATGAACACCATGTCTATTATGTTTGGAGAATAAAGACAATAGGGATATGCTCTCACCTTTTCTAAGGTGATCAACATACCCGACTTGTCTTTATCTCAAATTTTCTTTCAACTAGTGCATTTTCAATTTTGATCCATAGCCGACCTGCCTCCCAAGATTTGCCTTAACAAGGCCGGTGAGAGGGAAGGACCCAAGTGGGATACAACCATTTTAGCCATGACAAGCCAACCCACTATAAAATAAAATGCATTCATCCTTAATGGGGTGAGTGAAGGAAATGCTTGAGAATCATACCTCGTCTAGTAGTCCTTCAGGATTGTGCAAAATGGTATTTTTATTCATGTGGGATGCTTCTATAATGGGGGATAGACTCGTCTTTATGAATGGGATCTTGTCTAAAACTTGTTTAAGTAGCAAGCTTACCTCTTTTATCCATTGAATCCAAAATTGACCATAGGTAGCTTGACTGAATTGTTTTCTCTGTACCATACCTGTGGAAATAATTGGGAACATATACTTAATGTGTAGATTCTAGGAAAAATCAATTTTTTGAAGAGTGTGTTGTGTTTGGTGATCTTTTTTTTTCAATTTAAGTCTTATCTTTGCAAGTGTTGTCAATAATCTTTATCTTTGATTTTAGAAGTTCGCCATCAAGGATTACGGGTCATTAGAACCAAGAAATAAAAAAATCAAACATTAACAAGTCTTAACCATAGAGACAATCCTTTCTCTATTAGACTTAAATTCAAAAGATACACTTTAATCTTGGAATCACTACAACAACATTTTGAATCACACTTTGAACACTTGAAATCAATCGCAAGATGTCTCTTTGATACCATTTTGGTTGCAAACCCATAACTAGATCTCAGACAAGGAATAAATCAGATGACATGCACTTCAATTGATTTCCCCCATATGAAGAAGAAAAAGAACCCAACTACTATGATGACAGTGAACCTTTTGTCTATTTAAAAAAATTCCCCGAGTTGGCACACGAATAATGGAAAACTGATATCCGCATGTAACAAATGCAAGACCCGTAAACTAAACTAAACAATTTTCAAAATCAACGTCAACCAAAGCCTTACACCATAGTGGACTTATATCCATACCCTATTGGTTATATGCCTCCAATCACATCACATGTTAATGAACAACCTTTGATTTCCTCAAATCTACCACCAAGGATTTCCCAATCAAACACAATTGCAAACATGTCATCCTTTTGACATCAATCAAACATAATCAGTAAAAAATGTATTGTACCACATGTTCAATCAATAAATGACTTACAACATGAAAATGTCAATGTGGTATCACCAAAAAAATTACCCAAGGAGAAAAAATTCCAATCTAGTCCTTTCTATCATTTGCATCAAAAATTGGTTGACATACATCATCTTCTTGTTCAATAGAATCAAAATAAACTACCCATTTCTAGCAATGTAACATTCAAAAACAATCACACCAATGACACATCTACCACCCATGAAGAAGTTTTCCCTCAAGAAGCCTCCATATTTCCCACCAGTTCTTCATCTCCTAAATTGTTACAAGACCAATCTTTTTCATTTCCTTTAAATGATATATTCAGTGATGAGACCTCCCAAAAGATATCCATAGTGGATTTACAAGCTAATCCATTTCATGATACAATTCCCTTCTACAATTCAACAATCCTAGATCCAATGACACCATATTTTCCATTCCTAGAAAAACCTACTCCAGAGAGACCCATTCAAAGTCTTTCTCCCTTATGTCAAAATATTGAACCCTTCCAAGAGTCCACCATACATATTCAAACTCATACCCCATGACAAGAGGGTGATGCAAAGAATGAAGAAACAAGTCCGAGAGAAAATCATGATCAAGATCCCAACAATGACCAAAAATGTCCAATTTTTTTTACCAAGAACCCATATTTCCAGAGTCTCATGAAGATTCTATTATCCTTTTCCATCCTTTTCAAGATGATCCTATTCCATTTCAAGTGATAAATTTCCTTCCAAGTCTTATTTACCTTCCACTTCCTATTCCTAAGCAATATCATGACATCCTGACCATTATTTGTAATGATTCTATTCATGTCAAGAGAAAACCACCCTTAAAATGATGTCTGATGGTCCTCTTCCAAGTTAAGATCAAAGTATCCCTTCACCTTCATGTCCACCATAAGATCCCATCATTCCTCCAGATCCTCCTCATGATCCTACCATTCCTTCACCTCCAAGTCCTAATCCTCCATGTTCTCCACAAGATCCTATGCTACCAAATAATTCTATTATTCCTCCTATTCCATCACAAGATCCCATTATTCCTCTTGACCCCCCTCACAATCCCAACACATTTGCGCAAGTTGATCATGAACCTCATGCATTTTAAATGGATTCCTCTACTTCCATCCAGTCTGGTCCACTTCATGATCCTATTATTTCTTCCATATCATATCCACCTCAAAATGGACTCGCATCTTGGTGAAAGTATCCTACAGTTCAAAGAAAGCATTATCAATTCAAAGGGTTAGACTTCTCTTAGCAAAGTACATTAAAACCCTTACATATCAAAGAAAATTATGACGGTTATGGCCTTAGTAACAAAACTCAGTCTAAAGATGTTGGCACCCCTTCCAAATCTAAATCCAAATGTATAGCTTCCCCTTCACCCCTTCTGTCCATCTTAGGTCCATATATTCCTCCATCCACTAGTTTACAATCTACTTCTCCTTTCCTAAATCATGGTCAGTAAAGGCACACATCTTTGAGAACCTTTCATAAATCTAAAAGGTCTCCATACAATTCTTATCCATCCATGAATCACATTCCCCTTTCAAGCAATTTGGATTCCAAGCATAAAGTCCATTTGTCAAGCAATCCACATGCAGTCAAGGATCAACATGTCTAGTATAATTGATATGTAAAAACAAAGAAAAATATGATCCAAAAGGAAAAATAAATGTCCAAAAGGCCATAAAGTCCCCTTGAGAAAAACATTAAGTCAAATTCAATATTCCTAAATCTCTTGTAGAAAGAATGCGTTGCAAGGACCCACAAAAGAATAAAAAATGAAAATCCATGTGCATTCCTAAGAGGTTTCTTGAAACATAGTATCCCAAAGAAAAATCCAAGTTGGCATCCAAAATTGCTATACCCCATCTAAATGTCTCCAATCTTCCAAATCCATTTTGGGTCCTTATGTCCCAAAATTAATAACCATTCCTCCATCAAATCCAAAATCTTCTTTTCTTCCATCAAATCCAAAATTCCCCTTTCCTCCATCACTCCATCACCCCTCAAGGTGTGTGCCAATGTTGATCTTTCCACATTTCCATTCACTCAAAATAAAGTCTTCTCACAATCCCTCCCTTATCCAACAAACATTTTTCAGCCTTTCATCCATCCTATCCAATCCTTCGCATAAACCCTTATCCTACTTCATCCAACCATGCATTCCATCTCCCTTTTTCATCACCCTGTAGACGTCCAATATCGTCCTTATATTAATTTAATTAATATTCCCATAACATTATAGTCAATTTTAATTAATTATATTTGTTATATTCATCTATCTATTTCATTAAATATGATTCATTTTCATAGTATTTAAATATCAAATTAAATATTCTTCCCTCTTTAATGTATCAAATCTCATTTATATACATTTCCTCCATTTATCCCTTTTAAATAAATTTATAATTTATTTATTCCTTCACATGACTTAATTCTACTAAACCACAATTAGTCTAAATCTAATTTATATTAAACTAATTTGAACTTAGAGCCTACCCTACCTCACATCACTCTCACCAAATAGACCTAATCACTAATTTACTAAGGTTAATTAGGCTAATTTTAGGATTCCTACACATTTTAGTTCTAATTGTTTGCTCACACAAGTGTGAGCAAATTTCCAAATTTGACTTTTCAAATTTATTCTAATTTGGTGCCAACAAGGTTTCTTACAATATTAATGACACTTTCTTACACTTTCTAAAAGTGCTTCATTGGACAAAGACTCTTACACCTCTTACAATATCCTTCACGTGTACTTTAAGTACACCTTGACCCATCACATCACAAGTTGCTCACACGTGTGTGAGAAAACTTGGTCTCTTGCATGGATTATGTGTCCCTCATGTGGCACCTATGTGGATGCCACATGAGCTCCACCTCATTCAAGCCCTCTCCTTCCTTCCAAAAATCTATAAATAGAGGCCCTTGCCAAGAGAAAATCATCTCCATTTTTATGCATTGTTATCATGCTAGTTTAGTTTTTGAATTCTTAGCTTATATTCATGCTTTTAGTTCATTTTGCAAATCTAGAAATCACATCTTAGGCTTAACAATGGAATGAATCTTAGTTTCTTTGAATCTTGCATATCATCTTAGCTTAGATCTTGCATATCATCTTAGCCTAGTTTTTTTCTTTTTTATCAATGGTGAAAACTTGAGACAAGTTCCTTATACTTGTTCTTGAGTTATTAGCTCATTTTTTTTCATGAATTTCAAGTGGGATTAGTTATTGTGTTGGGAGAGCACACCCACATATATCTCTAAGAGAAAATTAACAAGGCATTGGGTGCCCTTATTCAGCTCATTGGAAGTTATGATCAAAGTCTTATTTTAAAGCATGTTCTTAGATATGTTAATGTGTGTTTATTGATTTATATCTCTAACGTTTGCATGTCTGAGCATGCTCCCAACAGGTAGATTTCTAACATATATCTCTAATTTAGATTAAACTAATTTGAACATATATCCTACCCTACCTCACATCACTCTCACAAAATAGACCTAATCACTAATTAACTGAGGTTAATTAGGTTAATTTCAAGATTCCTACACATTTTAGTGAGAAAATTTCCAAATTTGACTTTCAAATTTATTCTAATTTGGTGCCAAAAAGGTTTCTTACAACCTTGATGACAATTTCTTACACTTTCTAAAAGTGTTTCATTGGACAAAGACTCTTACACCTCTTAAAAGATCCTTCACATGTGTACTTTAAGTACACCTTGACCCATCATATCACAAGTTTCTCACACATGTGTGAGCAAACTTGGCCTCTTGCATGGCTTATGTGTCCCTCATGTGGCACCTATGTGGATGCCACATGTCAAACCCTCTCCTTCCTTCCAAAAATCTATAAATAGAGGCCCTTGCCAAGAGAAAATTATCTACATTTTTATGCATTGTTATCATGCTAGTTAGTTTTTGAATTCTTAGCTTATATTCATGCTTTTAGTTTATTTTGAAAATATAGAAATCACATCTTAGGCTTAACACTGGAATGAATCTTAGTTTCTTTGAATCTTTCATATCATCTTAGCTTCGATCTTGCATATCATCTTAGTTTAGAGCTTGCATATCATCTTAGCCTAGTTCTTGCAATTTTATCAATGGTGAAAGCTTGAGACAAGTTTCTTATACTTGTTCTTGAGTTATTAGCTCATTTTTTCATGCATTTCAAGCGGGATTAGATATTGCATTGGGAGAACACACCCACATACATCTCTAAGAGAAAATCAACAAGGAATTGGGTGCCCTTGTTCAGCTCATCGGAGGTTATGATGGAAGTCTTGTTTTAAAGCACATTCTTAGATATGTTAATGTGTGTTTATTGATTTATATCTCTAACATTTTTATGTCTGACCGTGCTCCTGATAGGTAGATTTTCAGCTATAAAAGGACAAGTTATTGCAGATCAGTTAGCTGAAGCACCTGTTGATGGTAAACATCCATTTATCACATTTTCCAGATGAATCAGTCCTCAATCTTGCCCCGAGTATGCCATGGAAAATTTATTTTGATGGGTCCTTTACTCAGAAAGGATCAGGGGCAGGAATCTTGTTTGTTACACCAAAAGGAGATCTCATCCCTAAATCTTATAAACTACAATTTCCTTGTACAAAAAATATTGTAGAATATGAAGCCCTTATACTTGGACTACATCAGGCCATACAATGGAAGATTCTTAGTTTGTTGGTATTAGGTGATTCACAATTGGTTATCAAACAAGTTATGGATGAATATAAAACAAAGGATGATAAGTTTCTTCCCTATCACCGTACAATTGAGGACCTCAAACAACATTTCACTAAATTGGTCTTCCAGCAAATTCCCCGCATAAAAAATAAGGCAAATGATGCAATGGCTGCTATCGGGTCCTTGATCACCATGCTAGAACATAGTACACTATGTGAATTTATTGTTGACAATCTTATGGTCCTTGCCTGTGACAAACTAAATTCTGAAATGGTGTGTAAAATTGCTGATCCTAATTCCCCATGGTACCAAGAAATATACTCCCACCTTCACGATGGACATACCCCACTTGCCTTAACCCCCAATCAACATAAAACCTTCATTCTTCGCACTTCCTGTTACATAATCCTTGCTGATACCCTTTTCCAAAAGCATGTAGATGGAACTCTTCTAAGGTGCCTGAATTTTGATGAAGCACAAACATCCTTGGAGGAAGTACTTCAAGGAATCTGTGGGGCTCACTCTAGTGGACTCACTTTGGCAAAGAAGTTTTTAGGCATTGGATATTATTGGCCTACCATGGAATAGGATGTCTACAACTATGTGAAGAAATGTGTGCCTTGTCAGTAGCATGGCAGTTTGATATACGCTCCATCCCAATCCCTTTAGCCCACCATCACCCATTGGCCTTTTTCCCGTTGGGGTCTCGACCTCGTTGGCTAGATTTTCCCTAATTCCTCCAATGGCCATAAATACATCCTTGCCACTACTAAGTACTTTACCAAGTGGGTAAAATTTGTTCCTCTCACCTACACTACTGGAAAATAGATTTCAAAGTTTATTTTGAACTATCTTATCTGTCGCTATGGCATTAATCAGAACATCATTATTGATAATGGAGGACCTTTTAAAAACAAGGATGTCATAGAGCTGTGTAGGAAATTTAGCATTACCCACCATACCTCTTCCAAATATTTTTTGCAAGGCAACGGTCAAGCAGAGGCTACAAATAAAACTATCCTCAAAATCCTTAAGAAAACAATCGATGAAGTTGGCTGCGATTGACACCTTCACCTCAATCCCTCCCTTTGGTCCTACCACACTTCCATCTATACCCCTATAGGAGCCACTCCCCTTGCCCTTGTTTATGGCACTGAGGCTATTCTACCCATCGAAATTGAGCTTCCTTCCCTTAGAATTTCTCTCAAGAATCTGTTGTCTAAAGAAGAATACATAGTTGCTCACTTGCAAGAGCTTGAACTCCATAATGAGAGATGCCTCAGTGCCCTAAACCACCTCTACATGTATCAAAATCACCTCCACCTTCAGTTGAACAAAAGGATCAAACCTCGTCAGTTTGAGGTTGGTGATCTTGTCTTGCAACACAATATGAAGAACCTCTAGAACTATGACAAGAAATGAAAGTTTGATCCTAATTGGTTGGGGCCCTTCATAATCACAGCAAAGTTTGGATTTTACACTTATTATATTGCTACACTAGAGGGAGATATGATCCCTGATCCTATAAATATCATGCATCTCAAGCGCTTCTATGCTTGATCCTTTAGCAGTTTGTTGTACAACAAAAAACTATCAAAATAAAAAAAAAATCAGAAAAGCAGAAAATCCAAAAAAATTAGAAAAGCATAAAATCCAAAAAAATTAGAAAAGTAGAAAATACAAAAAAATTAGAAAAGCATAAAATCCAAAAAAATCAGAAAAGAAAAAAAATCCAAAAACATTCAAAAAATAAAAAAATAAAAAAATAAAAAAGTCAAAAAAGCATAAAAAATATAAAAGCGTGAAAAAGTATAAAAATAAAAAGCAAAAAGAGAAAGAGAAATAAATTTGTCCATTTGTGAAAACCACTTCGGTGGCGCAATGGATAAGTACCATGGTGAAAACCTGTCTCAAGCGCCATGTGTAGTCATATCCACCATCTGTTTCCCCCATCTTTCATACAACCTCCATCACCTTCCATAATAACTTCACTACCCATATCTGTGTAGGTAGTCCCCTGACCACTTTCCACTTCCACAATACAATTGCATTCCCGCATGACTGAGCTTACCCTATCAACACTGAGCTTTATTCCAGACACAGTGATTGCACCAATCTTTCACCAAATCAACAAATAGATTGACTTTCTTAGTTTTGTTCTATCCACAAGCAATTGCCAGCGAATTCCCATTTCGGTTAATCAATCTTTGGCCCATCAGGATGCATCCTTTTGATGTCAACTCTTTTATCAATCCTCACATTAAATTTGTTCATGGAAAAAACTTTTGGACTGAATGACTGCTTGGCATCAATGTGTCCTTCTCATGATAACCTCGATCTTTCATATCTTAGTTCATTGTGATGAGTACCTATTGAGATACGTGTCATTTGTGGTATGATCTGCTTGTCATAGATTGTTAGTGCATTTATGTTTGATGTTCAGTTATGACTATCTATGCCTCATTAGGGGCAGTATTCATGCATCCCAAATCCTTAAAAAGATTTGGATGTATTGTGTCTCCTCATGAGCAACATTTCATAGGTCTCATCATACCTGATATCTTGCATTCTTGTTCCTAGAAACCTATTTGTCTAAATGTCTATTCCATGCAAAGGAACCATGTCACTTGTGTTTTCTAGCACATGGTGCATACCTCCTTTTGCAAAATCAAACTAGGGTGTGCTCTCCAACATTAACATAGTATAAATCCCACTGTCATCATATAGTTAGGATTGCATTTTAGCTAGGTCATATTGCACTTTGCATTTTGCTCTTGACAAGGTTTCTATTTATTCCCCCTATCTAGTTACCTAACTGATTCTATTAGACCTATTTTACACACAAAAACAATGTCCTCATATATTTCCTTTGCATTCATCTAGTTGTTGCATTTATCCATTTCATGGCACTGTATTATTAATTTATTAATCATTAACCATTCACTTCATTAATCATTAATCATTATAGTTGCATTATTAATTCATTAATCATTAATCATTATAGTTCCATTACATCCATTCATTATGTTAATCATTAATCATGAATCATTATAGATAATCATTCTAGTTGCATTGTTAATCATTTAAGTCTATTCATTAGTCATTAATCATTAACGTTAATTACACATTTACTCATTACTCATTATTCATTTATATATCATCACATTGCATCATTACACATAATATACATCCATCTATAAGCATTTTAAATATATGCATCTCATCCCTGCATCAGAAATAGGTCAGCATAATCATATAAATTTATCTCATCCTACATGTCAGTCATAAGAATCATATACATATAGAATCATAACATATCATATCCCTCCTACATAAACATCACATAAAATCATATCACAACATAAAGTAGATCACCACCATAAAGGTCCATGTATATATAATGTCCATCACACATTAGTGTCTCATAATATTATACAAAATATGTATCAAAAATGGTCTGAAAGAGTCATCACAGTGGCTATGATGGCCCCACACCCCTTCTAGAATGGAGTGGTAACCCCACTAATCCCTGGGAATCCTGACATGTACTCTGGGATGTAGACCTTTCTGAGTACGCTGGCTCCCGCTATCCCTCCTACATGGATCTATGATATAGGCCCATGTAGTACATGGCCTCTCGTCCTCTCTTGCTGCCATCCCTTTGTGCTGCAAATGCATCTGCTAGCACCTATCCCAGACCTCCAACAGTACCTACCTGGCGAGCTATATCCTGCTCTGTCCTATAGCTCTCTACGCAGTATCTTGTTGTGCTATCAAAGCTTCTATCTGTGTTGACATGGCTATCAGATCCTCTCCTACCCCCTCCTCCTGTCCCCCCATGCCAAACTCTTCGCTGTCCACCCGAGCTTGTAGAAGGTCTAGTGCTCTCTATGCACCATCCCCCCATGATGTCTCTGCCACCAAAGCCCCTATACTCAGGCCATCTCTGTCTGTAAACTTCTCACTCTAGCCTGAGAGGTGGACAATAGTCCTTGTAGTTTGAGGATCTCTGCCTGTGTGCTATTCTCAGTCGCTTGAGATATAGCCAGTAATCCTTGTACCTTCTACAACTCTATCTATAGGCTATCTCAGTCTGCAACTACTATGCCATGAACCTCCTAGGCTATGTAGCCCACTACTGGCCCCATGTACCTGTGGCTCCTATGGCCCATGTCCCTGTCCCAATGCCTGTCCCTATATATCAGGGATCACTGGTGGTTGTATCCCTACAGGTATCTCTAACTGTCCTCGTCACCTCTGTGCCACTACTCTCGACTGAACTCTCCTACCCCCAACCCCTCCTCCATCTCCTCCCTCCTCATCATCATCATCACCATCTTTTCCTCCTCCCTCCTCTCCCTCCCCAAGATGCTCATCAGCCTATACCACCCCAGGAATCGTCAATCTGATGGGCTTGTGACTCGCCCACCATTGTGCATATGCTGGCACTACCCATGCATCATGTGGTGACTCTCATGCTCTGATCCATGCTACCCATGGCATGCCCATCCATGACCCCCTAGATCCCCATAGTTCCACTCCAATAACCTAGATGCTTCCCACCTCCCGAGTCACCAAAGGATGAGGGAATCCATCTGGCACAGCCTCTTGCACCTATCCCATTTGTCTTTGTACCCTTGACGTCATATACCTGCATATGACATAGGACGTGTGTCCTATGAACCAAAAATTAGTCTATACAAATCTCAAATAATAGGAGTCATAATGATCATCCTCTGCATATCCATCCCCATCCCGTTGTGGGACCTCATGGCCCCGTTATCATTTTAGTTTGCACACTAAATTGGTACATTGATATTGCTTTACATTGGATTATGGATTTTATAGTTGTTGTCCTAAGTTGCAGAATTGCCTAAATTTAGAAGATAAAATACACTTGCAACATGACAACTATAAACATTAGAAAGATTGCATAAAGGTACTGTTACCCAATTTTTTCACATGTGGGATAACAGTTAAAAATTTGCATAAAGATACATCCCTTTAACATTAATTTTCAGCTAAAATAGATGAATACATTACTATTACATTCATATTATCATATTTTATTTGTACTCTAAGTTTTGATTAAATTCACACTGTTATATTCATAAACGATCATTACATTGTGCATTCATACTGAATGTATTAGACAAGTGTTCCTTCAAGGTCACATCTTGCATACTGAAACTCAGAATTCAAATGCAGAAAAGAAATTAAAAGAGAAGCATGATGAAGTCTAGGGTCTATGTATTGCCTTTAAGAGGTCTTCTAGTTTCTGGAGTTGTTCATCTGCGTCATCTGAAGTCTTCATATCCTAGGTCTTGTGTCTGATTGTCCTGCACTCTAGGTCATCTGTGGTCATGTATCCTGCATCATGGTGTGAAAGAGATATTAGATCCAATTGGATCTAAGCAATACATAAAAGCCTAAAAGATACCATGAATCAGTCAAACTCCCTGAACTACATATTTATTGATGATATCAATGTGATAGAAAGATATGCATTTGCATTGATTGAATAATAACATCAAACAAACATATCTTTATGAAATCCTGTGCTATATTTGAAAGATGTAGTGAGTGTCACGAGCCCGTGCTCGAACTTCACAATATGCATTATTAAAGAATGAAATAATGCTAGATGTTCAATGTGCAGGAAAGAAAGAAATGTTCAAATGCAGATTTCAACATTAATGTACAAAAAGATATCAGATGTGAGTCATGTGCATATGAAGATGCAATTTTAAACAGTGCACATATATAGAGGATCAAATGATAATGTTGTCTAGAGACATAAAAGATATGTTTCACTATGATCTAATGCTAAATATGCAGATATCAGAAGTAGCATACACAAAGAGATGTTCAATTACTGTAAAGATATGCCAGACTGTAAGGTAAATAATGATGCTATTTTGCATATTCAGTCAAAATCCCAAGCAATGATGGTAGGTATAATAACAATGTTATTATCTAATGCTGCCAAGTACATATTTAAACAAGTTCAAATGCAATGCTTTGTGCAAAAAAAAATGGAAGATAACAACAATTTAGCTTTGCATATTCACATGACTGAAGTGATGTATGCATATGTAAATCCTATTGTTAATTCTGTTATTCATGTTGGAATGACACTATGGAATCAAAAATATATATGCATATGTGCAATAGAACTTTGCAAATGAAAAGAGAATGTGCATTTCAAATGGTTGTGACCTCTAATCTTTTTATTGCAGATATCCAGTGGCTTGTTTTCAACATAATAGCCCACTGTTGTAAAAAAGAAAAATGACTACACAGAATGCATAAAGCTACATACAACATAAAAATGCACAGCATGATCATGGAGTGACAACAAAGATGCTTCCAGTCAAAGAAATGACAGTTTGCAGATGTTTTGTATTTTCTTCTAAATCTGAGAAAAGGCCATGTGGGTATTTCAGCTTCGTTGCTATTTATCCAATACATTGTGCAATAGTCATAAAAGACTAACATACAGATTTCTACAAAGTAGCATTTCAAAATATGGAATGTAAACTGCATATTGAAAAGTTTTTAGATAGTAATGGATGAAGCTGAAAAAATGGAGTGCATATCTAAGCAACAACATGGCAACTTGCATATGTTCAGATGTACAGAATAAGTCATTTGGGTATCCAGTATTTGTTTCATTCAACCATGACAGTGCATATCAAGAGCAATAAAGAGTTATGCAGATGTAAGATAGAATCGGTCATAATAGCATTGTGTTGGTGTGTTGAACTAGCAGTATTATGCATCCCTTAGAGAAAAATGATGTTGTTATTAATACAGTTTTCATATTTTGAAAAGCAAAGATGCAAACAGTGAACACTCAAAGTGAAGCAATGAGCAACATATTCAAATAGAAAATGACAGCATGCATAGTGGAAAGAAAGAGTGATAAAAGAGATCAAAGGGTAACTTATCTTCAAGTTACAAGTTCGAAATGCAGTGGAGACCGAGTCTAAGAGAAGCCCGAGCTTCTTTCATGATGAGACGCCTTGTTTCATGGAATTTAAAACCCCAAATAATAGTTGGAACCCGCGGTATATGAAGAGGCCCGAGCTTCTTGCAACAATACATAACAGTGCCATTTCATGGCGTTTTCAAGCTAATGACATTAAGCCCGAGTTCAACTGTAGAATGGATGCATAAGTAATGCCATACATTATGGCATAATGATACCAGTAGAGTATGAGTTCACTATGAGAGGAGAACTCCCATTTTTGCAAAGAACCAAAGATGAAATGTGTGGCGGCGGCTCAAACCCTAAGTACCTCTCCATAAGAATGCAAAAATATAAAAAATGAAGAGAAAATGAGATAAAATGAAAAGCCTTTGCAAGTTTTAATAAAATTTGGAGTCCACAAATGTGAAAGTTAATGCCATGTTAAACTGCAGTG
>MU226380.1:3221663-3241587 GCA_018584345.1 Thuja plicata
AATTATGCCTTAAAACTAGGGATTGAGCTTAAATTTTGGGGGGCTGATTTGTAGGCATTGTTTAGGCCTTTGATTTAGGGATGATCTTTATGTTTTGGAGGAGAGTTTTGGAGGGAGATCTCATTTTTGAGATTAGCCATGTGGGCTATTTAGTGGACCTTTTACTTTATGTTAAAAAGTTTAGAATCTATAGAGAAGGCTCTTTTAGTGAACCATTGGTTCCTATAGACCTTTTTACATGTTTTTGTAACCATTTTACAGGTTTTGAAGGATAATAGAGCAAGCTTCTGATTAAATTATTTTTCTGAGTATCAAATCCATTCCTATTCTTCTTTTCTACATTAAGTGTTTCATATTTTTGAATCATCTGGTAAAGTGAATTATTTTCAGATTCCTTTCCTATGCTGTCAAAAATCAAGCCTTTTTATAGAATATGTAAATTTGTTGTCAGTTTTACTGTTTGTGGTTTAAACCCTAATAGTTGAATGCTAGTCACCCTTTATGTTGAATAAAGAATGATAAATGAATCTCAAAGATCTTGTCATTGTGAATGCCGGTTTGAAGATCTTGATAGATCTGAAGCAAGTTTTGGTGTATCACCCCATTTTCCCATTCAGTTTTAAATCCTTCTTCCCTTTTCCCATTAAGTTACAAATCAGGAGGTGATATTCTATATCAAATAGGAAATAGCCTAGAATCCGGAAACTCTTCCTCATCCATAGTTCACCCACAGCTAGAGGAAGTTTCCATTGTTAGGATGGAATTGTCATGTAGCCCTAATGCCTAAGTTAGGGTGATAATTCTAAGCCTGAACAGTTTTTGGCACGCCCAGTGGGACCAGAAGGTCATGGATTTCACAGTTCTTGCTGGTTTTTGATATGCATCTAGTAGGTTGCAGGCCTTTAGGAGGTCAATGTTATGCATATCTGGCGACTCTAAGGTTATATCTACTAGTTTTTTGTAGATTTGGTGCCTAAGATGGATTACCATCCTCCATTTTATGAAGATGTTTCTGCATGTTCTGAATATCAATCATATCAATACAACCATGCTGCTATTTTTTTTCCAGAATTTGAAGGACAACATTCATCTCATGTTTATCACCGTCCAGCCCAGCAGCAAGTTTCTTGGCAGCATGCATACCAACAGCCACAAAGGGGTTTCTTTGATGATTCTCAGAATTATTCCCAGCATGTTCTAAACATGAGCCTTGATGATATTCTGAAGAACTTTCAAGAACAAATGAGATCTATGGAGAAAGAGCAAGAGTATGGCATGCATCAAGAGGGGCTATCTTATCAAGCTCACATGCAATAGCAAGAAATGGAGGCTCAAAGGTACGAGTAGGAGTTTATTTCCAAGTAAGTTGCATTTAAATTGGAATGAATGAGGCAGTTAATGAAAAAATTACAAGAGCTAGAAGCTCAAGCAACTTCTTGTGCCCTTAGTCAGCCTACAATCCAAGAAGGATCCAAGCTGAAGATTCCAAGTTATAAGCCTGCAGAAGAAGCAAGACAGCCCCTACAAGAACCCTTGATTGAGCATGGTCAACCAGCCCACTTTAGTGAATCTCAGTCAGAGATGTGTAATGTAGTTGAGCCAGATGAGCAAGATACCAAGTTGTCATGGCAGCCCTCATGGACTAAGCACCCTGGCTTCCAAATGTCAAATCTTATCAAGGTAGTTACATGTGAGTCATCTCTAGATCAGGGAGCTGAGAAGGAGGCTATTAGCTCAAATCTGATAGAAGAAGAGGTATTGGATTCAGTTGTAGATCTTCCTGTATATTCTAAGATGGATAGTCAAAAAATTGCATCATTGGCTATAGGAGACTCTTTTGAGCAAGAAAGGATGGTTACACTTCTCTTTGAGGAGTTACCCTCTTTTGTTGATCAAGAGAAAGAAGAGGAGATTCCAGTCACATTAGCACAACAAAATGTTCATGATAAATAAGTTGATCAAAGTTTAGAGAGTTGTTTTGACAACATTATTGCAGATTTCTATGAGAAGCTTGAGAGGCCAAAATTTGTGCCTATTCAAGTGTGCTCTATTTTGGAGGACATTATTTCTAATGATTATGTGCAGAGAGGAAAGCTAGAAACAAGTGCTCCAGATTCCCAAGAGATCAGTAGTTTTGATGAGTTCCTAGCTGACTTGACAGAAGATGATGATGTTTTGACCATGGAGGAGGAGCTCTCATGGTAGCTAATGATGCAGGAAAGCCATCAAGAACCAGAGGGAAGCAAAGAATCTAGCAGCATAAAGCTACAATTTAACATCTCTAGAGGCTGCCCAATCAGGCATCTTTCTAGAATGGGGCCTGTTCCTAAGATTCCAATTATAGAGAAACATATCCAACATGATTATTCACCTCAAATTTGCATTGATATTGATCAAATCCAAGAGGTATGTGATCTGGTCTTTCACTTTCAGGATATGCTTCAAGAGTTTCAGATCCTTCAATTTGTATTGCATATTTTTTCAATTGCCTATATGCATGCATCTCATCCATTGTTGGTGAGAAAAGGCAAATATTTCAATGAGCCAGTAAATGGTTTTGTTTAGCAAGTTTTGTGGCTGGTTAGGTTAGGGTAGGTTATTTTTCTAGTTTCCCTAAGTGCTTTCAAGCACAATTAGGCCAGTTTTAGTTCTAGTTTTCCCAGCTTTCAATAAGTCTTCAAGTTTGCAAGATCTTCCAAGGTTGTTATCCTAATCTGCAAACATAAGGAAATCATTCCTCAATGATCAAAAATACATCTACAATTTGTGGTAATGGAGTTTTGCTTTACTACCTCAAATCATAGACATACCCTCAATCATTGGGAAATGGTTTTTTTATATCCATAGACTAGGTTTAGGGTTTCCATAGGTAATCAATAGACTCAATGCCCAAAGGACTATTTTAGGCTACAGGTCCCAATGTCAAGCAGGCAAACATCCATTAGAGGTCGCCAGAATTGTTACCCAAATTTTTCACATGTGGGATAGCAGTCATAACAGTTAAAAATTTGCATAAAGATACATCCCTTTAACATTAATGTTCAGCTAAAATAGATGAATACATTACTATTACATTCATATTATCAAATTTTATTTGTACTCTAAGCTTTGATCAAATTCACACTGTTATATTCATAAATGATCATTACACTGTGCATTCATACTGAATGTATTAGACAAGTGTTCCTTGAAGGTCACATCTTGCATACTGAAACTCAGAATTCAAATGCAGAAAAGAAAGTAAAAGAGAAGCATGATGATGTCTAGGGTCTATGTATTGCCTTTAAGAGGTCTTCTAGTTTCTGGAGTTGTTCATCTGTATCATCTGAAGTCTTCATATCCTAGGTCTTGTCTCTGATTGTCCTGCACTCTAGGTCATCTGTGGTCATGTATCCTGCATCATGGTGTGAAAGAGATATTAGATCCAATTGGATCTAAGCAATACATAAAATCCTAAAAGATACCATCCATCAGTCAAACTCCTTGAACTACATATTTACTGATGATATCAATGTGATAGAAAGATATGCATTTGCATTGATGAAATAATGACATCAAACAAACATATCTTTATGAAATCCTATGCTATATTTGAAAGATGCAGTGAGTGTCACGAGCCCGTGCTCAAACTTCACAATATGCATTATTAAAGAATGAAAGAATGCTAGATGTTCAATGTGCGGGAAAGAAAGAAATGTTCAAATGCAGATTTCAACATTAATGTACAAAAAGATATCAGATGTGAGTCATGTGCATATGAAGATGTAGTTTTAAACAGTGCACATATATAGAGGATCAAATGATAATGCTATCTAGAGACATAAAAGATATGTGTCACTATGATCTAATGCTAAATATGTAGATGTCAGAAGTAGCATACACAAAGAGATGTTCAAATACTGTAAAGATATGCCAGACTGTAAGGTAAATAATGATGCTATTTTGCATATTCAGTCAAAATCCCAAGCAATGATGGTAGGTATAATAACAATGTTATTATCTAATGCTACCAAGTACATATTTAAACAAGTTCAAATGCAATGCTTTGTGCAAAAAAAAAATGGAAGATAACAACAATTTTGCTTTGCATATTCACATGACTAAAGTGATGTACGCATATGTAAATGCTATTGTTAATTCTGTTATTCATGTTGGAATGACACTATGGAATCAAAAATATATATGCATATGTGCAATAGAACTGTGCAAATGAAAAGAGAATGTGCATGTCAAATGGCTGTGACCTCTGTTCTTTTTATTGTAGACATCTAGTGGCTTGTCTTCAACATAATAGCCCACTATTGTAAAAAAGAAAAACAACTACACAGAATGCATAAAGCTACAGACAACATAAAAATGCACAGCATGATCATGGAGTGACAACAAAGATGCTTCCTGTCAAAGAAATGAGAGTTTGTAGATGTTTTGTATTTTCTTCTAAATCTGAGAAAAGGCCATGTGGGTATTTCAGCTTCGTTGCTATTTATCCAATACATTGTGCAATAGTCATAAAAGACTAACATATAGATTTCTACAGAGCAACATTTCGAAATATGGAATGTAAACTGTATATTGAAAAATTTTCAGACAGTAATGGATGAAGCTGACAAAATGGAGTGCATATCTCAGCAACAACATGGCAACTTGCATATGTTCAGATGTACAAAATAAGTCATTTGGGCATCCAGTATTTGTTTCATTAAACCATGACAGTGCATATCAAGAGCAATAAAGAGTTATGCAGATGTAAGATAGAATCGGTCATAACAACATTGTGTTGGTGTGTTGAACTAGCAGTATTATGCATCCCTTAGAGAAAAATGATGTTTTTATTTATATAGTTTTCATATTTGGAAAAGAAAAGATGCAAACAGTAAACATTCAAAGTGAAGCAATGAGCACCATATTCAAACAGAAAATGATAGCATGCATAGTGGAAAGAAAGAGTGATAAAAGAGATCAAAGGGTAACTTATCTTCAAGTTACAAGTTTGAAATGCAGTGGAGGCTGAGTCTAAGAGAAGCCCAAGCTTCTTTCATGATGAGACGCCTTGTTTCATGGAATTTAAAACCCCAAATGATAGTTGGAACCCGCGGTATATGAAGAGGCCCGAGCTTCTTGCAACAATACATAACAGTGCCATTTCATGGCATTTTCAAGCTAATGGCATTAAGCCCGAGTTCAACTGTAGAATGGATGCATAAGTAATGCCATACATTATGGCGTAATGATACCAGCAAAGTATGAGTTCACTATGAGAGGAGAACTCCCATTTTTGCAAAGAACCAGAGATGAAATGTGTGGCGACAGCTCAAACCCTAAGTCCCTCTCCATAAGAATGCAAAAATATAAAAAATGAAGAGAAAATGAGATAAAATGAAAAGCCTTTGCAAGTTTTAATAAAATTTGGAGTCCACAAATGTGAAAGTTAATGCCATGTTAAACTGCAGTGTACATGGACAGCCAGCTCTAGAAACCACCAGTATCAACTTGCGCATGCCTTTGGAGATTTTATTAATAAGCTTGAATTGTGTTTGAATGCCTTAGTTTAATTTTGTAATAATTTAAACTTAAGTCTTTTAGGGCTTTAGTTCAAATTTAATATTTAGGCTTAGTGCTCAATATTGAGTGTATCTCAATAACAAGTTATATATATTGGTAATATCTTTTAAAAGATATATTTATAAATTACCAATATTGGAGACTTAGCTTTTAGGGCTAGTTTTTATTTTCGAAATTAGCCTCAAAGGATTAATTTTTGGCATCAATTATGCCTTAAAACTAGGGATTGAGCTTAAATTTTGGGGGGCTGATTTGTAGGCATTGTTTAGGCCTTTGATTTAGGGATGATCTTTATGTTTTGGAGGAGAGTTTTGGAGGGAGATCTCATATTCAAGATTATCCATGTGGGCTATTTAGTGGACCTTTTACTTAATGTTAAAAAGTTTAGAATCTGGAGAGAAGGCTCTTTTAGTGAACCATTGGTTCCTATAGACCTTTTTACATGTTTTTGTAACCATTTTACAGGTTTTGAAGGATAATAGAGCAGGCTTCTGATTGAATTATTTTTATGAGTATCAAATCCATTCCTATTCTTCTTTTCTGCATTAAGTGTTTCATAATTTTGAATGATCTGGTAAAGTGAATTATTTTCAGATTCCTTTCCTATGCTGTCAAAAATTAGGGCTTTTATAGAATATGTAAGTTTGTTGTCAGTTTTACTGTTTGTGGTTTAAACCCTAATAGTTTAATGCTAGTCAACCTTTATGTTGAATAAAGAATGATAAATGAATCTCAGTGATCTTGTCATTGTGAATGTCGGTTTGAAGATCCTGATAGATCTGAAGAAAGTTTTGGTGTATCACCCCATTTTCCCATTCAGTTTTAAATCCTTCTTCCCTTTTCACATTAAGTTACAAATCAGGAGGTGATATTCCATATCAAACAGGAACCGGCCTAGAATCTGGAGACTCTTCCTCATCCATAGTTCACCCACAGCTAGAGGAAGTTTCCATTGTTAGGATGGAATTGTTGTGTAGTCCTAATTCCTGAGTTAGGGTGACAATTCTAAGCCTGAACAGGTACACCTATTCAACACTACTATTCAACTAATGAAGATAAAATACATTGCTTTTGCATTGATGTTAACACTGATATTGTATTCTAAGTATTGATCAGATTTAAACTTTCCATTTCATAATTGATCATTACATTGTGCATTCAAGTTGAATGTAATAAACAAGTATTCCTTCATAGGTTACATCTTTCATATTGTAAACTTAGAGAAGATGTATTATTCTGAAAGTAAGAAAGGAGCATAAGAAAGGTTTAGGGGTCTATGCATTGCCTTTAAGATGTCTTCTGCATGTTGGAGCTGAGTAACTACATCATTCGAACCAACATGTCTTTAACCTTGTCTTTGGATTTGTCTCGCTCCTAAGTCTTCTTCTGGTTTTGCCCTGCCTCATGGAGAGAGGAAATAGTTAGATCCAAATTGGATCTAAGTAAGACATAGATACCTAGAACTGCATGCTACAATCAAATTTTTAGAACTGCACATTTATGAAAACATCAATGCAATAGCAAAGTATGCATCTACATTAACTATATAAAGTATCAAAGGGACATAATTCTATCAAACCCTTTATTGCATATAGTTGTTATCCTGCATTATTCAGGAATTTATATTTAGGAAACCAAAAAAATCTGAATCAAAGGGACTTAGTTCTTATAGCTGAGAAACCTTTTTTAGAACATCAACATGTTAGGCTAGTAAACCCAACCAGCAAACCAACATTCATACATAAATGTCATTCCACGTGACATTTACATAAAAAACATTGATTAATTGATTGTATCCACTAACCTAACATGTGGATTTGGTGGTGTGCACAAGCAAGAGAAACAAAAGTATAAAAATGCAGTAATAAACACAATGCAAGAGTTCACAAGTTGTAGATGATAAAAAGGAAAATACAGTGGGTATCACAAGCCCATGCTCGAAGCTCACTGATTAAAGATGCAAGAGTACTAAGATTTCATAAGTTCAGAAAGAAAAGAAGATACATTTCACACAGGGATGCTGCTGAAAGGTGCATATGAAGAGAAATGAGGTAGTAAAGATAAGTGTTCCTAATTGAAAAGTGTTACAGCCAACAAGGAAAAAAAATTGTAGATCAAACATAAGGTAACACTATACCTTATCATTGTACAAAGAAAATATGAAATACTATGTAATATTGTTTGAAACATGCATGTGGAATCAACAATGTTATATCAAAATAGGAGAATGACAGTAATGTTGTTATGCAGTAGTATGCATATGCAAAAGATCCAATTGCATTGTCATAAAAAATGGAAAGGATGTTTGAAAATTTAAATACTATTGAGAAAATCAAGTAAACATGACAAGTATTCATCCTATGTGTTGTTTTGAATACTGTTTTATGAAGTATGATAGATGAAAACAAAGTAGTAGCATGTATGTTTACTATTTAATTGAAATAAGATAGGCACATTAACAATTGAATATGGGTGTTGCTATGATTACTGTCAGAACCTTGTTCAAGAGAAGGTATCAAAGTGTTATTAGTATGCATGTGAAAGCATCAAATGAAACAGTGCACAAAGACATGTCAGAAAATAGATAACACTACTGTTGTTACAAGGAAGAGTGCGTATGCAAAAGATTGAATTGTATTGTTATCAAAATAGAAATTATATATACATGGTTCATACGATATTGACATCAGACAAGTGCTTTATCTCAGTCTTGTCCTAAACATTAATACTATTAAGAGAAAAGGAAAAGGAACACAGTGATATCCATATTTACAGAAGGAGAGGAAAGTGCCCATTCAAACAATGGTATCCTTTTATGACATATGCATCTACAAAATGTAATGGATAATCAGTATTGATGTGTAAATTATGTGTGTGCAAGGATAGGTCAGAAACAGGGTGTATTTATATGCTTTCATAAAATATACATTTATAGAAAATGACCAATTACATTGTGTCAAGATGAGAAAAGCATATGCATGGTTTCATTAGATATTGGTATTTAACAAATACTACATTTCAATGTTGTTTGGGTACTTTTATCTTGGAATGAGATAAGAAATCAGTCTACAGTGACATCTATATTTGCAAACAAATGGAAAGGAGTGTGCACATAAAACAATGATATCTTTTGTGCATATGTTCATAAGAGTGGAGCAGAACAATATGTATTCATGTTATGGTTCTGAATTAACTAAAGAGTCAATGATGTTGTGGTAATTCATTTCTTCATATAAAGAAGTCAAGTACAGTATCCATGTACCTAATGTGAATATGAAGTGATGTTCTATGCAAGGTATTTAGCAAACAGTGCTATTCTCGTGTGTTGAAATGACAGTACCATGTGTATCTATTAATTATAATGTTTTTATCAAGTACATTATTCATGTTTGAATAAATTTGGAGAGTTCAGTGCATGCAGGTGCAGGAGTTGAGCAGAGGATGTGCATTTTTTGGGTGAGCTTCATGTTATAAATGTTTCCCATGGGAGTCACGAGCCTGTGCTCAAACCCCATGGGTGATATTTTACATAAAAATGGAATAAGCAGTGTGTTGTTATGCTGTTAACTTCAATTTTCTTGCACAGAGGAAACACATGTTGAAAAATGTTCAAACAGTAATAGATGGAAACAAAAGCACATGTTACATTATGTTGTAAATTAAACATGTGATGTGTTTAGTTCAAGGAAAATTTTCACGGCTGCAGCAGTAAGAAGATGTGTTTTGTTTTATGACATTATTATCATGCTTTTAAAGAAAAAAACATTGAATGGAGTCTATAGTCGACAAAAGACAATCTCTCAGTGAAGCATGACAACTTGCATATGTTTCAAGTTTACATATAAAATAATAGAATAAGCCATGTGGGTATCCTGAGTTCGTGCATGTAGAGGCTGAGTTTCAGATACAACACAGTGTACAATAATGAAGAGAATAACATATGGTGTACAATATAGAACAAAACTCAAAGTGAAGCTCAATTTCATGCTACAGAAGAGGGGATTGAACTGAGAAGTAAATAAAGACCCAAATTTGTTGCTAGAAAAGATGCCAATTATTAAAACCCTAAACCTTAAACAATATTGCAAAAGGTTACAACATGTCGGCCAAAATGACATCTATTTTTGAGTAAAGATCCAAAGATAACAGAAAGAGTAAGAGTTACTTATCTAGGTATTAAACAAAAGAGCATGGTCGAGTTCAACAGATGTAGAAGAGATGCCATGTGTTATGGCACGAAGACATGGGTTGTAGACCAGTTTTTGCATAGAGAGGCCAAGTTCTAGATGCAAAGAAGGCACCATGTGTCATGGTGGAACTCAAAGTAAAAGCTACAATGTTTAGCATGTATAGAGAGCCCGAGCTCTTCAAATTTATAACTTCAGTGAAAGTCGTGACCAAGACTCATAGTCTATACAGAGCCTGAGCTCTCCAATCAAGGTTATCACTCCAGTTCAAACAAGATGTCCAAAACCCCAACAAAGTATTCAAAAGAAACATCTACAGAGAACACCATGTGTAATGGCATGTAGTGTTTTAAACTCACAGTTTACAAAGAACCTGAGTTCACATAGCAAGAAGCCCGAGCTTCTTGTCAGGATGTAGATTCAGCACCATACATCATGGCTTCAAACTCCAGATCCAACCAAACATGGTGGCACATAAAAAAATGAAAACCCTATGCATTACTTCAAAAACCAAATGCAAAATGGAATGAGAAAATACATTATGCATGGTTTTTGTGAAACTTTCAAATCCACTGACAAGGGAAGTTAATGTCATGTCAGTTGTAGTGCCTCGATAGTCCCCAAGCTGTGACACAGCAATACCTTGAGTGCCATGACAAATAGAGATAGTTCACAGTGGATGTGGTCATGTCAGTTATGAGTTGTGATCGAGTATGGAGCTAGAGTTAGCTTAGCTATGACATCGGGCTTTGTTATGGGGTTAGGGGTTTTAGACTATGGTGTCAGTTATGTTATAGATTTAGG
The DNA here is from genome assembly GCA_018584345.1 of Thuja plicata. Taxonomy (NCBI): domain Eukaryota; kingdom Viridiplantae; phylum Streptophyta; class Pinopsida; order Cupressales; family Cupressaceae; genus Thuja; species Thuja plicata. Next base: position 3,232,217 of record MU226380.1, read on the forward strand.
GTTTTTATGTCATGTAAGTGGGGTTTATACATTTGGGTTAAATTTGGATGGGTTTTATATTGTATTTATATTAAGTTGGTGAATTATTAAAAAGTTGTAAATCTTTAGACATCAACTTTCGAGGGGCTAGATTTAGGGCTATATTATGGGCATCATTTAGGCCTTAAAATCAGGATGATCTATTTGTTGAGGAAGACCTTTTTTTTGGGGGGGGGGGATTTCATTTTCTGAACTAGCCTTGGAAGCTATATATTTGAACTTTTTATTTATTTGTAAGGGTTCAAAATTTGGGGATTAAGAGGTATTAGTGAACATATTGTTCCTTTGCATCTTTTCCTTTTATTTTGTAACCATTTTTGCAGATTTTGAAGATAATAGAGCTGGCCTTATTATTTGTATATCTTTTCTGAGTTTTGCTATCTATCCTTCCAAGTTTTCTGCATTTAAGTGTATTGTGCCTTTTAAGCATAGATTAGTGAATTTTTCCAAATTCCTATTCTAAGTTATAAAGAATAAACCTTTTGCAGAAAGTACCTGTTTGTTGGTTGAATTTTTACCATTAGTGGCACCAAACCCTAATAGGAAATTCTTGGTCATCCTAGGTGTTGTGAAGTGAAAATTATTGCAGAGTTCAGTAATGTATGTCCTATAGGTACAGATTTAAAATTCTAACAAATTTGAATCCATTTTGGTGTATCACCTTTTTAATCAGTATTCATTTTTTAGTTATCCTTCTCCCTTTTCCAAAAACCACAAAAATTAGTATTATGTGATATTCCAAATTCAATAGGAACTAACCTAGAATCCAAAGACTCATTCTCTCTTCCACCAAGGAGAATGTTTCCATGTTTCAACAAGATAGCTAGATTCCAAATCAAGTTATAGGTGAAATCTTGATTGACAACCATTTTTGGCACGCTTGGTGGGACCCAAACTGCTACACAGTTCTTTCAAAGTTATTGTTTCTTATTTCTATTTTGGTGTGAGCAATTGTATTTTTTCCTTTCAGAAGGTATTTTACCAGCACCTGGCGACTCTGGTTAAAGGTTTTATTGAAGATTCAGTTTCAGATTTATCTTGATGAGAAGAAATCCAAGAGAAAATAGTGAAGGATTCATTTATCAAGAGTTGTAGCCCAGTTGAAGAGGCAACATATCAGCAAGAAGAAGCAGAGCATCTCAAGCTGTAGAAGAAAGAGCATCTTTGCTAGGATCTAATTTTTCATTGTTCAAAATTCCTATATTTGAGGATCAAGCTACCATTTCTGAAAGCCATAAGGTAATTATTGAAGATTTTGGTTTTCTTGAAGATTTAAGTGTTATTGACAATTTTGGATTAGAATTACCCATTTTTGAGGAATCAACAAAGGATCATCTCGTTGTTGTAGCATCCAAAAGTGGTACTGCTACCCCAGGATTGAAAACATATCAAAGGAAGGTAACTCAATCTAACAAATTTGTTGTACCACTTGTAGTTTAAAAACAAGTACCACCAGTACAGATGGCTTGGAATTTGCCTTTTGTGGCCTTTGATGCTGGCAGCCCATTACAAATTGATGTTCATCATGACATTCCACTAGCAACACTAAAAGGTTTGACATATTTTAATGGTGAGAATCACATTTTAACAATTGAGCATATTAAATATATTGCTACTCTATGTGTATTACATCAAGTTACTCATGATGATGTAGCATTGAAAATATTAGTAGTTTCACTTAAGGGTAAAGCATTAATTTGGTTTAAAAGTTTGCTAGTTAATTCTATTGCTAGATGGGATGAGTTAGGGACTGTTTTGATCAGTAAATTTGAAGATAGGTCAGATAATTTGTCTTTGGTTGAGAAACTAACTACTGTTAAGAGAAATATCAATGAGCATATTTTTGACTTCAATTTTCATTTTCAACGAACTTAGGACAAAATTCCAAGATCTGTTAAACCATTTAATGACTATGCATTTCTGTTCTATTTGAAAGCATTTAACAGTGATATTGCACTTATGATACAGTCTATGGGAGGTAATACTTTACCTAATGCTTATGATGTTGTTAGAGCTGAGAACAACTTAATACAAGCTAAAAAATTACCTCTAAGGCCTCCAATGCCTTATTGTGCAGAGATACAACCAGTTGGACCAGTTGTCATACCACCTATTGTTGTTGTTCCTCCATTACCAGCACTTAATATGCAGGTTGTAGCAGAAGAACATGTTGCTTCAACTCCTATTAGGGAGATAAAGGAGCGGACTATGGAGCTAAAGGACACAAATGACAGCATTCTAAGAACTTTATAGAATTATGGAAATGAGATAACAAACTTGAAGAGGCAAAAAGGCCAATACAATAGGCCTCCTCAAGTGAATTATCAGCAGAATAGGCCATTGAATCAAGCTTCTGATTCAAACCAGCCAAGGCAAGCTCAAGGAAAGCAAAGAAGTTACAATCAAAGAGCTGGTCAAACATATAATTATGCAACTTTGAGTACTTCCAAGGAGTTAACAGTAATTACTCAAGTTAATTATGTGCAAGAAGAAGAATGGTACAACACATGTAATGATGGGCATTATTGGTTGGATTGCCCTCATGCACTTGAAGCTAGAAGACAAGATGTTCTAAAGGGATAGCCAGTTAATAGCCAAATAGAGGTACAGTATGATCAATCACAAACACAAGGTAATCTTGATGTGGCTTTGGTTAATTTTAGTAATGATGATATTGTTTTAGTAGCAAATTTTGACCCCAATCAAGTGTGGAGACCTATAGCAGTAGGAATAAGGTCAAAAGTGAAGGTTGGAAACGATAAAAAAAAAAAGATAAAGTACAATAGCCGATTGTTATAGTACAACATCAAACAAAGAAGTATTTACAAGCTAAAAAAGGAGCAGAACAGTCAATTCACATGGCAAATGAGCCTGCTATTTTAAAACAACACCAAAAGGTTAGTATTTAGAGTTTCAATATTGTTGATCATTTAAAGAAGATGAATGTTCCCTTGTCCATGTGGGATGTTTTGGCTCTTCCAAGCCAAAAGGACATGTTAAAAGAGGCATTAAAAGCACTTACACTATTTGATGAAGTTTTGTCTCAGCAAACCCCTAAGGTTTTAGTTGATGCAAGTGCAAGTACATCCCAACAATCAGCTAAATTGATTAAACCTCATCCATTTTATGTCACTGTCATTATAGGACAGCACCTAGTTCACAATTGCATGATTGATTCTGGTGCTACTAGCTCGGTTATGCCAAAGAAAATTGTAGACCAGCTGGGCCTCAAATATGAACCACTTGAAAGAGGAGTTGTCCAATTAGATGGGACAACAGTTGAAACTGTAGGAGTTATAAGGAATCTTGATTTAACATTGCATGCTTGCCCTAGTTTTTCAGTTCCTATGGATGTATACATTATTAATTTGCCTCCTAACTTCTCTATATGTTTGTCAAGAAAATTTATTACTAAGATAGGAGGTTATCTATCAGCAGACTGGACTCACATGCTTTTCTGCACAAGGTATAGTACAAAAGTTACTATACCATCAGAGCCCATTGCAAAATTATGTGTTGAACAGTATGTTGCTAGTGTTGGAAACGAATCAGCAATTGTGTTATTTGATCAAGAGGAAATATCTGATGTTTTTGAAGCTCAAACACAAATAAGTAAAATTCCTGATGTTTTTTTAGATGACTGAGAAACTAAAAAATGTAAGAATTTTAGATGAATAGATTGAGGATCCAAGTTTGGGTAGATATGTTATCCATGAGATTTCTAATTTTCTTCCTGCCATAGTAAAAAATGCAGATTTACATCTGGAACAACAATCTAATGTTGTTTGGAAGCTATTTTTTGATGGATCACACAACAAAATAGGTGCAAGAGGAGGTTGTATGTTGATTTCACCAGAAAAGGAAAGGTATTATGCTTCTTTCAAATTGACTTTTAGTTGTACAAACAATGTTGCTAAATATAGAGCCCTCATAAATGGATTGAAGTAGGCCATTAAAAGAGGTTTTAGTTGTTTGCAAGTTTATGGTGATTCAAAATTGATTGTGAATCAAGTTAGGAATGTTCATGCAACTAAGAATGATTTATTAAAAAATTACAAGCATGTTGTATGAGATTTGATTGAAGGTTTTGAAGCTTTTAACTTGCAATTTGTACCTAGAAATCATAACAAGCATGCTAATAGACTTGCTGCTGTTGGAGATCAGTATGATAGTCCAACAAAAATCAGCAATAGTAAAGGGCTGAATTATGTTAAAGTAATTGTTAGACCCGTTGTCCCTAGAAATGCTAATTATTGGCAAGCTTTTGAATCTGACCAACATATTGTTAACTTTTTGAGAGAAGAGGCTGAGTTTGCATAACCAAACCAACAAAGATTGCAGGAGCAATATGAAGACTAGATCATTCAATTACGGACAAATAAAATTCCTAAAGGTCTTGTGACCTTAGAATCTATGTTTGGTACTAATGATCAATTCAAAAAGGATAAATCCAGCTTGCAGATAAAGGAAGAGCATTATGAGGAAATTGTTGTTGCAAAGGATAAAGTGTTAAAACTTGGAAAGGTATGTACACCTGAAGAACGTCAAACCTTTGTTAACTTGTACAATGAATTTCATGATATTATTGCTTGGAACTATTTAGATTTTAAAGGATTTGATCCTAGTATTTCTTGGCATACAATTGAATTAGAACTAGGAGCCAAGCCAGTTAAGCAAAAATAGAGGCTAATAAATCCAAAACTAGAGCCTCTCATGGTTAAAGAATTAAATAAACTAATTGAGAGTAATATCATTTTCCCAACCAAACATACTACATGGGTATCCAATCTGGTTATTGTTAGGAAAAAGAATGAAGAAATTAGATTATGTGTTGATTTTTGTGACTTGAATAAAGCTTCATTAAAGGATAAACATCCTTTGCCTTCAATGCAACAGATCTTGCAGGTTGTTTCAGGTTTAGAATGGTTCTCATTGCTGGATGGTTTCTTTGGTTATAACCAGATATTGGTAAAGGAAGAGGATAGATTCAAGACAACATTTACAACTAAATGGGGAACTATGGCTTATCAAAAGATGCCATTTGGTTTATCTAATGTAGGTGCAACCTTTCAGAAGGCTATGGACAAGGCCTTCATAAATTTTATGTACAGGTTTGTACTTGTTTATTTGGATGATATAATTGTTTTCTCAAAGAATGCATCAGAACACTTTCAACATTTAAAAGTTATCTTTGAGAGATGCAGGGAATATGGTATTTCTTTAAATCCCAAGAAGAGCATATTTGTTGTCCATGAAGGTAAATTATTGGGATTTATTGTTTCAAAGGAGGGTATCACTATTGAAACTGAAAGAGTAAGTGTGATACTTGCCTTACCACTTCCTCTTCACAAAAATGGCCTTCAAAGTTTTTTTGGAAGAATCAAATTTGTTAGAAGATTTATTCTAGATATTGCTGAGTTACTAATGCCATTAACAACCATGCTCAAGAAAAATATTGCTTTCAAATGGACTAAAGAAGGCAACTCAGTTTTGAATTGATTAAGGAAGCATTAGCTACTGCCCCTACCTTGTTAAATCCTATTTTTCAAAGGATTTAATTTTGTATGCATATGGGAATGTTGACAGTATTTCTGCCATGCTAGTTCAGAAGAATGACATAGGTTGTGAACAACCAATAAATTTTTTCAGTCAAGGACTAAAGGACTATGAGCTACATTATTCATTTGTTGGAAAGCATGTACTTGCTATGATTAGAAGTCTGAAGAAATTTAGACATATGATTTCTAACAATAAAATTAATTTGATGGTTGCACATCCTTTTGTTAAGGAATTTTTTCTGAATAAAGATTTCGACACCAAAAGAGTTGGCTAGATCACAAAGGCAATGGAATATGACATTGAAATTAAAGCTACCAAGCTGGTAAGAGGTAAGGATTTATGTGAAAAACTTGTTGGAAATGGAGATAACACTCCAAAAAATGTTTCTGAAGTAGTTTTGGCTTTAGAAAACAATGAACAAGTTGTTGTCCCAAATTTGCAGAATGATTGGGTAAACGATATGATGGTTTTCTTGCAAACAGGATGTTGTCCTGAAGGTTTGGAAAGATAAAAAAGGAGGTATTATAGATTGTAATCCATCCCTTCTTGTTTTCTGAATAATGTACTATATAGGAGGGATTATAATGGTGTATTGCTGAGATGCATCAGTGGAGATCAAACTGGTAAAGTTCTAGAAGAATTCCATGATGGACCAGTAGGTGGCCATTTTGCTACAAGGACAACATCATTGAAGATAATGAAGGCTGGCTATTTTTGGCAAAACTTGTACAAGGATACCTTCATATGGGTGAGAAGGTGTTTGAAATGTGCTATTTTCTCAAACAAGCAAAGGTTAGTAGCTTTACCTCTTAATCCAATTCAAGTTGAACAACCTTTTGTCAAGTGGGGTCTAGATTTTATTGGCCCCATAAACCCATCATCAAGTTCAGGTCATAGATATATATTAATAGCAATAGATTATTTTACAAAGTGGACTGAAGTTGTTGCATTAAAAGATGCAAATGAAACTTCAGTTCTAAATTTCAATGAAGATCTAATTGCAAGGTTCGGAGCACCTGAATCCATTGTTTCTGAAAATGCTTTGGCCTTTTTAGGTACAAAAATTACTGATTGGGTAGTAAAGAACAATGTTTATCTTAGTAACTCATCCAATTATTACCCACATGGTAATGGACAAGCTGAATTAACAAATAAAAATCTGATTCGCATCATCAAGAGGACTATTGAAGACAACCAACAAGTTTGGAGCAACAAGTTAAAGTAATCCTTGTGGGCTGATAGGATCACCCTAAAATTCTCAACAGGTAACTCACCTTATAAGTTGGTTTATGGAAAAGAGGCAAGATTGCCAATTTCAGTAGAGTTGCCCAGTTTGAGCCTGAACAAGGAATTGGATATGCTGGACCAGCAGCCTATGGAGGTAAGGTTGGTTGAATTAATAGAGTTAGAAGAGATTAGGAAAGAATATTTTCAGAAATTGGAAGAACATCATGTTCAAATGAAGAAGACATTTGACAGAAAATTTGTTGCAATAGCCTTTCAAGAAGGTGATTTAGTTCTGAAATGGGATGAGATGAAAAGTAGACCTGGTAAGCATTCAGAATTTGATGTCATTTGGGATGGTCCATTTGTGATTACTGGATGCAAGGCCCATAATTCTTTTCAACTCTCAAATATGGAAGGAGAATAATTTCCAATCCCAGTTAATGGTATCCACCTCAAGCGTTGCTTTTGAGGTTAGTTGGTGTGAATAAGTGCTTTGCACATAGTTAATTTCTTTCAGTTAGTAATTTTATTCACACAATGATCAAATCAAGAAGATACACACCATGCATAATCAAGAACCCATTGGGGTTCCCGGTTATAAATGATGAATACCTTAATAATGTAAACATGGTGGAAAGAGAAGTTTTTTAGATAGTTTGCTTTGAAGTTTTGAAGGTTAGAATGAGATTGAACAACAAGATCAATCACATGATATGTACATTATAATCACACCCATCACATGAGACATGGATAATTTCTATTGTCCCATATCATACGCATCATGGTCACACCTATACCATGCAACCGAGGTTACTGTTCAAGCTCATTTCACCTTTGAGTTTAGTTTGTTTCTATTTCTAGACAACATCATCATCATATGAGTTATGCCCATCACATGATACATGGATAAATTCCATTGTATCACATCATAAATATATATTTAGACAACAATGATGAAGCACAAGGTGTTGTTGATTGATAATTTTGCTTTCTCTAAGTGTTGGTCAGCACAGGTTTCAGTTTAGTTTCAGTTTTCAGTTTGCAGTTTCTTTTTAGTTTGAGAAGTTCAGTTGTTCCTAAAGTTGAAGACTCTAGCCCAATGGATAAGCAAAAGGCAACTGGTCTATGTTTTTTGTTCAGTAGGCAAACACCCCTGGAAGGTCCCTAGGAAATGTTATTATTTTAGTTTGCACACTAAATTGGTACATTGATATTGTTTTACATTGGATTATGGATTTTATAGTTTTTGTCCTAAGTTGTAGAATTGCCTAAATTCAAAAGATAAAGTACACTTGGATCATGACAACTATAAAAATCATAAAGATTGCATAAAGGTAAACCTATTCAACACTACTATTCAACTAATGAAGATAAAATACATTGATTTTGCATTCATGTTAACACTGATATTGTACTCTAAGTATTGATCAGATTTAAACTTTCAATTTCATAATTGATCATTACATTGTGCATTCAAATTGAATGTAATAAACAAGTATTCCTTCATAGGTTACATCTTTCATATTGTAAACTTAGAGAAGATGTACAATTCTGAAAGTAAGAAAGGAGCATAAAGAAGGTTTAGGGGTCCATGCATTGCCTTTAAGAGGTCTTCTGCATGTTGGAGCTGAGTAACTACATCATTTGAACCTCCATGTCTTTAACCTTGTCTTTGGCTTTGTCTCTGCCCTAAGTCTTCTTCTAGTTTTTCCCTGCATCATGGAGAGAGGAAATAGTTAGATCCAAATTGGATCTAAGCAATACATAGATACCTAAAACTGCATGCTACAATCAAATTTTTAGAACTGCACATTTATGAAAACATCAATGCAATAGAAAAGTATGCATCTGCATTAACTAAATAAAGTATCAAAGGGACATAATTCTATGAAACCTTTTACTACATATAGTTGTTATCCTACATTATTCAATAATTTCTATTTAGGAAACTAGAAAAATCTGAATCAAAGGGACTTAGTTCTTATAGCTGAGAAACCTTTTTTAGAACATCAACATGTTAGGCTAGTAAACCCAACCAGCAAACCAACATTCATACATAAATGTCATTCCACATGACATTTACATACAAACATTGATTAATTGATTGTATCCACTAACCTAACATGTGGATTTGGTGGTGTATGCAAGCAAGAGAAACAAAAGTATAAAAATGCAGAAAGAAACTGTAACACCCCAAAATTGGCATCTTGCAATACTAACCAATTTTGTTGCATTTGTCACTCTTCTAGATCATCAAAGTCCTATTGTACTAGGCAATTCTGAGTTTTAATTGACTCTACTCGACCTAAGTGTCAAATGTAGAAAATCTTAAATCTGCATTAATCATACATCATATTTAATTCCTTAATACCTATTTGGCTAAACAAACCTTATGATTGAATTAATTTAATTAATAAAGTCCTAGCACTTTAATTAAATTAAATTCACCCTCTTTAGCTAAAGACACATGAAAAAGGAATTAAACAAATTTAATTATTAAATAAATATCCTCATTTCAATAATTGAATTTAATTATTCATATAATT
>MU226380.1:3245201-3256120 GCA_018584345.1 Thuja plicata
TCTTATGCATCTTTTCCCATGTAGTTTGGGAGGATCAGCTATGGAATGGTTCTCTAGACTACCAACTGGCATCAAGACCTTTGATGAAATTGCCAATTTATTTCTACAACATTATTCTCACAACATCTAACATCTGGTTCATATTTGAGATCTTTGCAACTTAAAACAAAATAATGGGGAATCTTTCTTGGCATTTCTCCAAAGATGGAGACAACTTTATACACGATATTCCTGCAAGATACCTGAATCAGAAAAGTTGGATATCTTTCTCGATAATCTTCTCCCCAACTTTGGGTATCAAGTACAGCTACAAGGTCCTCTAACCTTTGATGATATGATCAAACAAGCTGTAAGAATCAAGACATTTATGATCAAGAAAGGAGAATTGACCTTACATAAGGAAAATAAACAAGGGTGTTCTTCCTCAAGCAAAGATAAATCCAAATTTCCCAAGAACCAAAATGTTGTGAATGATGGTGTTGTAGACAATGTGACTGCTAAGCCTTCCAAGGTTGCCTTTAATCTCACTACCATGATGCAAGCAGCCAAAGCCACTGAACAGGCTGCGGCAAAATTCAAACCGAGTACTTCATGATTTTCTCGACCTAAACCTTGGGCTCCTAGGCCCAAGCGTGAATTCACTCCTTTAGGAGAACCTCTCGAGGCAGTTTACAAGACTCTTATGGACAATCAGTTACTTACTCCATTGGCTAATCCATGACCTTACGATCTACAACCAAGTCCCTCATGGTGGAATGAATCCGCTTATTGTTATTTTCACCAAAACAAAGGTCATAAAATAGCTACTTATCTTAAGTTGCAGCATACAATCCAGGATCTCATTGATAGTGAGGTTATTGTTGTGGGAAGTCACAACAAAAATTCTGATCACCAAACTTTCAAAGACCCATTTCCTCCTCATGGAAAAGGTGAATCATCTAAAGGCAAAAATACTGATGCTAAGTTCAACTATACTTACACCAATAACAACAATGTCATTAATATGGTTGAACCTGTTGACATTGAATATTGTAATGTCCTCATTCTTAAGGGAAATAAAGATACTTCTAAGTCTAAAAAACCTTTCATTTTGTGAGGGTCTACACCTCTGTCTTCTGAACAAGGACAGTCTCAAGTGAGCGCTAATGTTGTTACTCAATCTCCCGCTAAAATCATTCTCAAAGGCCCTGAGCCTTCTCTATCTACATCAACTCAACCTTCAGACAAAGCTAAGGTTGACTCTGTTACTAAGAGTCCCAAAGTGGGTTCCTCATCTAATGCTACCAATTACAACATTCTTGATCAATTACAATGTACTAATGCTTAGATAACTATTTTTGAGCTCCTGAAATTCTCCCTTGCTCACAGGGAAATCCTAGACAAAGCCCTCACTGAGGCAAATGTCCCAAAAGATCTTGATCTTGACCGGTTTCAATCTATAGTAGGTCACTTGACCTCCTCACATTATTTGTCTTTCCCTAAGGAAGACAACCATTCTTTGAGTCACCCACATAATAATCCTTTGCACATTGAAGTCATGATAGGTCCAAAGCGTGTTCGCTGTGTTCTCATAGATAACGGCGCTGGCCTAAATATTTGCTCTGCTAGTTTCCTTATTGAGTTAGGCTATGGTGAAGATTGCATTGATTCTCACAAAAATATTTCCATTAAAGCCTATGATGAGGAGGAATGTAAATCCAAGGGGCTAGTTGTATTGCCAATTAGAATTGGTCCTGTTGAACGAGATGTTATCTGTCAAGTGCTTGACATCCCTTTGGCATACAATATCCTGTTAGGAAGGCCATGGATCCATGAAATGCAAGATGTCCCTTCCACATACCATCAGTGCATTAAGTTCGCATTCCAAGGTTCTAAAGTGACTATACCCGCTAATACACGCTATGATTGCAATGCCCTCACAAAATCTGCTGACATCCTTGTGCCTACTAATAGAGAATCTATTGAACTCCTTGAGGATAAATTAAAAGAAATGGAAAAGATTTTGACACTCAAAGAAACTAATATGGGAGGATATTAGATTGGACCTATGCTATCTATTACATCTTTTCCTTTGTCTCCCTGTTCCTTTGGGAGACCTTCTGAGAACACTAAACCTTCTACGGTTCCTCCTCCAACAAAGTATCATGGTACCTTTGTACAAGCCACAATACCATTAGAAGAAGAAGCTGAAAATAGAGCTATCAAAGCTTGGATCTATAAAGGAGAAGACAATTATGAAAATACTCCTCTTTATGACATGAAACTTGAGCAATATGGTAAAGGTTTACCTATTATGCAACGTTTTGGCTATAAAGGAGATGGTCCCATAGGTGCAAATCATAAGGGATTGATTGCACCACTTGAAGCTATCGGTCATAGAACACGTGACTATATAGGTATAGGCTTCCAGAAACTCACATTCCAACTAGGAATAAATAAGTTTGTACCTTGAGAAGATAAGAAACCAACACCTGAAGAACCACCTAAAATTGTAGAACCTAAAGACAGCTTTGATGAGGATACTTTTCCTTATCCTATTCTTGTAGACCTGGCAGCATTCTTTGCTGAGCCAGATAACTTTGTATCACATGTCAGTATAGTAGACACTGACAGTGATTCTGATACCACCACTTCAATTTCTCCATTAACTTATGAAGAGTGGAAAGACATATATACTTTGAACCCTAGTCATCAGGGTGATTTATTCATACCACCACACTTTCAAGAATAGCTTGACCAGGAATTCCAGTCACTTCTCATTACACAAGAGACAGCTGATGCTACAAACACTACTAAAGTACCTAGGTCAACAAGTGCTCATCTGACCATAGCAGAGGTTCTAGGTAGAACTCATCCCAACTGGGGACAAAGGGTTGATTTCACCCACGTTCTTGATATGAGACCTAATGATGAAATGGACTCCCATGAATATGAGTTTGATATCTTGTCATATGCCACTTCTAACAGATATATAGATACAACTAATGCATATGAAAACCTTCTCGAAGTAGGTGGACGGTCTAGTGTAGGGTCACATGAGTTTGACTCCGTAGATGTTAACATGTCGTCTACTACAGTCGCTAGGAATCAAAGGAATTTGACTATACCTCTGGATGAGATCGCTTTGGGTCTTGACTTACTTATCCATGCCTTTGATGATTATACCATGAACGCACTTGAACCCGTCACTCCTCTTTCACTTCACCATCCCGAGCTTATAGACTGGAACTCTACCTCCCCATCTAACAAAGTCCTTATGTTCCAGAATGATTACGCTCTTGCCTGTTACCTACATGTTGTCGAACCTATAATGTCTCCCACTAGCGAAGAAAGTGTCAATATGACTGAGGCAGACATCAAGTATCTTAGTCACAAAATAAAAAGAAGAAAAATAAGGCACTCTGATGGTTAAAACCACCTTGTGGTAGTATCAGAGCCTAAAAAAGTCAAAATAAAAGATGTATCCAAGGGTGAAAACCTCTTCGAGGCACCCGAGGATGAGATACTTGATGCCCTCCCAAGTCATTTTTAGGAAAAATCATCTGTTCTTATTGAACTAACTCAACCTATCAACTTGGGTACAGAGGTAGAACCTCAGATTATTCACTTGGCACAATCACTATTAGAGGCAGAAAGAGAGGAATTCACTACATTCTTCAGGAGCAAAAAGATTAACTTTGCATGGAAATATTCAGACATGCCGGGGTTAGACCCTAATCTAATCATGCACCATTTGTCCATTTCATCAGGTGTTAAGCCTGTCAAGCAGAAGCTTCACAAAATGCATCCACACGTAGCTCTACTTGTCAAAGCTGAATTGGAGAAATTGCTTAAGGTAGTGTTTATCAGAGTAATTGATTATGCCAAGTGGATCTCTAATATTGTTCAAGTATCAAAACATGATAAATCCATAAGAGTCTACACAGAATTCAGAGACCTAAATTTGGCATGTCCTAAGGATGATTTTCCATTGCCTAATATTGATATGATCATAGATATGACAACAGGGTATGAAATGTATTCACTAATGGATGGTTTCTTTGGCTGTAACTAGATAAAAATTGTGCCAGAGGACCAAGAGAAAACTGCCTTCACATGTGCCTGGGGCACCTTCTGTTGGAATGTCATGCCCTTTGGACTCAAAAATGCCGGTGCTACATATCAGCGAGCTGTTACTACCATATTTAATGACATGATGCATAAAACAATGGAAGATTATGTGGATGACACTTTGGCTAAGAGAATGCACCAAAAGAAGCATCTCGTTGATCTAGGTCCTATACTAGATCATATGGAACAATTCAGTCTGAGGCTCAATCCTAAGAAATGCACATTTGGCGTAACATCTGAAAAATTGCTTGGCTATATCATCTCTGCCAAAGGTATTGAAGTGGATCCTGCAAAAGTACAAGCTATCATGGAAATGCTACCACTGAAAAATATCAGACAAATGAGAGGACTTCAAGGCCGAGTGCAGTCTATCTGGCATTTTATCTCTCAACTGGCGGACAAGTCACAACCATTTACAAAGACTTTGCACAAGGGTGTGGCTTATCAGTGGAATAAAGAATGTGATGAAGGGTTCACACAAATCAAATAGTATCTTGCGAACCTTCCAATCTTGATGCCTCCTATTCATGGGAAGCCACTTATACTTTATATCTTTGCTACGGATACATCATTGGGTATCCTTTTGGCTCAAGAAGATCAGCACAAGAAAGAAAGGGCTATGTATTACATTAGTCGAACTCTAGTCTCATATGAAACAAAATATTCTGCTATAGAGAAGGCTTGCCTTGCAGTAGTGTTTGCTTCACAAAAATTGTGGCACTATATGCTAGCTCATACTACACGTCTAATTGCTAAAATTGATCCTCTAAAATATTTGCTCAGTAAAGCTACCCTCACAGGTAGACTAGCTAAATGGGTCATGCTTCTCAGTGAATTTGATATTGAATATGTTGAAAGGAAAGCCATTAAATGAAAAGCAATAGAAAATCAGTTGGCAGAAGCACCTCTAGTTGATCATCAACCATTGCACATTGAATTTCTACATGAGTCCATATTACTTCTTACACTTCGCTCATGGACTATGTTTTTTGATGGTTCATTTACCCAACAGGGGTCAGATGCTGGGATATTGTTCATTACACCTCAAAGGTACTCTTTACCAAAAGCATACAAGATGTTGTTTCCTTGTACAAACAACATTACTGAGTACAATGCCCTAATCAATGGTATGAAGATCACCCTTGAGTGGCGTGTAGATGAACTAAATGTTCTTGGAGATTCATAGTTGGTCATCAATCAAGTCAATGATATCTATCAAAATGGGGACGACAAGTTGGTACCTTATAAATGGTTGGTTGATGATCTTAAATAGTATTTTACTCATATCACATTTCAACAGGTTTTGAGGGTAGATAATAAAGTAGTAGATGCTATGGCTACTCTTGCCTCTATGCTACAGATGCCTGAAAATGATTTTAGACATGAATTCCTAGTGGAGATGTTACACCACCCAGCCTATGACTCCCCTGATTCCCGGATGATCTATTCTATTATAGGACATGACTCATCCTGCTACAATCACATCTTCTCCTACCTTTGTGACCAAATTGTTTCGGACACTTACTCCCAGAATGAGAAATGTCACCTAATCCGCAGTGCTTCACGGTTCATCATCATTGCTAATGACTTGTATAGATGTGGTCTAAATGGTATCCTCCTTAGGTGTTTAGAACCTGATGAATCCAAACAAGCGTTAGTAGAGGTGCATGAAGGCATCTGTGGGTCACACTCTAATGGCCTGACATTGGCCTATAAACTTATTAGAGTGGGTTACTACTGGCCAGATATGGAAAAAGAAGCAACATAGTTTGCTAAGTCTTGCAAACAATGTCAATTACATGGAAACTTGATTCATGCTCCAGCCAAGGAGCTTATTCCATTCATTACTTTCTGGCCATTTCAAAAATGGGCCTTTGACTTAGTGGGTTAGATCTACCCCTCATCCTCCAATGGACATAAGTTTATCATCACAGCTACGGACTATTTTACTAAGTGGGTGGAGGCAGTCCCTCTCACCATTGCCAGTGGCAAAATAGTAGCTATGTTTATTCTCAACTACATCATCTGCAGGCATGGTGTACCCTCAGCCATTATTATGGATAATGGGGGAAAATTTAAAAACAAGGACTTAACAGAGCTCTGATCTAAGTTTAAAATTACTCAACATTGGTCTTCCATCTATTATCCTCAGGGTAATGGACAGGCGGAAGCATCCAACAAAACAATCCCTAAGATCCTGCATCGCACAGTGCATAAATTTGGATGAGATTGGCATCTCCGGATCAATCCAACTCTTTGGGCATACAGGACAAGTATAAGAACACCAACAGGGGCTACTCCCTATGCGTTGGTTTATGGAGCAGATGTTGTGCTACCTATTGAGGTTGAGATTCCTTCTCTGTGAGTCTCTCTGAAAGGCCTCATCATTGATGAAGATACCAGAATATCTTGGCTACAAGAGCTAGAATTACTTGATGAACGTCGCCAAGTGGCATTCAATCACCTTAGAGCATACCAAAAGAGGATTTCCAAGAGCTATAACAAAAAGGTTAGACCAAGGGATTTCCAAGCGGGTGACCTCATTCTGAGGGAGAACCCTAAGAATCAGCAACATCAGATCCAGAAAGGGAAGTTTGAACCAAATTGGCTTGGTCCGTATATTGTTACTGTAGTGTTTGGGTCTAGTACCTATCAACTCTCCACTACTGAAGGAGAACAACTCAAAGAGCCATCAATTCTCTTCTTTTGAAACAGTTCTACAGCTGAGACATCTTCAGTATGCTCATGTATATACTAAAGTCCTGAAAAATTTATAAAAATCTAAAAAATTCCTAAAAAAATTGATCATCTTAGTGAAAACCTAGCGATAGGCGCTTTGATGTATCTCCAAAAAAATCATATATTCCAAAAAATACAAAAAAAAATTAAAAAATTGAAAAATACAAAAAACAGAGAAAAAGAGAAAAAGTGTCATTGATGAAAACCTGGCAAACGAGCGTCATGGTAGCAAAAAAACAAAGAATTTCTACCAAGAAGGTGAAAACCTGGTAAACAAGTGCCTCTTGTTTCACAATGCCATATCTATCGCAGCACCACTTGGCTTGACGCATTTTCTTTCCTGCATTGCTGCTTTCTTGCTTTCCTGCATTGCTGCTTTCAGTTCTCGTCAAGACAGCAACTCACATGGATTGAAACTAGTCATACTCTCAGGGTAACCCTCCTGATCTAGGGTGCACTGTCCTTTTATCTTTTAAGGATCTTCTTCACATCAGTCACCAATGGTTCTTACTGCATCTGCCTACTAATGTATAGCTTATACCACGATCATTTCATTTGTTCATCTCTCTCGCGTTAGTCACCAGTGGTTCTCACTGCATCTGCCTACTGTCGCTATTCTATCGAGATTGCTCACATTTGTTATAGTTGGAGTTGTACTCAAATGATCTATCTATTGATACTCAGTCTTGACGATTCTATGCTTTAGTTTGTACATATCTTTTGTCACTTTTGTGACACTCTGGTTCCTTTGCGGACCCTCCTAACTTGTCATTGATTCAATGCCATACACTTGGGGGAAATCACATCTTGTTTGTCCTTGCAACATACGTCAAGTCAGTCATCATTACTTGGGGGCATAGGCCCCCCATTTGGTCATATCTTTGGTTTACACCTGGGTAGGTAATCTTGTCACTTCTCAAGGACAACTCACTACTAACACAAACTGGTGTTTTTCAACACCACCATAAACAGTGTTTTTTAACACTATCTTTGGACATGTCTGTGTTTTTTTAACACATATCGGATATCTCAAATGTAAACATCTCTCAATAACATTCGAACACAATGCACTCACATGCACAATGGTGTTTTTCAACACCTCATACACATGAACACATTCAAAAACTTTGAAATAGGTTGAGCTATGCTTGAAAATTTCTTTGTATGCTGTCTATTCTCATGAATTTCATTGATATTTTATTTGTCTACTGCTTGTTGGTGTAGTCCTGATGATCCGGAAACATAAAATAAATAGGGTGTATGTGATAAGAGCTCTTGCACTAAGGTGGAACAGCCTCACATCCCTCGATCTTGTTTATTTGTACGCCATGGTGAGGTTGGTACCATCTCCTTGACTGTTATTTCTCTGACTGTCATTGCTTTGTTTGTTATTGCTCTACTTGTTTACGCATGATCACACTCATAGTTATCTTGGCTTTGAATGCCTTGATACTGGTGTACTCTTGCAACATTAACTGGAAACAATGTTCAGGTCATCTTGGCTTTTGTGCCTTGCTGCTTACGTTCATTTCCTACATTTCATCCGATGAAAAGTCATATTCATATCCTTATGGTTGCATTGTGGTGCCAGTAAGGGTTGTATCAACTTTGATGGTCTAAAAAAATGCTCAATGATGATGATTTTACGATGGGTCTCACAACCATGTCCTAGAATTGCACTCTCATATTGCATCTAGCATAGAATTGTATTTTCATATTGCATCTAGCATAGGATTGCATTTTCATTCTAGACTTGCATTGTGGCAGCAATTCAGTGTTCTCTTCTTTGCATTCTCCTGGGTTCATACATAGGGGAGTTCTTCTTCAGAGTCTTGGTTTCATCATGACTTCCCAAGTGTTTGATCCTTGCTCTCTATCTTTAGCTATATGCTCAACCCATTTTCAGGATCGAAATCAAAATCTGACACTTCTATATCGCTCAAAATTGCATTTTAAAATTTTTGGGACTGACGTGATCGGACGCTTGTGCAGTTGACTTTCTGACGTCACTTTCTTCTTAGAATCTTATCATATCATCATTTTCTAAAATCTTTGACATTTTTTTCCTCAAAAGTCAACTCTAGTCAACTTTGGTCAACTCTATTCCAACTTGGTCAACCAAACCTCGAAATCACTCAAAATTGATTCTAAATCTTCTGAATTCTTCCGTAATCTGTTCTGAGTTCTTGATCTCTGACTCAACATCTATCTGTGATTTTTTGCTCTCCATCATCAATTTGACGTGTCATATTTTCTATTTCACCCCCGAGGGGGCAGGATGATTACATCATTAAATCTATTTCAATCAATCTGATCTGATTTTCAAAAGTCCTCATTTCTAGGGGCATCTCATCACTTGGGGCATGTTCAGTTTTTCGTACCTCACAGTCAAAACTGGATACTCCATAATCAATTAGGGCATCTTTGTTCCTTACATCTTGTCATCTTTTAAGTATTTGAGCAATCTAACTCAGATTCTTGAGGATCAAGCTTCGTTCTGGAGATGGTTCTCAAAAACTATCTTTTTGGGACAGGTATCGGGGCATTCTAACCCTGACTCTTGATAATCAAGCTCCGTCCTGGAGATGATTCTGAACCACTATTTTACTATCTTTTGAGACAGGTGTCAGGGCAATCTAACCCTGACTCCTGAAGGTTAAGCC
Source organism: Thuja plicata (assembly GCA_018584345.1). NCBI lineage: Eukaryota > Viridiplantae > Streptophyta > Pinopsida > Cupressales > Cupressaceae > Thuja > Thuja plicata. Next base: position 3,254,714 of record MU226380.1, read on the forward strand.
TCATTCTGGGAATAGCCTTGTGAAAGATGTCAATCTAACCAGTGTCTTGGCAATCTAACCTAGATATTGGGGGACTAAGCTTCATTCTGAAGATAGTCCTAGAACCTCTATTTTACTATCTTTTGAGATAGGTATCGGGGCAATCTAACCATGACTCCTGAAGGTTGAGCCTCATTCTGGGGATAGTCTTGTGAAAGATATCTATCTAACTATTCTCTTGGCAATCTAACCTAGATATTGGAGGACTAAGCTTCATTCTGGAGATAGTCCTAAACTCTCTATTGATTATCTTGTTGGACAGGTATCGGGGCAATCTAACCCTGACTCCTAAAGGTTGAGCCTCATTCTGAGGACAGTCTTGTGAAAGATATCAATCTATTAGGTATCAGGGCATTCTAACCTGGATCCCTAAGGATCAAGCTTCGTTCTGAAGATGACCCTCGAAAACTATACTGGACCGGTGTCTTGGAAACCTAACCTAGACTTCGGAGAGTCAAGCTCTGTTCTAGAGATGGCTCTGAAATCTTTGCATCATCAATTTTTAAATCTATTCTACTGTGCTTCAAGCATCAGACTATTCTTTGAATCAAGGCGCTACTCGCACATCAATTCAAAGACGAGCAAAATGTAACACCCCAAAATTGGCATCTTGCAACCCTAACCAATTTTGTTGCATTTGGCACTCTTCTAGATCATCAAAGTTCTATTGTACTAGGCAATTCTAAGTTTTAACTGACTCTACTCAACCTAAGTGTCAAATGTAGAAAATCCTAAATCTGCATTACTCATACATCATATTTAATTCCTCAATACCTATTTGGCTAAACAAACCTTATGATCGAATTAATTTAATTAATAAATTCCTAGCACTTTAATTAAATTAAATTCACCCTCTTTAGCTAAAGACACATGAAAAAGGAATTAAACAAATTTAATTATTAAATAAATATCCTCATTTCAATAATTGAATTTAATTATTCATATAATTGAGAAAAACCTATTTATGAGGTCATATTTATTTAATTAATTGGATATTCTCTCAAAAATCTTTCTTCTGTTCATAAATAGAATCTTTGAATTAATTGTGCTTTAAAGAGAAAGAAAACAATTAAAATCAAATAAAACAGAATTAAATCAAAGAAAGAAAATAGCTAAAGCATAAAGAAAACAATTTATTTTATTCTTTTAAATAAAGCTTTCTATTTTGAACTGGCTTTTCTATCTGTTTTATTTCAAAGAGGAAAGTTTCTATTCTGATCATCTCTGAGTCTATAAAAGAACTCTCATTCCTTCCTGATTACCCCACTTATTTTCATGCATTGTTAGAATACTGAATTATTGTCACATTTCTTGATAATCTCATATAGAATAATCTCATTTTTGCAATAGACTAGTTTCAATTTCTAG
>MU226380.1:3256170-3273618 GCA_018584345.1 Thuja plicata
ATCTCATTTTTGCAATAGACTAGTTTCAATTTCTAGAATAATTGCATTGCAATCATGTCTTAGATTATCTTACATCTTTCAATTCTTAGAATAACTGTGCATTGCATTGCATTCATGAAGAAAAATCCTTCGTTCCGAGATTGGTCTATGGTTGTGAGGCTCTCATTCTGAGAACAATTTTGAAAACCCCGTCTGGATAGAAGGCAACAGGTTGAATCATGTAGGCAAACAGGATGAATAATCTCATATTCAGTCTTGTGTGTATCTGATGAAGAAGGACTATGTTGAAGTGTGTGGTGAATTAACAAGGCCAAATTTACCACATACAGAAACACAATGCAAGAGTTCACAAGTTGTAGATGATAAAAGGAAAATATAGTGGGTGTCACGAGCCCGTTCTTGAACCTCACTGATTAAAGATGCAAGAGTACTAAGAGTTCACAAGTTCAGAAAGAAAAGAAGATACATTTCATATAGGGATGCTGCTGAAAGGTGCATATGAAGAGAAATGAGGTAGTAAAGATAAGTGTTCCTAATTGAAAAGTGTTACAGCCAACAAGGAACAAACTTGTAGATCAAAAATGAGGTAACATTGTACCTTATCATTGTACAATGCAAAGATGAAATACTATGTAATGTTGTTTGAAACATGCATGTGGAATCAACAATGTTATATCAAAATAGGAGAATGACAGTAATGTTGTTATGCAGTAGTATGCATATGCAAAAGATCCAATTGCATTGTCATAAAAAATGGAAAGGATGTTTGAAACTTTAAATACTATTGAGAAAATCAAGTAAAAATGACAAGTATTCATCCTAAGTGTTGTTTTGAATAATGTTTTATGAAGTATGATAGATGACAAAAAGCAGTAGCATGTATGTTTACTATTTAATTGAAAGAGGATAGGCACATTGTCAATTGAATATGGGTGCTGCTATTATTACTGTCAGAATCTTGTTCAAGAGAAGGTATCAAAGTGTTATTAGTATGCATTTGAAAGCATCAAATGAAACAGTGCACAAAGATAGGTCAGAAAATAGATAACACTAATGTTGTTACAAGGAAGAGTGCGTATGCAAAAGAGTGAACTGTATTGTTATCAAAATAGAAATTGTATATACATGGTTCATACATTATTGACATCAGACAAGTGCTTTATCTCAGTGCTATTCTGAACATTAATACTATTAAAAGAAAAGGAAAAGGAAAAGGAACACAGTGATATCCATGTTTACAGAAGGAGAGGAAAGTGCACATTCAAACAGTGGTATCCTTTTATGACATATGGATGTACAAAATGTAATGGATAATCAGTATTGTTGTATAAGTTATGTGTGTACAAGGATAGGTTAGAAACATAGTCTATTTATATGTTGGCATAAAATATGCATTTATAGAAAATGACCAATTGCATTGTGTCAAGATGAGAAAAACATATGCATGGTTTCATTAAGTATTGACATTTAACAAATACTACATTTCAATGTTGTTTGGGTACTGTTATCTTGGAATGAGATAAGAAATCAGTCTACAGTTACATCTATTTTTGCAAACAAATGGAAAGGAGTGTGCATAGAAAACAATGATATCTTTTGTGCATATGTTCATAAGAGTGGAGCAGAACAGTATGTATTCATGTTATGGTTTTGAATTAACTAAAGAGTCAATGATGTTGTGGTAATTCATTTCTTCAGAAAAAGAAGTCAAGTATAGTATCCATGTACCTAATGTGAATATGAAGTGATGTTCTATGTAGGGTATTTAGCAAACAGTGCTATTTTGGTGCGTTGAAATGATAGTACCATGTGTATCCATCAATTATAATGTTGTTATCAAGTACAGTATTCGTGTTTGAATAAATTTGGAGAGTTTAGTGCATGCAAGTGCAGGAGTTGAGCATAGGATGTGCATTTTTTGGGTGAGCTTCATGTTATAAATGTTGCCCATAGGAGTCACGAGCCCGTGCTCGAACCCCATGGGTGATATTTTACATAAAAATGGAATAAGTGGTGTGTTCTTATGTTGTTAACTTCTATTTTCTTGCACAGAGGAAACACATGTTGAAAAATGTTCAGACAGTAATAGATGGAAAAAAGAACAGGTTACATTATGTTGCAAATTAAACATGTGATGTGTTTAGTTCAAGGAAAATGTCCATGGCTGCAACAGTAAGAAGATGTGTTTTGTTTTATGACATTATTATAGTGCTTTTAAAGAAAAACAAACATTGAATGGAGTCTATAGCCAACAAAAGATAATCTCTTAGCGAAGCATGACAACTTGCATATGTTTTAAGTTTACATCTGAAATAACAGAATAAGCCATATGGGTATCCCGAGTTCATTCATGTAGAGGTCAATTTTTAGATACAACACAGTGTACAATAATGAAGAGAATAACATATGGTGTGCAATACAGAACATAACTCAAAGTGAAGCTTGATTTCATGCTACAGAAGAGGGGATTCAACTGAGAACTAAATAAAGACCCAAATTTGTTGCCAGAAAAGATACCAATTATTAAAACCCTAAACCTTAAACAATATTGTAAAAGGTTATAGCATGTCGGCCAAAATGACATCTATTTTTGAGTAAAGACTCAAAGAAAATAGAAAGAGTAAGAGTTACTTATATGGGTATTATACAAAAGAGAAGGGTCAAGTTAAACATATGTAGAAGAGAAACCATATGTTATGGCACGAAGACATGGGTTTTAGACTAGTTTATGCATAGAGAGACCAAGTTCCAGATGCAGAGAAGGCGCCATGTGTCATGGTAGAACTCAAAGTAAAGGCTACAGTGTTCAACATGTATAGAGAGCCTGAGCTCTTCAAAGTTATAACTTCAGTGAAATCTATGACCAAGACTCACAGTCTATACAAAGCCTGAGCTCTCTAATCAAGGTTATCACTCCTGTTCGAACAAGATGTCCAAAACCCCAGCAAAGTATTCAAAAGAAACCTCCACATAGAACACCATGTGTAATGGCATGCAGTATTTTAAACTCACAGTTTACAAAGAGCCCGAGTTCACATAGCAAGAAGCTTGAGCTTCTTGTCAGGATGCAGATTCAACATCATACATCATGGCTTCAAACTCTAGATCCAACCAAACACGGCGGCACAGAAAAAAATGAAAACCCTAAGCATTACTTCCAAAACCAAATGCAAAATGGAATGTGAAAAAACATTATGCATGGTTTTTGCAAAACTTTCAAATCCACTGACAAGGGAAGTTAATGCCCTGTCAGTTGTAGTGCCTTGACATTCCCCAAGCAGTGCCATGGTAGTACCTTGAGTGCCACAACATATAGAGATAGTTCACAGTGGGTGTGTTCATGTCAGTTATGAGATGTGATTGAGTATGGAGCTAGAGTTAGCTTAGCTATGACATCAAGCTTTGTTATGGGGTTAGGTTTTTTAGACTATGGTGTTAGTTATGTTATGGATTTAGGGTTTTTATGTCATTTAAGTGGGGTTTATACATTTGGGTTAAATTTGGATGGGTTTTATATTGTATTTGTATTAAGTTGGTGAATTATTAAAAAGATGTAAATCTTTAGACATCAACTTTCGAGGGGATAGATTTAGGGCTATATTTTGGGCATCATTTAGGCCTTAAAATCAGGATGATCTATCACTTGAGGAAGACCTTTTTTTTTTTTTGGGGGGGGGGGGGTTTCNGGGGGGGGGGGATTTCATTTTCGGAATTATCCTTGGAAGCTATATATTTGAACTTTTTATTCATTTGTAAGGGTTCAAAATTTGGGGATTAAGAGGTATTAGTGAACATATTGTTCCTCTGTATATTTTCCTTATATTTTGTAACCATTTTTTTAGATTTTGAAGATAACAGAGCTGGCGTTATTATTCATATATCTTTTCTAACTTTTGCTATCTATCCTTCCAAGTTTTCTGCATTTAAGTGTATCGTTCCTTTTAAGCATAGATTAGTGAATTGTTCCAAATTCCTATTCTAAGTTATAAAGAATAAACCTTTTGTAGAAAGTACCTATTTTTTGGTTGAATTTTTACCATTAGTGGCACCAAACCCTAATAGTAAATTCTTGGTCATCCTAGGTGTTGTGAAGTGAAAACTATTGCAGATTTTAGTAATGTATGTCCTATAGGTACAGATTTATAATTCTAACAAATCTAAATCCATTTTGGTGTATCACCTTTTTAATCAGTATTCATTTTTTAGTTGTCCTTCTCCCTTTTCCCAAAACCACAAAAATCAGTATTAGGTGATATTCCAAATTCAATAGGAACTGGCCTAGAATCTAGAGACTTGTTCTCTCTTCCATCAAGGAGAACATTTTTATGTTTCAATAGGATAGATAGATTCCAAATCAAGCTATAGGCACAATCCTGATTGAAAATAGGCCCCATGTCTCACATCCTACATATGGCACCCACTAGATGTCATCCATCTCATCTAAGGTCCTACGCTAATACCCAATTGAGTTCATAGACTCATAACTAATTGGCGGCTTGTACCTACATGCAAATGGCTCATAAGCCTCTCTAGTCTCATGTGTACAAATAGGGCGTGTGAAAACTATATGCTCCCATGCCCATACCAGTAACAAAGTGCACCCTACTCCTAATGCACCACCCTTACGGTAGGCACACATGTGAAGATCATAATACAGTTGTCCCAATATGGTATAAGCCCAGCAAAACTATTGTCCATCCTCCACCATGCTGCTCAAAACTCATGTCTAGCCAATAGGGAATCCCTTCCCTGCATGATCTGGCATCATCCGACCTCCTATCAATCTGGCTAAATATAATGCCAGCCATCACAACCGTGGTCGTGTCACCATCGCCCCTGCCCATGACATCCACTTCCGTGTAGTGGGAATGTCTGCATATGCTCTCCTAAAGTCTGCCTCCACATGTGGCTCTAATCCCTCAAAGCCATACTCAAGAATAAGTCCTTGAATTGGCACTCTATAGATGCGCCACACATCATTTAACGTGATAGTTGCTTCCCCTATAGGAAGTTAAAGCTTGAGGTGGTACTGTGCCATCTCTCAATAAGTGAAGACATTAGCACATTATGCACTCTCAAGTGGGGCCAAAGATGCACATGTTCCAGGGCATACAATGTGACCACTTCCCACTCCTCAGCTGTCAGCTCCTTCACCAGTGCCATCGTCGTTGGGTAGCTCTCCCTCGCTCGAAACAAAATTGTATCCTCCTGCATCCACCACATACCCATGTCAGCAATTAGATAGTTTTTTTTCTTGATCTGGGGCATCAAAAAGTGCCCCCAGATCTATTTCCCCCCTTTTCCTCTATTTTGGGGTCAATTGGCGGAGACGCCTATTTACTCGTGCAGACAATGGTTCTTCAACATCGCCAATCTGTGGAGACAGTGGTTTAGGTTGCTGCCTCAGTTCTACGTAGACGGTGAACCTACTTCATCATCTTTGCCCCCCTTTTTTCCTCCCCTACCTTCATAGACGGTGATCATGCAATCTCCGTCTACGCAGAGGACGATCGTTGATCAACCGTCTGCGTAGACGACGGTCAGGTGACTTCCGTCTCCGTTGCCGGCTGGTTTGGAGTGGTTTTCGAGCATCATAAATGCAAAATTAAATATTCAAAATGTAAAGGACAAAGAGGCCTTCAACTATTCACAGGTGGTCCTGCATCCACAGGCTGCTGATGTGTCCTAACTCACTCTCAAAGTTGTGCACACTCTCGAATAGCCATCATCTCTTCTCTCTTCTTCCATCTTTTTGCTCTTTGTGAGTGAAAATGACTTCTCTTTGGGCCCTAGTGGACTATTTATAGCCCCTAGGACCCATTTTTTCTGTCTTTCTCCCCGTTTCCCATTCGGGTCCCCGTTTCTCTCCTCCTTTTCTTTTGGACACGCCGTACAAGTGGTTTTCTTTTCCAAGAAAAATTATTAAATTTTATTATTTTTTCCTATTATTTTCTTGAGGGAGCACACTCTTCTACCCTCGTCGCCTTAGGTTTTCGTAATCTTTCTGGGGCATCTTATTTTATTTTCTTTGACGCGACACCACTTTCGACGCCGCATCAAAAAGGGGAAAAATGTAGACGTCCAAAATCATCCTTATATTAATTTAATTAATATTCCCATAACATTATAGTTAATTTTAATTAATTATAGTTGTTATATTCTTCTATCTATTTAATTAATTAATTAAATTAAATATTATTCATTTTCATAGTATTTAAATATTAAATTAAATATTATTCCCTCTTTAATGTATTAAATCTCATTTTTATATATTTCTCGCATTTATCCCTTTTAAATAAATTTATAATTTATTTATTCCTCCACGTGACTTAATTCTACTAAACCATAATTAGTCTAAATCTAATTTAGATTAAACTAATTTGAGCCTAGATCTTATCCTACCTCACATCACTCTCACCAAATAGACTTACTCACTAATTAACTAAAGTTAATTAGGCTAATTTCAGGATTCCTACACATTTTAGTCCTAATTATTTGTTCACACGTGTGTGAGAAAATTTCCAAATTTGACTTTTCAAATTTATTTTAATGTGGTGCCAACAAGGTTTCTTACAACCTTGATGACACTTTCTTACACTTTATAAAAGTGTTTCATTGGACAAAGACTCTTACACCTCTTACAAGATCCTTCACATGTGTACACCTTGACACATCACATCACAAGTTGCTCACACGTGTGAGAAAACTTGGCCTCTTGCATGGCTTATGTGTCCCTCATGTGGCACCTATGTGGATGCCACATTAGCTCCACCTCATTCAAGCCCTCTCCTTCCTTCCAAAAATCTATAAATAGAGGCCCTTGCCAAGAGCAAATCATCTCCATTTTTATGCATTGTTATCATGCTAGTTTAGTTTTTTGAATTATTAGCTTATATTCATGCTTTTAGTTCATTTTGAAAATCTAGAAATTACATCTTAGGGTTAACAATGGAATGAATCTTAGTTTCTTTGAATCTTGCATATCATCTTAGCTTAGATCTTGCATATCATCTTAGCCTAGTTCTTGCATGTTTATCAATGGTGAAAGCTTGAGACAAGTCCCTTATACTTGTGCTTGAGTTATTAGCTTATTTTTTTTATGCATTTCAAGTGAGATTAGATATTGTGTTGGGAGAGCACACCCACATACATCTCTAAGAGAAAATCAACAAGGCATTGGGTGCCCTTGTTTAGCTCATTGGAGGTTATGATGGAAGTCTTATTTTAAAGCATGTTTTTAGATATGTTAATGTGTATTTATTAATTTATATCTCTAACGTTTGCATGTCTGAGTGTGCTCCCGACAGGTAGATTTCCAATATATACACACCCTACCAATGTCTTTGACCATACCATCAAAAGCTGTCATCCATTATTACATGTCCTGCAAAAGTATTATCCAAAGAACAAGATGCTTGAGCCCTTCCTCTATATCCTATCATGAGTCCATTCTCTTCCAAAAAGTTAAAAAAAAGTTTTTTAAAAAAATGAAAAAAAAATAATTAAAATAAAATCATTACCTTAATGAAAACCTGACAAACAGGTGTCTTGGTAAAGAAAAAATAAAGATAAATAATTTCATCTAATAGTGAAAACCTGACAAACAAGTGCTTTGGGCAATACCACGATGAAAACCTAGCAAATAGACATCATGTGTAATTCACAAACTTCTTGCATTCCATACTTGGGGAAAGGTTTTATCCATATTTCCCTATCATATCATATCCCTTTTATTTCCTCCATTATCCTATGTCCCTCACATCCCTTATCTTATCAGCATCCATATTTTTTTCTAACTTTGATCTTGACAAGGCTAGGGATCTCACTAGAAGCATCACATGTATTATCTGCTTCATGTTGTCCACATCCCTTTGGTCCACATCCCCTATATTGTCCACATACCTTTGGTCCACATCCCTTATTATATCTACATCCATTTGGTCCATATTGTTTATCTTATCACAACCTTGAATCCATATCCATTCCCCTTGTCCATTATTGATCTTGCTTATCCTATCATTGTCCTATCCAAATCCCTCTCTTGGTCTTGATATAGAATAAGGACCTAAAAATGCAAAACATGTTTTCAACATCCAATTGACATGTCCACTCCTATAAACCACATGCCAATCAATGCACTATTTTATTACCCTATCTCTACACACATAATCCCTAAGCTTGGTAAAAACATGTTATCTAATCTCATGGATAGTCCTTGGCATCCAAAAAAATTCAAGACATACTAATAGACCTTTTAAATTTATCCATCTTCTAGTCCATCCATCAATCCATAATTCCCTTTCCTTTATAGACACTGGGGCAGTCTTAAAGTCTTGAAACAAATCCTAAGAAGAGCATAAAGTCCTAAAAAAAAACCTATAAAGAGCATAAATTCCTGAAACAAAATCACTAAAAAGAGCATAAAGTCCTAAAAAAAATTCAAAACATCAAAGAATATCCTAAAGAAACCAACCAACCAAAAAATCAAAACACATCAAAATCCTTCAATAAAATCATCTCTATTACGACAAGTAGAAAGCGATGACCAAGCATCAAATCTTAAATCAAAATAATGAGCTTCATAAATTGGCAATGGACTCGCACGACCTATCTTTATCAATAATCTGATCTGTCATCAATCAATAAAAAAACTAATCAAATCGATCAATCAATTATCTTAGACAGTGACATATACACTTGAAACTAGACAAATTTGTCTTATATGGGTAGTCCATTCCTGAAACTAGACACATCCAATCAAACATCAAAACCAAACCAATCAATGGTCACTAAGGTTTTTGAATAGGTTAGTCTGTTGTCAATTTATCTTTCGCTATTGGGTTCTTCCACTCCTCAAGGATACCACTGAGTGGTGAGAGTGGCTATGATGGATCATAATCTTGATTTCTTTGTTTGATGTTTGTGGAGTATTTTCAATTTGATTTTGGGGCAAGGATGATTCATGATAAATGAAATAGGAGTTGTCACACATCTGGCAGCCTTGCAGTTCCACGATCTAAGCTAATCCCTAGAAAATAATTAAACATTCCTTATCTTTTATCTATTTATTTTTATTAGAAGTAATAGCAATATCTAGATGGTCGATATATGGGTGTATATGTATCTCTTTATTTTCAAATCAGGTGCAATGATGAATAAATTTTGAAACAAAAATCTGGCAAAGAATTGGTTACATCAATCATGTTGATCACAATGACCCATTCTTTCTTATTAATTCATTCTTCTCACTAACATTTCTTCTATCATCCAATTGGTAAAATCATTCAATCATTCAATCAATGAAAACATGTATTATAGAGGATATGTCCTTCCTGAAACCATATATTGTCGCTTGTCTTATACAGGGTATATCTTCCCTGAAACCAGACGTTGTCGCTAGTCTTATATAGGATGGGTCCTTTCGTAAACCAGACATGATTATCTCTCATCAATTTATATATTCAGACATCATGGGTCAATCTAATAATCATCATCTACTAATATTCTTCACTTCTTACTAACCATACTTCTTTGTCATTATGTTTCGTCCTGCCATCTACCATTTGTCTTATTTTGTTGAGAGATCATTCATGCATTTCTTGCACAAATAATCTCTCGAGGGGGCATAAAATCCACCTGTTATCACTGGTGCAAGCTGGGGGAGGATCAAAATCTGAGAATTCTTTGACACAACACTCAAAATCACATTTTATCAAAGAGGGGAAAAATATAGACACCTAAAATTGTCCAATGTCTGCAAGCAACAAACTTTCTTCTTAATTGATTAAATAATTCTTATTATTTAATTAATTAATGTCATTTTTCTGATTCAAATTCAAAAAATTAACATTTTGCTCCCTTCTCATAATTAAATAATTTTATTATTTAATTAATCGATTCCTCCACTTTAATTAAATAAACTTTATTACTTAATTAAATGCTTTCTTCCATTTTCTCTCATAATTAAATAATTATTTAATTAGTTAACTAAGTCTTTTATAATTAAATAAATTCTTTAATTTATTTAGTTATTTATTTTTCTCAATCAAAGCAAAGTTTCCTAAAAATAAAATAAAAATTTGTTTTATTTATTTATTTATTTTGTTCGGTAAAACGCTGAAGCCTGAGATTTTATTAATATTAATATTCCAAATTTTACATGAGACTCCATTCTCTGCGGGCACTGGTAGGAAAGAATGGAGAAGAAAACCTTCAGTTTTGCCTGGGACCCTAGGTCCAGATCACAAATTACAAAAATTAAAAAATTTCTAATAATATGAGGGCATTCCCTCATTTACAAAATGTCTGAAGGCATTCCTTCATACAGATATAAGAAGAGATACCAATTTTATGAATTAGACTCTTAGTTTATGATATCAAGACCCTCTTTGTATAAACACAATATCGGCTAATTGTGAATTGCAACCCTGTCTTTGATTCTTTAATTCCAACTAGTGCCTTTGAAATTTAATTCTTTTCCCTGCACACACTCAGACCAAAGAGACATGTCTAATGCTTTTGATAGTTGTTAGAGAAAAATGGAATATTTAGCTGCTAGATAATCTTTGTCTCAAAATTAAGAAATACAAATTAAGAGAATCTCTCTAATTTTTGATCGATATTATTAGGATTTATTTATTAAAATACTACATGATTTAATTTCTAAGATTATTGGAAGTTTGGATTCGAGTAAATCTAATTAACAATATATATTGATCCATACTGGATTCCTATCTTTGTATTAAATTGAAAACATAAATCTAGTTCCAGATTAAAATAAGGTAGCATCCCCATGTATGTTTTCTTATTGCTCTAAAATAAACCTAATGTGAGCTTTTAGATTCGCTTGACTTTCTTGTTTGATTGTGACCCTAATGTTTTTTGGTGTTAGTGTCAATATTTCACTGTAAATCTATCCACTGATGAATAGACATATATATGTCTCCTTAACAATGAGACTGGTTTATATGTTTCTATAAATATGTTATATGTGTGTGTGTGTTTCTTAATCTTTTATAATTAAATAATTCTTTTTAATTTATTTAATTATTTATTTTTTCAAAGAAAACAATTCTCTCCTAAAAATAAATAAAATCTTTGTTTTATTTATTTCTCTAAAACCTTCTCCAATTAAATAAGTTTTTTTTAATTTATTTAATTTGCTTTTTGAAGAAAACTTCCTCTAAAATAAATAAAATTTTTGTTTTATTTATTATCTTCTCTCTTGCACATAATTAAATATTTTTATTTTTATTTAATGCTAATTAAGTCTTCAATTTCAACCACTCTTCAAATAAAGGAGTATGTTTTATTTAGTTTTAAAATAGTTTTATTGAATCTCGTCTGTCCAAAATAAATATGTCTTTAATCTCAACCATCGATCAATCTGAAATCTCTATTTAAACCCCCTTCAAACCCATTTTTAAGCATCACATTTTTTTAGAGCACAATCTTTATGCAGGTATTGAAGCTAATTGAGATCAACACATCAATCTTCTTATCAATGTTCTTGAATCTCCCAAGTCAAATTGTTGTCAGTATCAACTCTAAGCACCATTCAAAGCAACATTTCAAGAGAAGAAGAGAGAAGCAATAGAAGCTTCAGATATTGAGTTTGCATTTGTTTGTTATTCTCTTTTGGATATCTGTTATTTTATTGTTAATAGGCTCATTCTTAGTAGTTGTTGATTTACTGCATATCAATCGGTACTATTAACCCCCTTGTTTGGAGTCTTCCAGATTTTCCCTACATACAATTATGAGACATGATACTCTTTGAAACATGGAAACAATCACCAAGTATGGGACCTTGCACATGTGAGGTTGAATCTTTGGAAAAGTCTGACTTTGTTTCCAATTTGTGTGAAGTTTTTAACCAACCTAACACTTAAAACATGTCTCTAACCTAATCTAACAACTTACAAAGAAAAGGGGAGAAAGGAATGCAAAAAAATAAAGAGGGAGGGGGGGGGGGGGGCTATGCACAAAATTATTATTATTTATCTTATTCTGCCTATAATTGCACAAAACATCAATAAATCTACCCAAGCTTACACAATTTCTTGTATTTATCATCTCCTAAGAATATCATGAAGGTTATAGATTAATAAGATTACAAGGAATTTAAACATTCACAAAACAAAATCTATCAAGCATGCCAACACATTCATACAATCTATAAATTGATGAAGCATGTCCAAATAAGAAGACAAGGTGATTTGCACAAGATATTAGGACATAGAAAGTGGTAAAAAATAGTTTTATTAATGTAAGGCAAGGCAAGTTTATAGTTGCTAAAAATATTGAATTATGTAAGAAAACAAGAAAAAGATACTTGAAATATGTATAGACGTTGCCTTTATAGATTAGGCGTAACTTAGTTTTTATAATGAGTTCAAATGCCAATTAGTGTGAGGTTACGTTGTAGGATAAATTAAAGAGAAAAAAATCTCTATATTTGTATCTAGATCATCGAGTTACAAAAATAGCCTAAATGAATGCACTTTATAGTCAAGAAGAAAAATCCCATGCCCATGAGATGTCCTTGTACAATATATGACATGAAATTAAACTTAAAAGTGATAAATAGGCATGTCTAGACTTGGAATAGTATATACAGGGTCAAAGAAGCAATTTGACATTGAATTTTCAGTCCTCGTCCATGTCACAATCATTGGAAGTCAAACTGGGTTGTTGGTAAAAAATTCATCGATGTATAAAATATGTCAAATTATTAGGCCTCAAAACATAATGGGGAGACTAGATGTAGTATCTCCCCAAAGACTATATAAGACATCGTTACCAAAAGAAATGAAGGAGGGACCTTGGGGAATGTCTTGTCGATACAAACATGTATCTCCAATGAGAATCATCAGAGAGACCTCAAGAGACTTCCCTCTGGCCATGAACTATCTCCCCAACCTAAATGCTCATTGGGAAGACCCCAAAGATATAACATATATGTGAATGCATTATTTTGTCAAAAATAACCGAGAAGAACTCCTTCTGACATCCAACTATCTCGTTGATAGGAAAACACACTGGTGTTTTATCACACTCTGTGTGTGTAGAAAACATGTTGAGTTATCAAAAAAATATTGAGAACACATTGTACTAGCAACTGATACAGAAAACATGTTAAGTTTAGCCAAGCCAATACTAAAACACATGTCAAGTTTAGTCCATGATAAAGTATCTTAGATCAATTATCTTTGATGGGCTTATGGTGGAAAAAAATTCCAATAGTTACTTTAGGAAAACTCCTTAGATTCATTGTGTCACATCAGGGAATAGAAGTTGACCCAAAAAAGGTTGAAGATATAATTGATATGCCTCACCTATAAATACCACTCAGCTTTGAAGTCCGCAAGGAAAGCTATAGTCCATCTAAAGTTTTATAGCTCAATAAATAAATACATGTCACCCCTTCTAGCATCTACTCCACAAGGGAGTCCCTTTTAAATAGATTGAACAATGTAAATAAATATTTAAAGCAATCAAGTACTACCTACTCAACACTAGTTCTCATGCCACTGATTCTAGACAAAACATTGATCCTAAATGTATCAATAATGTCCTCCTCCCTAGGAGTACTTTTAGAAAAACAAGATCCAAAAAGAAGAGAATGTGTCATCTACTACATCAGTCAAACACCCATTGGCTATGAGCTCAATCATGTTTCTATTGATAGAGTGTGCTTGGTTGTTTTATTTGGTTCTTAAAACCTTGGGCATTACATGCTTAGCCATAAGACATTTCTAATTGTGAAGATAGACCCATTGAAGCATCTCTTGAATAAAGCCACACTTATAGGAAGAGTGGCCAAGTGGGTAATATTTCTAAATGAGTCCAATATTGAATATGTTAATAGAAAAGAAATCAAAGTCAAGAAATTGTAGACCAATTGGTTGATGCACCTGTACCATAAAAGCATCCAATTTTGATTGATTTTCTCGATGAAGCTATATTTCTCATACATGAACAAAAGTAGTGCAAGTTATACTTTGATGGATCTTATATTCAGAAGGGACTAGGAGATAGAATTGGGTTTAATACACCCCAAGGGGATGGTATACAAAGATCATATAGACTAAACTTTACATGTACCAATAATATAAATAAATAAGAAGCTATCCTTATAGGTCTAAAA
The DNA here is from genome assembly GCA_018584345.1 of Thuja plicata. Taxonomy (NCBI): domain Eukaryota; kingdom Viridiplantae; phylum Streptophyta; class Pinopsida; order Cupressales; family Cupressaceae; genus Thuja; species Thuja plicata. The sequence continues at coordinate 3,270,320 of MU226380.1, forward strand.
ACAACTATGCAATGGAAAATCAAAGACCTACATGTTTATGGAGATTCACATCTCATTATAATATAGATGAATGATAATTATATGACACAAGATGAGAAGATCATACCGTACAAGGAAATGGTGGGAGATTTCAAGAAGTACTTTGATTGCATAATTTTTTTATCAAGTTCCTTGAGCACAAAACATAGCAACTGATGCAATAACAAATGTAGGATCTCTTTTGTACATTCCTAATGATATTACACATTATGAATTCTTGGTGTGATAAATTATGGTCCCCGCCTTTGAAGTCCCCTTGTCTGATTTTATTTGTAAAATTGTTGGACTTGATTCCCTATGGTATAAATACATATACACTTACCTTCCCGACCTATATATCCCTCCTGAAGTTTCTTGAAACCAAAGAAAAAAATTATCAGGAAAACCTTCCTTTATGCCATCATTGTTGATACCATTTATAAGAAAGATTTTAGATAGAACACTTAGATGTCTTGATTTCAATAGAGCACAAACAATTTTATGAGAGGTGCACAAGGGTAATTACAATGCCCATTCTATTGGTCCTTCCTTGGTGAAGAAGATTCTAAAAATTGGATACTACTATCCTACTATGGAAAAATATACCAACAAATATGTGTAGAAGTGTCAGAAATGCCAATTACATGGAGACCTGATACACACACCAGCATAAGAACTGTAACCTATTACATCACCTTGGCTATTTTTGCAATGGGTACTTGACATCATTGGTAAAATTCATCCTACATCAGCTAATGGCCACAAATTTATTCTTGTTGCCACTTAGTATTTCACAAAGTGGATAGAAGTCATCCCAATGACCTACATATCCAAAAAGAAAATATCCATTTTCATCCTAAACTACATTATACGCTTGTAAAAAGTTCCTATTTCCATTGTTACAGATAACTATCATCCCTTAAAAAATCAAGATATTTGTGAGCTTTGTGACAAATTTCACATCCAACACCATTTTACCATGCCATATTACCTCCAAAGTAATGGTCAAGCTAAGGCATCTAATAAAACCATATTGAAAATCCTCAAAAAGATTGTCAATGACCCTAGTCATAAATGATATATACAGCTTAACCTTGCCTTGTGGGCATACCCACTAGTATTCACACACCCATTAGAGCCAATCCATACTCCTTATTCTATAGATATGAAGTCATTTTACCAATTGAGGTTGAGTTACCTTCATTGTGTATTCTTGCTGAACATTGTCACAAATAACAAATATCATGTGTCTAGGCTACATAAGTTAGAATTAATTGATGAGAAGCAACATAATGCCTTGAAACCTAGAAACCTAGAAGTTTGAGCCAAATTAGCTTGGTCCCTACGTCATCACATTATTATATGGAAGACACGCTTATTAGTTATCTATGAAAAAAGGCCAACCTCTTCTTGAACCTTATAATATCATGCACCTCTACATGTTCTATACTTAGTTCTCAATAATTCCCTTTACGAAAAATGTCCTGAAAAAATACAAAAATACAAAAAGTTTAAAAAGTAAAAAATTGTCACTATGATGAAAAACTCGCAAAAAGGTGTCTTGTGTGACATCAAAAAAAAAATATAAGATAAATAATTCTACCTATGGTGAGAACCATCCTAGTGGTCCCTTGGGCAAGTACCATGGTAAAAACCTGGCAATCAGGCACCATGTACAAAGACTATTGCTTCGCTACCTACCTTTTCTCTACTTGAACATCCATCATTCCATTGTCACATTGTCATTTAAATTCACACTTCCATAATAATTGGCTTGGCCTACTATATGTGGCTTAAAATTCATTAGTCATTCATGTCAGTCCTATCCTTAGCCATACCATCTTCCATCCTACCATGAGTCCATCCATTGTGTTAGTTCCCATAATAAACTATTACATGTCCTAACTAGGGGTAAGAATGATGTCATGATTTCTTAAAAGGTCTTTAAAAATTCCAAAAAAATCTTTAAAAGTTCTAAAAAAACCCTTTAAAATGATAAAAAAATATCTTCATTGTCATTTTCAATAAAATACTCCTTTTTTTATGACAAACATTAAATAGATGCCAAACACAACACAAGTCTGAGCTTCACAAATCACATATCAATTGACAAAATTATCAATTGGCCCTCAATAAAACTTTTCATCTTGTCTTATCAATCAATCAATCATTATTAATCCTTTTGTCATATGGTCATCGTGTATTATACAGAGGATGTATCACTCAAAACTAAACATGTCAGTTTTACATAAGGTACCTCATTCTTGAAATTAGGTGTCATCATCAGAATAAACATATAACAAAGAAAAGAACAATATGGTTGTTGACTTGTTTTCTAAGTGATTCTTATCTTATTTTAATTTATCTTTAGTTGTGTTCTTATGCTTATTCAGGATATCCACAAGCAATTAGAGAGGCTAGTATGGTTCATGGCTTTCTTTTTCTTTGTCTTCTATTTGTGGGATGCTTTTTTATAAATTTTGAGATCAAGTATTGGGGTATATGTATTGGCACATTCACATATGAGCAAAGGATCTAATGTAAAAATATTCTCATGGATCACAATGCTCATGATTGTCACACATACCTTGACCCTTAATGCCCATAGACCTTAGAAGGATGAAAACATTCCTTATCTGTTACAAGTGCTCGTCAAATACAAAGGGAAAAATCTCATTTTGATTTTTTAATATCTTGATGTGGACATACTTGCTTGCTAAATAAAAGTGGCCACTACTACATTTGACCTCATTTTTCTACCAAAAATTTTGACCATCAATTAAAAATATTTAGGTTGGTCGGATTATAGAAGGAAAACTTCTTTTTTTTTAAATCCATGCCCGTGTTAGTCAAAATTTTGACCAATACCATGTAGGTCAAAATTTTGACCAACACAGGCATAACTTTAAAAAGAAAAAAGATTTACCATCTCATTTCATTGTTTGGTTTTAAGTTGGGAGCGCGAAGGAGCTGGAGCGTAAAAAAGATTTTGCATCTCATTTCATTGTTTAGTTTTAAGTTGGGAGCGCAAAGGAGCTGGACCCTATGATTATTTGAAGTTTTATTTGGTGAGAGTAAAAGGAGCACTACCTGCCTATGAGGGTTTCCATTGTGGTTTGGTGTAAAATGAGGATCGCCTACCCACAAGTTGTTGCCACTGTGATTTGGTGTAAAAGGAGGACCGCCTGTAAGGATTTCCTTACTCTGCATTTGTTTGGCATTGTTTTATTGGTTACCTACTTAGGGCCCATGAGCAATGTGCTAGGGCATCATGTATTTGG
>MU226380.1:3294933-3349125 GCA_018584345.1 Thuja plicata
TGAGTTTTTCAACTCCATTAATGCACCTTGTCCCCCCTCTCTCTCCTCATTCTTCTATAAATAGAAGGTGTTTTTGAGCACAAATAAGCCTTCATTTTTAGAGTAAAATTGCATTGTTATGCTGTTAGAATAAACATAGCTTCATATCATATTTTAGATTTCATTTTAATGCATTGTTATTATGTTCATTTTTAGAGCTAAATATGCATGTTTTATTATCATTTAGCTTGTTTTAACTCAAATCTTTCATGTTAAGTCATATATGTCACTAATAGTAGCATCATTTGAGGGCTATTGTGTTTCTTATCACACTCTTCTTATTTAGAACACAATAGGTTGATTTTAGTTGCTTTATATGCTCATCTAACCATGGTTTCCACTAATGCAATAAACTATTGAAGTGTTGTGTCTCTCTTAACAGGTACAAAAATCACACACAACAATGCTATTAAGGAAAAAGATAGAGTGTCAACTTCTTTGATGACACAAGCAATTATCTCATTAAATTTGATATAGGGAAACATACATTGACATATTAATAAATGAGATTTAGTTGCAGCTACAAGATGCACAAGAACATAATGCTATCACAGTGATGTAAATAGGCTTCATAATCTAATTATAACTTCTTGTTCCGTCATATCAACAACATATGTTAGGAACTTACAGAAACACTATAGCCAAGGAAAATGATCAGTTATAGAATAATTGAATGTAGCAACAATATCATTGCTAAAATGATTAAGAGCAACAAAATAAGAGTCAAAAATAGTAATCAATACAGTAATAAAGAAAATTCATGAAGATATTAAATGTACAATAAAAAGCAAATGCTAGGTAATAGTAAACAAGGAGACACAAGATATAGTGGCCTTGATACTTTTATGGCTGATATAACTGAAGCAAAAAATCCTTAGAAAGTGTTGTGGTCAACAAGAGAAATTTATAGAATCTAATAAGTGAAGCAGTAGTTGCGAAAAGAAATCATGTCATTCTTGTCAAAGCAACATAGCACCAAAAGTAATAAAACCCTTGTTGATGGGTCATGACATAAGAAAAGTTTCTCATCCTTTGTTCAGGTTCAAAATATTCACCAGATTAATTACAAATTTCAGAAACAGAGCCAAAGAAAGGAAGATATCCAACTCTATTTAAAAAAAAAGACTGGCAGAGTAGACCCAAATTTCAAAAAACCTCGGAAGGCAGCAGTATTTTTACCCTAAAGAAAAGCAGTTAGGGTTATGCAGCATTGTGAATTTCTGTGTTCGAAGGAATCACAGTTCTTTGGATTACTATTTGAATGACTCTCACAGTAAAACTGAAGGCTCTCCTTTGAACGCTCTATTTTTTCAATGGGTAAATAAAGCTTGGAATCCACACAGGCATTTTTCAAAATTCAATCAAGCGAATCGCTCAGCAAAAATCAATATGGTAAATGCTTTAGATGCCCGGTTTTTTTATCTTTGCTAGAACTAGGTGTTAGAGTATCTATTTATCTTCACTTATTAATTAGATCATGTTGCTTTAATTATTAAGTTGTCTATGTACTCTTTTTTCACTTAAGTTGTCTCTTAGGTGCATATAATTAATATTTCATATTAATTATATTGCGCAACCTAGCTTTTACCTTTTTAGGGTTTTGTTCACCTTTAAGGTTGAACTTTTGTAATTATTGTTTCATTACTTTGGAAATACAATTTGCTCTCACTCCGCTAAGATTTTCCAAACCCTTGCTTCTATCACTTTGGTTTCCTTTCAGCAACAGGTTATTTGCATGCAGGTGTTCTTGGCGATCTGTGAAGTTGGATTTCTCAACTTCTACATGGTATCAGATCTTTCTTGCTGCTGCCTGGTCTGAGGGTTTTTTGAAGCTGTGATTCGCAGCCGACAGTGGAAAAGTTTCTTCTCTCTAGAGGGTTCTGAGCTTGCCCTTCAAAAGGCCCGAGAGAGTTGAAATACATATAAAGTTCAACATTTTTGGTCACAGTGACCTCTGGGAAATTTTTTTGGCCTCCTAGGCCGTACAACACGCATTTCAAAAAAAAATTAAAAGAAAAACAATTTTTTTTTTTTTTAGGGTCGTCGGAGCGTGCCACCCCGGCGCCACCCCAACGCTGGCCTGGCCTGGCCCACGTCCGGCCCCCCGTCGGCTCGCCGCCCATTGACCACCGTAGTCACCCCCGGCGGTGCTACGCCCAGGAGCTGCTGGCCTCCACCAGTGCCGACGGCCAGCCACCGGCCCACCACCACAGCCTGCAGGTACGGTGCTGACGTAAGCGACTAGAATATTTTTTTCTGGAAGAATTTCAAAATTTTCTAGCGGTCTCTAAATTTTTTGGTGACAGGCCCGACGGCCGTCAAATTCTTTCTGGTGGACAGTGACGGTCATTTGAATGTCAACTTTTTCCCATGACTGATTTTTTCCAGTGAGCTCTTTTTCGGAGGCGCAGTTGTTTTTTGGTTGTAACTTGAGCATACGGTGTCTATTTTTTAAAAAAAAAATATCGTCAAAAAGGTGTTTCTGAGCCAATCATGATGATGTTGGTCTTGTTTATTGATTTGGTCATTTGAGCTCTCCTTTTTGGCAATGAAGTAGAGGCTTCTATTTCCTCCATCTTTGCATCTGACATCTAGGTTTTCTTCTATTTTTTTGTACTTTTAGTAATTGTTTCTTTGTTGTACAGGGGATAGAATCATACATTGTGGGGGGTGTTTTTGCTTTCTATCATTTAATTTCAGAAAATGACCCTTCTACTTTCATCTTTTTCTTCTCTTAATGTCGGACCCCTCTGTGGCCCGGCTAACACCGCACAATTACCACACTTGGAAAGCACACATGACCAGGCTACTCATGTCACGTGGCCTATGGTCATGTCTGGATGAACACCAACCTATCCTGTGGCATCCTTTTGAGTTTCTTCAGCACAGGAATAAAATGGATGAAGCCATGGGCTTGATTGCACTAAACATCTCCGACAATCTCCTTTTTCACCTAGATGGTTTGACAACTCCTAGGGCCATTTGGGGAAAATTTTTATATTTGTTTGGCACAGTGAATGAGTTCTAGGCACTACAGCTTGATGCAGAGCTGACCACTTTGACTCCTACCAGCTTTCCCACTATGGAGGACTTCTTGATGAAGTTCAAATCTCTGCACTCAATTTTGCAGGGATGTGGGAGAAACAAGACAGATGATGAGTGTATCTTCCTGATACTCTCAAAGTTGAGAGGACAGTATCAGATCTTTTATTCTACTTCCTACTCCACCCTGGATGCTTTGGGTACTAGTCACACCATGTCTTCATTCGAGACATTCTATGATCGGTTGACATGAGAACAGGCAAAGATCCAATAGATGGATGCTTCTGGCTCTTCTAGCCAAGCATTGGTTGCTCAGTCTTCACAGGGGAAACCAAAACATAAAGCCAAACCAAAGAAAGATTCATCAGGCAATGAGTATTCCTCCAAACCTACACAGAAAAATGATTCAAAACCTCCAGCTAACCCTTCCAAGGGTAAATCTTCTTCGAAGTCTACTGAGTCTACCTCCAAGACTAAGAAGAAATTAGTTGAGACCTGTAGTTTTTGTGGAAAGGATGGACATCCTGTTTCTAGGTGCTGGAAACTTTTGGAGGCTTTAGAGGAAGCCATGCAGGAGCATCACATTTCAGCTCCTCAGTCCACATCCTCCCCTGCAGGGAAAGGTCATGCTCTTACTGCATGAGCAACAACTTTTGGGCCCACCTGGATTCTTGATTCTGATGCCTCTCACCACATGACTCACACTCAGCAGTTGGTCACCTCACTTGCTCCTTGTGCTACTTCATAGATTGCTATTGGGAACTCATCTCATCTTTCTATTTTGGGTTTTGGTTCTGTTGCATTAGCGGGGGGTTCTCTTCAGGATATTGTTTTTGTCCTTGACATTTTGATGAACCTATTGTCTATCTATCATATTTGCCACTCTAGCTCTGGTAAGATAGTTGAGTTCTCACCACATGATGTGGTTATTCAAGACTTACATGATTTTGATATGATTGTGGCTACTGGGAGTGTTGACACTGCATCCTGACTATACAGATTTGATGGATTTGAGTCTTCTGCTGGCACGGGTTCCTGTCTTATAGCACATGCAGATTCAGTGAGCAGACTTTGGCATGAGCATCTAGGCCATGTCAATTACAGATATCTTCAACAGATGAGCACACAGGCACTTGTTCTTGGGCTTCCACAGATTACTTGCACTGATGGGGTTTGTCAGGGTTGTGTTCTTGGCGAACAACATAGGGATCCTTTTCCTCACGGACGGGCTACTCGTGCTTTGGCACCATTAGAGTTGATTCATAGTGACCTCATGTCATTTCCCACTCCTTTTTTTGGTGCCATATATGTGCTTACTTTCATTGATGACTTCTCTAGGCGCACATGGGTGTACTTTTTGAAGTACAAGTTTGATGTCTTTGATTCATTTTGAATCTTTAAGACATTTTTGGAGAAGCAATCTGGTCTTTCTATTCACCGGATACGCACAGATAATGTGAGGGATTATGTGAACCAAGCTTTTAGGGATTTTTTCTCTGAACATGGTCTTCAACATCAATTTTTAGTGCCCTACACCCCTCAGCAGAATGGTGTGGCAGAAAGAAAGAATAGAACACTTTGGGAGATGGCTAATTGTATGATACAATCCAGGTCCATGGATTCATCCTTTTGGGCAGAGGCAGTCAATTGTGCCAACTATATTCAGAACTGGATGCCTCACAAGGCAGTTTGACATATGATTCCTGAGGAGGCTTGGTCTCATGTCAAGCCTGATGTATCTTCATTCTAAGTTTTTGGTAGTGAAGCATGGGCATTTGTGCCTGACACTCAGAGGAGAGCGATGGAGCGAAAGAGCCGACACCTCATTTTTGTTGGCTACTGTGAGGATGTTAAGGCATACAGGTTGTTTGATCCTGATTCCATAGAGGTCCTATTTTGATGGGATGTCCAGTTTGATGAGCGCCTTCCTACAATAGATACCCCGCTTCCAGAGTCTACTTCACTTACCACTACTCCCTCATCTCCTCCATCTTTGTTTTAGGATGATGAGGATGATGATCTTGGTGATCCCCATTTACCTCCACCACAGGATCCTCCACCAATGCCTAGATGGGCTCGTGTTATAGTTGATGCTGCAGGATCTCTGGCTAGTGACCCTTCCACTTCCTGTCACACCCGGTCTCATATTGCGGGTTCCAGTCTTTTGAGTCATGCTATTTGTGGTGATCCTCAAACATTTGTGACAGCGACAGGACATACTGAGTGGGACAGTGCTATGGAGGAGGAGTATTCTTCTTTGATGAAGAATCACACTTGGGATCTTTGTTCTGTTCCTAAGGGAAGAAAGTTAGTGCGATGCAAGTGGTTGTATCATACTAAGTTTGTTGCTGATGGTTCCATTGATAAGTACAAGGCATGTCTTGTTGCGAAGGGTTTTTCATAGGTTGAGGGTATTGATTACATTGAGACATTTTTTGTTGTCGCCAAGATGAACTCTATTCGCCTTGTCTTATCCCTCGCAGCTTCTCAGGGATGGCCCATTTTTTAGATGGATGTGAAGAGTGCATTCTTGCACGGTGATCTTACTGAGGAGATTTACATGGAGCAGCCTTAGGGATTTGTGTAGGATTCCTCCTTGGTTTTCAGACTTTGGCATTCTTTGTATCGTCTCAAACAAGCCCCTTAGGCTTGGTATGAGAATATGGACTCCTTTCTGCTTTCTATAAGATTCACACGCTGTCATTCCGATCCTACAGTCTACATTCAGTGTCTTGAGGATGAGGTTTTGATCCTTGTGCCATATGTCGATGATATTATCATCATAGGTAGCTCATCTTCTATGATTCAGGATGTTCAACGCACATTGATGGAGCAGTTTGAGATGATAGACCTTGGTCTATTACAGTTCTTTCTAGGTCTGCAGATTGTTCAGTCACCTGCTGGGATCTTTGTTTACCAGTAGAAGTATGCTCTTGACATGCTTCGATGCTTTGATATGCTTGATTGCAAGCCTGCTCCCACACCTTTTCAGTTGGGTGTTACTTTGTCTACCTCTTGCACTTTGCCTTCAGTGGATTCTACATTGTATTGACAGTTGGTTGGTAGTTTGTTATACCTAACACACACTCATCCTGATCTCTCCTTTGCAGTTGGTCTAGTCTCTCGGTTCTCCCATGAGCCTTATGAGAGTCATTGGCAAGCTGCCAAGTGTATTTTGATACATTCAGGGCACACTTATGTATGGCATTCATTACACATCAGGGGCTCCTCACATTGTTGGCTACACTAACTCAAATGGGGCTGGTGATGTTGATGACCGAAAGTCTACTTCTGGCTTTATTTTTTGTCTTGGCTCTGGTCCTATTACATGGTCATGCAATAAGCAAAATGCTCGCGCACTTTCATCTACAGAGGCTGAGTACAGAGCAGCAGTGCATGCTAGTCAGGAGATTCTCTGGCTTTGACAGTTGATGACTGAGTTTGGCTTTCCTCCTGATCATCCCACTATTCTTTGGTGCGATAATCAGAGTGCTATTCACATTTCCCACAACCTGGTGGAGCATCAGCGCACTAAACACATTGAGCTTCATATGCATTTCATCCGTCAGCAGATTTAGGATGGTGTTCTCACTTTGGAGTACATTCCCACTGACGTGCAGGTTGCTGACATCTTCACCAAACCTTTTGCATCTCCGCGCTATCTTCAGTTGCGTTCTATGCTTGGGGTGACGAAAGATGTCCTTGGGGGGTCTTGTTAAGGCCATCCTTCCTTCATGTTTTTTTTGCATGTTTTTTTTTATCTCTTTTTGGAGAGGGGTTTTTCCCACTGGGTTTTCTCCTTTATCTCTGGTTCATAGAGATTTCCTTCTATTGGGTACCTGATCAGGCCTTGTTGTCGGGAGCCTCTTTTCCTGCTTTCATAGTTGTGCTAGGTTAGCTTACCTCCTGTGCTTCACTTAAGGGGGGGTGTTAGAGTATCTATTTATCTTTACTTATTAATTATATCATGTTGATTTAATTATTAAGTTGTCTATGTACTCTTTTTTCACTTAACCTATCTCTTAGGTGCATATAATTAATATTTCATGTTAATTATATTGCGCAACCTAGCTTTTACGTTTTTAGGGTTTTGTTCACCTTTAAGGTTGAACTTTTGTAATTATTGTTTCATTACTTTGGAAATACAATTTTCTCTCACTCCGCTGAGATTTTCCAAACCCTTGCTTCTGTCACTTTGGTTTCCTTTAAGCAATAGGTTATTTGCATGTAGGTGTTCTTGGCGATCTGTGAAGTTGGATTTCTCAACTTCTACACTAGGTACGCTATGTCGGAAAATCCCTCTTATTATGTAACCAAGGCTCAGTCTAGTAGGAACCCTAATACCAGAACCATTCATTCTAATAGCCAAACCCTTAGGCATGCATCTCCTAGAATTACTTCTAGGGCACCTCCACGATAGATGCTTTATGATCAGATAATGGATAATGAATGGCTTCCAGCCCATAAAAAATGCCTATAGACTGAAGCATTCGAAGAATGGTAATACCTTTCGAAAAAAATACCCGCAAAATTCTACCTTTGAGCTACCCACCTATAATCGATTTAAGCATTTACAAATAGAGAATAGTATAGGAAAAGCCAAAATTGTGCCCTACTTTTCCCCAAATAGATGTAACCCTACAGACCCAATAAAGTCTACAATACCAGATAGTAAGGTGGATTTCCCTTTTCATAACATGCAACAAATATCTTTAGAAGGGTTATATTCTCCGCCACACCACAGATTCATAGAGGCTTTTAACCCTAACATTCATGTTCCAGATTTAATAATCAAAGGTAATCTTACCTTCGCAGAAGGATTAATGGATCATTGTGCAACTTCAGGGCTGTTCAGAAAATGGTATGACTATGGGTTAAAAATTAACGACATTCGAATATGGTTTGAAGATATCCTTGGGGAACAGGTAAGTATGACTTCTCTCTCCGATAACTATTTTTTATTGGAATGCAGAGATAATTTTTTTAAAAATAGATTACTATCTGATGATCATATTTACTATTTAGGGCACACGGTAAAATTTATAAAATGGAATCCTAATTTTAAATCGAATATGTTTGATAGTATTTCGGTGCCTAGATGGATTAAAATCTTGGACATGCCTATGGAACTTATACACAGTAAAATTATACAAAAATTGGCAAAAATATAGGAAGAATGATAGGTTTTGAACTGAACCTTCTTAGCTCATCCGAGGTTAAAATATTGATACAAATGAAAGACAAAAATGAAATTATACGACATATCAAATTCGAGACTAATCAAATAACATATCAGTTTAAACTAGAACACTTTTATGGAAATATTAATCATAAAATTTGGCTTACTTCCCATAAAGATATCAAAAGAAGTATAATATATCATACTACAGACCTTAAGAAGATTCTTAATAGGAATGAAGCTCTTGTTGCATCACCAAACTTTACTCTTATCGAAGAAGGGGAAATATGTAACTATCCTATATTTCCACAATCTGTGGATATCACTCCTGATGTGGTTTTTTCTGGATTGTGGCAGTTTTTCTATAACTAATTTATCAAATTGTGATAAGAGAACTATGAATCATTTGGGTCTAGAAGAGTATAGATATGGTAAATCACATAATATGATAGTGAGTTGTGATAAGGAAGAAGTTAATTTTATAGAAAAACAAATTGAGCATAAAACAGTCAACAACAAAATCATGGTTGGACCCCTCGAAAACACAGGGATCTCGGATGGAAATGAATTCATTAACAAAGAGAACTGGAATTCTTGAAATAATAGTAAGGGCCCAAAGAAGAGGTCTAAATCATCTCAGCCTAAGAAACGAGTTCAACCTGATCTTCGTATGACACCTTATAAGGATACAATATCTAAAAATGAGGATTTGATAGACATATCTGAAGAAGAAACCAGTGATATAGAGGAAAATAATAGACAAAAAATGGAATGGATAAAGAAAATAATGGCACTAGACAAAAACATAACATTAACAAATATTCTTCAATATCAAAATGATAAGATAGAGTAATCCTCAAATAAGAGCGAACCTGGGAAGATCTCTATAGTCACTAACTTTAATGACAAATATGGAATAGAATATGAATTTAACCAAGAGGGGAACCTTAATCGTAAGCCTTTACAGATTGTTCCTAACAGATTGAGGTTGGTTTTGAGAAGGGCAATCAGGATAACCAGAGTAATCTTAAAAATTTTAACGTAAACAACAATTTTAATGAAGAACTAGATGAGAATGAGATAGAAGAAATTAATGATTTCTTAGGATTAAACCAAGATTCCAAGGATATGCTCATTCTTAGAGTTATTGAATCAATGAGTGAAGGAGATTTTAACCTGGGTCCCAATCTGGTTCAGGAATCCGAGACCAACAAGGAAAGGAAATTAGGCCTAGCCCTCTCATCTGATGGAAAAAAGATTCCAGACTATCTAGAGAATTCACTTAAGAGGGGTAGGAAATCCCTTAAAGAATTAAGACAAAAAGATGGTTCAACTTTAGGATAGGTCAAAATTATATCCATTCTGAATGTAGGGAAGGGGAAGTACCTTCCCAAGGTGCCATGAAAATAATTTCATGGAATGTTAGGGGATTAAATGCCCCTAACAAACAATTCTTGCTGAAGAAAAGTTTATCTTTTCTAGAGGCACACCTTTTTTTAATACAAGAGTCTAAATCGGGGCAGCAAGGCTACACTAATCTTAGCAGAAAGTTAGGAATATGGGAAGTAAAAGGTGTAGATTCGGAAGGAACATCTAGAGGATTATCCTTTATATGGAATCCAAGGTTTATTTCTCCAACCTTCTTAGCCTCCAATTCTCATTGGATGGCTGCTAAAAAAAAAAATTAGGATTAATTTAGAATTTAGAATTATTAACATATATGTCCTAAGTTCCTACATGAAAAAAGAATAGTATGGAAGGAAATTGAAATCTTCATCCAAAGATACCTAGATATGAATCTTTTTCTAGGAGGGGATTTCAACTCTATCCTAGACATTAGAGAAAAATCGGGTGGTTCTAAGAGTACTACTCAAACTATGATAGAATTCAAAGAGTGGATACAAGTGATCAACAAGATGGATATTCCCTTGGATAATGGCACATTTACATGGTCAAATAGGAGAATTAAATCTGAATTGATTACTGAAAAAATAGATAGGTTCTTTTATATTGGGGATCTAACTAAATTAGGTATGTTCCTTAAAGCTAATATTGTTGCACATTCAGGATCATTTCATTATTTGATTAACTTAACCTTAGAGGAATGTCTAGCACCCAAAAAGAACCCCTTTAAAATTGAAAAAATGTGGCTTAAAGATGAGAATTGTATGCTTAAAATAGAAGAATGGTGGAAAGAAAAAACATTTAAAGGATCTAAAACCTTTATGCTAAATGCAAAACTCAAACACTTAAAACATAGAATAATTGAATGGAACAAGACTCATTTTGGAAATATATTTGAAAAAAAGGAAACAATAGAGAAAAATATAGAAGAATTAAACAAGGTTATCCTTAGAGATGGGATGAATATAGAACCTATGATGAAGAAAAAAAAACTATTAAGTAGATATGAAGATGTATTGACAAAAGAGGAATCTTATTGGAAATAGAGATCTAGGGAAGTATGGTTAGCTGAAGGAGACAAAAATACCAAATTCTTCCATAATAGCTCTAAGGCTAAATGCAATTTCAACAAGATCACAAGCATTAAAAAAGGAGATGGTACTTTACTTGAGAATCCTAAGAGCACTGCAAAAGAGACAGTTAATTACTTTGAGGGAATTTTAAATAATATGGAAGGATCGAACAGATCAACCCAAACTAAGATTTTAAAAAACATCCCTAATATCATAACTAAGTAACATAAAAAAATATTAAATGCTAAATTCACTAAAGACGAAGTGGAGTATGCCTTGAAACATCTTCACCCTGACAAATCCCTTGGTCATGATGGGTTTCCTACCTTTTTCTATCAACAATGTTGGAGTTTTATTGGGGATGAGGTGGTCTCGGCATTAGAGGGCATGAGAAACTCAGGTAGGATACTCCAAGAAATAAATAATACCTTTATAGAATTATTACCAAAAAAAGATAATCCAGGTATTTTGAATGATTATAGACCTATATCTCTATGCAATACACTATATAAACTATTAACTAAAACTTTGGCTAATAGGTTAAAAATGTTCTTGCTTATGCTAATCTCTGAAGAACAATCTAGATTTATTCCCAGAAGATCCATACTAGATGGGGTAATAATAGCACGAGAAGTCATACATACCATTCAACATAACCATAACCCTAGCATGCTTATAAAGCTTGATATAAAAAAAGATTATGATAAAGTTGATTGGAGATTTCTCTATAAATGTTTAGAATCCTTTGGTTTTTTGAGACAATGGATTAACTTAATCTTTGAATGTATCTCAGGGACAAATATGTGTGTTATGGTTAATGGTAACCCAACTAGTTTTTTTAGTATCACACAAGGTATTTGACAAGGATATATCCTATCTCCTTTTCTCTTCGTTATTATGGTAGAAGCCCTACGAAGAACCCTAACTAAAGCGAAGAAGGAGAACATGGTACAGGGCATCAAGGTAACCAAGAAAATAGAGGCATGTACACATCAACAATTTGTTGATGATAACCTCCTCTTTGGTAGGGATAATATAACAGAAGCCAAAGCAATTAGAAATATCCTAAATTTATATTCTACGGCCTCAAGGACAATAGATAAATAAAGGGAAATCTGAAATCTATTTTCTAAACACGCCTATTGGGGACCAACAAAGAATATTTAGGATTATAGAATATAATATAAGGTAATTCCCATGCAAATACTTGGGACTCCCCTTGAATAAGAGTAACAGATCAACAAATTTATGGAGTAACGTGTTAGAGAATATTGATAAAAAGACTGAATCATGGAAAGGGAAATGGTTAACAAGCTCGAGAAAAACAAATATGATCAAATCTGTTCTATCTTCTATTCCTATTTATCAGATGATGTGTGTAAGTATGCCAAGAGGAATAGAAAAGGAAATCAATAAAAAATTAAAAAACTTCTTCTGGAAAAGATCTAATGACAAAAAGAGATTAGCTTTAATTGCATGGGATAAAATATGTAAACCACTGGAGGAAGGGGGTTTGAATGTAAAGAATATTAAACAACAAAATATAGCTTTAGGAGCCAAACTAGTGTGGAAAATGTACAAAAAATCAGAGACTAAGTGGGATAAAATCCTTAGATATAAATACTTAGATGGTAGGGATCCCTTAAGCATATTCAGACACTCCCCCCCACCCCACAAAAGGATCACAGATCTGGAATTTTATATTGGAATGTTAGAATGTTATTACATATAATATTACTTGGGATATTGGTAATGGAAGCAAGGCTTTATTTTGGGAAGAATCCTGGAATGCAGGTCCATCTCTTAGTACCATTCTTAATAATGATCCAAAAATTGAGGTTATTAAGCATAAAAGGGGTATATATGTGAAGGATTATATAGAGGTTGATAATAATAACCCAGCTTTGGGTTGGAAATGGAGATCCTTTAATGACCTTGGAACTTCAAAATCCTTTAGGAGTAAAGTTGAACAAATCATAAGGAGTAAGAAATTAAACCCATCAAAAGATCCAGACAGAATAATATGGGCCAACTCCAAAAGTGGAGAATATAGTACTAAATGTGGGTACAATTCTGTGGATAAATTAGAACAAACCCATACAACACTACCTATAGACTTATGTTGGAGTAAACATTGTCTACCTAAGGCTGGGATGTTTGCATGGGCTGCAGTTCATCATAGGATCCTTACAGCAGAATGGTTCCAAAAAATAGGGTATAATTGACCATTGAGGTGTGTTTTTTGTGAGAAAGAATGCAAATCTATTAATCATATTTTTACTAATTGTGACTATTCGTACAAGTGTTGGACATGGATGGCCAATAAGCTAAGGTGGAAAACTGCATTCCCCAACAAGTTGGTGGATATCCTTATATCATGGCCAAGGAAGATGGACTTTGGATTATATGGGAAAATATGGAATGTAGCGCCATCCATAATTATATGGGAATTATGGAAGGAGGCGAATAACAGGATATTCAAAGATTAAAAAAAAATAGACTTAGATCAATTGTTAAATAAAATTGAGGCTAGTATAGGAGAGGTAGTGAATAGTCACAATATGATAGGAAGGAGAGATATGGTTTTTTCCCATAACGATGAGAAAATTAGGAAACTATGGGATGGATTAAAAATTCCTCCTTTTTTAGGCCAACATGATATTGATAAGGGAGCTTTAAGTCATAATTGTGTGTGGAGACCCCCCATGGAAGGATGATTCAAATTAAACTTTGATGGGGCTTCTAAAGGAAACCCAGGTAGAGCTGGAACGAGATGCTGCATCCATGATGAATCCAGGAAATTGATTGCAACCAAATCATCCTTTTTAGGATTAGCAACCAATAATGAGGCTGAAGGTAATGCCCTGATAGAAGGGATATTGTTATGCAAAATATTGAACCTAGAGAATATAGAAATAGAAGGGGATTCATCCTTGATTATTAATGCCATCAGAACGGGGAGTACACAAAACTGGAAACTTAATGGGCTAATCAAGAGAGGTTTAAATTTACTAGCTTTATTCAAACAATATACTATTAATCATACCTATAGAGAAGGAAAGCAACCTGCAGACCTTCTAGCCAATAAAGGGGTAGAAGGTAGGAATGAGGAAATAATAGTGGGAACAAATTAAGGAATACATAAATATAATATGAAGGCAACAGAGAACAGAAAAATATAGGTCAAATAAGGTAGAGAATCCTTTCTAAATGAGAATATTAGAAACATTGACAATAATATAAATAGTAGTATTGAGGCAACAGAGGACTAAAATATTGTTTTGTCTTTTATTGAGTATTAGGTGTAAATAAAATAATATAAACAAATAATGAAAGAAAGGAATCGACAGAAATAAAGAAGACCAATTGTTTCATTTCTCTACTCATCAATAATGCAGATTCATCTTAAGGATGGCTATCTAAGGAAGCCAAGTTTCAATATAAAATAAGGCTATCTTATAAGAAGACTAATGGCTACATCAATCAAACTGAGATGGACTAAATCTCAGATAACCTTCGATGGAAAGATAACTATCAAAATGATTAAAAAGATGATGCTAGATACTTACGATAAAATAGTAAGGGTTATTTATATCATTCTGGGGAGTGAATATATTGAAAATGGTAATAGTCACAGGGTAAACTTAGACATCCCAGTGATGTTTATTACTTCAGCTCTACATGTTGACCCTGACATTCGGGACATTGGGAGGCTGTGTAGGAAATTTTTTAAAAGGAAATATCTTGTTGACATTGGTAAGGTAATAGAAAGTATTAGGGATGACTTAACAATTCCTAGACCTAGAGAATATCAGTAGTACATAGGAATTGATAGAAACATTCCATCCTTTCCTATTATGATGGTTGAGGACAGAAACAAATATATTACAGAGTTTCCAACTATAAGAAGGAATCTAGGTTTTCTGTTTACTTTTATGCATATCAGAATCACCAGAGAAACGAATTGGTTTGATAAATTTGTAATAGAGGATGAAGTGGGAATTTGTATCCACTGTGATGAAATGTATGAAGAAGAATGAATAATAAAATTTGGGGATATTTCTGCTTTACTAAAATTATAGAAGTTGAAAAGAATTACATTTTTAATGAGAAAATGAACAATCATTTATGATTTAATGAATATATAGGATATATGTATATGTTAATGTTTGGAAATATCCACATATTTATATGTAGATATGTTTTATATAGGCGAAAAAATATAAATGGTTTTTTGTTTTCTCTTTATAAATGATAATATTAATCAATCAAATATAAGAGCAGGGATTCTTGGAATGAATGAAGAAAGAAATAATAGTATGATTATATATAAATATCAATCATGATAACATAGGAATAATTATTAGGGTAGTAATTACGACACCATCAAGATTGTGGTTTCTACTTTTAAAAGCACATAGAGAGTTAATTCTGTAGAAATAATATGAGAGAGAATAATTAAAAATAGAGTTAGTGAGGCTTTTGAGTTACAAAAGAATTAAACATAATATAATCCCTTTTGGAATCACACTCAATCTATAAATCTAAATAGAGAGACACCATTTATACTGACATTAACCAGGAGCTCGAAGGTAAGTTGTGTAGTTCTAAATTAGTTCTTTGTATTTATCTTTAATAGATATAGACTAATCTGGTGGTTGTAATACAAAAATGTATACCAACATGCAGAATTTTCATGTCATACAAACCAAAGATATGGATTTTTTAGGTAAGATTACACCAGAACAGTGGAACAGAATCCTAAAACCCATGGAAAATATGGCCAGAAGGTCTCTCTCTCTCTCTCTCTCTCTCTCTCTCACACGGGTCCTACGAGTATTAATGTGTTATAAGGGGTCCTAATGAGTCCTAATGTGTCCTAATGGGTCTTAAGGGGTCATAATGGGTCCTAAGGGTTCCTAGGACCACTTAGAACCCATTAAAACCCCTTATGAGACACTAGTACACATTATAGCCCATTAGTGTGTCCTATGATGATTATTGTGTTCTAAGGGGTCTTAAGAGACCCTAATGTGTCCTAATGGGTCGTAATGGGTCCTAAGGGGACCTAGGAACTCTCTCTCTCTCTCTCATGGGTCCTAAGGGTTCCTAGGACCACTTAGAACCCATTAAAACCCATTACGAGACACTATTACACATTAGATCCCATTAGTGTGTCTTGCGATGATTACTGTGTTCTAAGGGGTCTTAAGAGGCCCTAATGTGTCCTAAGGGGTCGTAATGGGTCCTGAGGGGACCTAGGACCACTTAGGACCCAATATGATACATTAAAACCACTAAGAACCCTAAAGAGTGTCCTTAATAAAGTCAAGGGTTTAAGATTATAATCAAAAGTCCACTAAGAATCGTGTTCAAGACAATGTGCCGATTCTTGAAATTTGGTTAAGTCTGAAATTTCCTAAAAACCCTCAAAATCTAGAATCTTTATCTTAACTCCTATGAATCTGAAACCACTCTCAAATATCTTGGAAGTATATACATAAAATGCAACTTAAGTATAAGAAAGGAACTTATACTTAAATGTTACATTTTATGTATTGGCCTAGTGCTGAAATTGGTCTGGCAGGGCCTGTTGGGCTTTCTTCCTCCCTCCCTTAAGAATTTTTCATAATGTTACATAGGGCGTACGCCCAATAGGGTGCACACCCTATTGGATTTGATTGACCAAGCTTTAGGCTCGGGCAATCAAAGCCATAGCACGTGCGCGCTATAGGGCGTACACCCTATGGCTTTTGGGGGACCAAAAAAAAGTTTGGCACCTTTTTGGTCCCCCATCTTCGTGCATATACCCATATATAGTATTAGAATCAATGAGGTCTTGGATAAAAAATTTCAAACAGAAATATTTTTTAGTATCATGACCAGGTTGATGATGGTATTGAGAGAAAGCTTTGTGATCAATTTTTTTGGGTAAAGGTTTGGATGTGTCAATTGGTTTTATGGGAGAAAGTGTTAACACATTAACATTAATCAAATTCAACATCACATTATGCAAAGATTTAGGAAGTTGAGTAAAATTACGATAAGGTAAAAAGGTAGATGACAAAGGAGCCATGCCTTTGGATGTTGCTGCCACTTGCTCATCAACATTGTTGGATGAATTGTTGATCTTAATGAAGTTCTTTGATTTCTGGAACTTGTTGAAATTGTTGGATGCGACATCACTCTTATCAACTAGAGCCATTGGAGTGGTGCTCTCAAACTGACTCACTTGCAATTGATAATTATGAAGCATTGCACATAATTGAGTAAAAGAAGAGAATTTAGAAAGTAGAATTTTATCTCTAATGTATTTTTGTAAATTAGCAATGAAAATGTATTGTATATCAATATCAGACACATGATAAGAAATCTGAGCATGAAAATTCTTAAATCTACCAATGAAATCAATCACTTTTTCTTAACCACCTTGTTTACAATGCATTAAGTCAATCAAAGAAATCTTAAGACCAATATTGTTTTGAAATTGTTGAATGAAAGCATTAACAAGCTATCAGAAAGAATCAATAGAATAAGGAGGCAAAGAACAATACCATTGCAGGGCTTTGTCTCAAAAGGTTCTAGTAAAAAACTTTTCTGTGAACTTATGGTCATGAGAGAAATAACTACATAAGGTTTGAAAGGTTTTGACATGTGTCAAAAGACCACCCTTGCCATTATAAGTCTCAAGATGAGAAATCTCTATATATTGCGAGATAACGACATGAATGATATACAAAGACAAAAGACTAGCAATAACACAAGTAGGGATGTTGAACTTGGATCAAGTCATTGAAGTAATTTGTTATTGCAAGGAAGACATAGTTTAAGCCAAGCTATTAATGGTAGAATCATTAGAAATAATGGTAGGAAATATGTTTGAAATGTTTGGAACATTGTGAGAGATAGAAGGAATGTTTGAATAGGAAAAGGGAACACTATGGTAAGTGGACATTGATGAAGGCAATGAAACACATGGTTCATTTTAAGGAATAAAAGGAGCAATAGGATTAGGGATGATAACATGTGTAGGATTGAGATTTTGAGTGTAATTAGTTATGATAGGTGGAGCATAAGTGGAGACACTAGGAATTGAAGTGAAAATATGCATAGAGGTCTCAACACTACTGGTAGATGGAATGAATCCTAGATCTTGAGCACAACCTCTAAGAGGCTTAACATTGTTATCAATGAGATGAGAGATACTACAGAAGATGAGAGATACTACAGAAGATGTTAACACCATGTTCATCATTATGAATTATCTTTCTTAAGCCTTCTACAATGGAAATGACTCCAAGATTAGAGTTTTCTTATTCTAACCATTGTTCAAATTTCCCAAAGTCATTAAAAATATTTTGGACTTGCATAAGAGAGACTCTTTAGCCTCATATTCATCATGGTAAGAATGAGAAGAGTTGTTCTCCATGATAGAATTGGTGTCACTAGTATGCATGTTGGTCTCATCAAGATTCCTAGGAAAAAAAGAAGGCTTGGGATCAAAGGAACCCATAAGTCTATGACTTCTCCTAACCAGAATGCTTTAAGTAGGACTCAAAGTGATAACACTCATACACAAGGGAGTGAAAGGAAGGGTATAGATCTAATGCAATTTTAATATTTAAAAGATATATGCATTACAAGCAAAGAAGATCTTTTATGAAAGACACATCTAACTATCAAATTCAAACATGTCATGTAAAGAATACACAAGTAGATCTATATCTAAAGAAGAATATAAAGAAGATTAGGCAAAGAGGAACTAACTACCAAATCAAAAGGTGAATTTTCACCAAAATGTATAGTGGGTGAACCAATATATCTATATACATAGAATGTAATAAAGCTATTGTCGATATAATGCACACAAGGATATCTAAACACCAAATTTGAATGGAAATGTAATGCGCCAGGTTCACCAAAAATGCATAGAATAAAATGGTGAGCAATTCTAAGGTGTAGATCACTCACCAAGATCTTGCATACATCGGAATGTAAACTCACCCTCAAGAAAAATATGATTAGCACAACCAAAAGGAGGAAGGGTACTAATGAAAGGTCTATGACCATGGGGTTTTGGAGTCCTAAGAGGATAAATGTGATATTAGAAATTAAAAAGAACAAATACGATCTAATAAAGTAAGTGCAAAGGAAAAGTAGGAAGAACAAGTGCACTTCAAACAAGATGAAGAAGGTAGGACTTTGAATCTGAATTTGACAGTCGCCAGAATATCAAATCTTGCTGTAACTACATATCTGAAAATAGGGATTTGAATCTCCATGTCCTAAAAATTTCACTAAAAAATAGTAGGGACAAGTCAACTTTTTGGGAACAAGTCAACTAGTCGACTTATTCCTGGCAAAAAATGATGAAACTTTCCTAGATCCTGCAACTGTACTTGTACTACCCAGATCCAGAATTGCAGTTTTGTAACTTGTTCCTACACACAAAATAATTGGGGGAAAAGGTTGTGGAAAGGGGTTTTCCTTAGTCAAACTCCTGTTTAGGAATCAACCTTGAAATATGAATTGAAATTGCATAAAGGAAAGTAATGCAAAAGGTAAATTGTTGATTCACTGCGTATGAAACCATCATGAGCAGATGTAGTAATCGCTCAAATCTATGAAGATGCTTGAATATGCTTGGAATCAAAAGAGTTGACCTTGGAATGAGATGTAGAATCTAGGATTCCTTCACAAATGCATAGATATATGATTTCCACTCCTAGATCTTGAATGCAGATATGCTTGATAACCACATGAAGAGAGAGATGGATGTATGGATCTTCTTGCTTGATTGAGAATTCCTCTACTTGACCATCATGGGAAAGAAACTTGCATTAATTAGAGAAGATTGCCTTGGATTGAATACATATTGGAGAAATGAATACTTAGAGACCTTGAATTGGATGCTTGCCTTCAAATCTTGACTCCAAATCCTCAATTACACAACTTGATTTCTTGAATGCGTGAATGCTTGCACTTGATTATGATAGCTTGAATTTTTTTTTGTCTTATGTCAAACGAGGAGATAAGAGGTCCTTTTATAGTAAATACTTAAATTAGAGATGAAAATTTGATCCAGACCAACCAAAATTGAAAACCTCAAAAGAAGACTCCATCATTGGGCTCCGGGAAAAATTTGGGCCCAAAAGCCCAGGTACAAGTTGACCAGTTGACTTGTCCCCAGGGATAAGTCGACTAGTCAACTTGTTCCTGGTAAAATGAGCTTAAATTTCATGGGGGCGCCAGGGAAGGTAAAAAGAAGTGGAAGGAGAAAATGTAGGTTGTTGTAATCAAGCATAATGAACATTCAAACCTTGAAATCACCAAAATGGGGTCTAATAAGTCCTAAAGACATCTAATTATGGGTGCTAACTTTTTAGGATGATACAATATGTACAATTCAGATATGACAAAAAGAAAAGCTTACTATATAAAATAATTTAATCTCACAAGGGACCATGAAGAAAAATCATACATAGAAGCAAATATTAAGTGAAAAGAAAAAAAATGTTGATAGCCCAAATAAGGGCTAGCTCTCATCATCTTAGATTTGCAACAAGTATATATGTGGTTCTTAGAGCAATATGAAGAAATAATATGTTGATTTTACAATGGAATAATAGAGACAAAATGACACTTCACCATGGAGTTCCCAATGCATAATGATATATGTGCCAACTATGAAGACACCTTCCAAGTTGATAATTTATCTACTTTATTTGAGGAGGCAATATTGGACAGTACCTAACGTAGTCAAGGATGAAGGATCCAAGAATGGACAGTCCAAACCTCGCAGCATTCAACAAACAACACATCAGAAACCATAACAACACAAGATATATTAAAATATTAACTCACATCATATTCAATAACATGAAATTTCATGCAACATGTCAAGCTGTAAGGCCTTCCCGGTTACAACGAGATACAAAACAACATTAAGACTTGGATCTGATCATAGATCTGCCCAAGCCCACAAGCTATCCCAACTATAAGTTACTTAATCTCTCTAGCTTCTCCTTGCCTCCCTCCAACTCTACCCATACCCTACTTTTATACAACACAACCACAAGTCAACTTTACAATAAAATAATTCAATTAAATAACAACCGGCTTTTAGAACACAACACCCAATGTGTTATCCATCAATCAGCATCCAACGGTCATCAAATTTGTATAAGAGAGTGAACCAAATCAGATTTAGGTCCTTGCACTTACAACGATTGATTCAAAACTCGAGGAATGCAACCCCAAATTAAATGCACCAGTCGACCAACCCAAACAAATAGAAAAAGCCCCATCGGTGATTAAGAACACCAAAACCAAACCACTCGGTGAGAGGCACAACTAAGTCGAACTCCACCGAACAGACATTGTTAGAGTAATAGTCCTTTTGGGTTATTAATTAAATCATTTTGATCTAATTACTAACTCACCTATTCACTCTAGTTGCTTAAGCCAACCTTAGGGTTTCCCCTTTTAGGTTTTTGTGATTCCTTTTTAAGGAATCACCTCTTTGTATTTTATAACAGAGATATTGTTCATAATAGAATATCATTCTTTTGCATGTGAACATGATGCCTTTGGCTTTTTGGCCTCCATAGTTTTCTTCCTTTCTGTTCTTTTGCTTCTTCCATGTGATAGGGTTATGCATGCATGTATTCTTGGGAGATTAGGATTTCTACCTAATCTAACATAGTGTTAGAGCCATCCTGCGGCTCTTTGTTCATGTTTTGGTGAAGTGTTTCAGAAGCAGGAGGTTTTCTGGTTTTCAGAGTTTTTTTATGTGGATTTAGAGGTGGGCTTTGTTTCTAGTCACTTTGGGGTCAAACAGACATCACCATTGAGCTCAGAGCACGCAAAAACCCCAAAATCCATATAAAACTTGTCCATTTTGGACAACGTGGCTCTGAGGCAAAAAAAATTTGGTTTCCAGTGTCGTACGGGCATGAAAACCGAGAAAAAAATAAAAAAAATCATTTTTTATGGTTTTTTTTGCGTTTTAAATAATGCGGCCAGTGTAAATGGAATGGCACCACCGGCGCTCCACCGCCATCGGGCCTGCCCCGCCCGGCCCCGCCGCCGCCTAGCCCTGCGCCGAACCAGCTCTGCTTTGGCCTCCTTCGCTCCGCTGGCCTAGCCCCGCCGGCCCGGCACCGCCACCCGGCTCTGCTGCCTGCGCACCGCCCAGCGGGCCCCTCTTCACCTACAGCGGTCACATAAGTGACCAAGGGCTCTGCCCTTTAGCCCCCTGCGCACGCCATATGCCCAGGGGCTCAGTTTTTTCAGCCCAGGGGATTTAAATTTTTTTTTGGTGCCCTTTTGACCCTCTGATGGTTTTTTTTCTCTAACTGGAGCAAACAAAGGTTTTTTTTTTACTTCTTTATATGATTGGAAAGCTCTTTCCGAGCTCTTTCTAATGATGGAGGTTGGGGTTTTGGGTTCTACTATTTTGATAGTGTTTTTTGTTGTCAAAGTCTGATGTTTGTGTTTGCCTTTCGAGAGCCATATCTTGCTCATCCAGACTCCTTTTTCGGCAAACCAGATATCGTCGGAAAGCTGGTTCAGTGTGTTTTTTAGTGGCAGGGGTCTTTTCTTTGGATTCTACTCCAGGTTCTCTCTCCTACGAGTTTTGCACTTTCACACTCTGACAGATTACTTGGGTTCTACAGGTATCAGGATCTCTTCCTCCATTCCGCTGGCTCACTCTTCTTTCTGACTCTCTGAGCATTGTATACTTCTCGTCTATAGCATTCCTTTTTTTTTGTAAGCACACTAAGATAAAGTGCCCGCTTCTGCATATCTGAGATTTTGAGCACCTTTGTTTGTTTGTACTCATGCTCAGTTATAAAGTGCCATGGGGGGGTTATGATGGTTTTGCCTTATGTGCTCATCCACTTTTGTCAAGTGAGTGTACCTTCCATGAAATTTGCCCCATATTGTGTGTCTAGAAGATCATTTCTTCTACTTCGACACCGCCCTCTATCCTGTGCTTGTACCTTCTTCTGCACTGGGTGTTCTTGATTCTCCTTCTTGCAGTTGTTTCTGGCATTGCATTTCAGTGTTTCTGTCACACCTCTCCTTGTTCAACATTATGGGGGGGTTCACCTGTTGGTTCTATTGCTTCCTTGGTTCGATTGAGTGATCTACGTATTCAGTTTCTGTTCCTATGTACTAGGCGGATGCGGTGGCTAGGCACCTATGCATTTCGGTGAGATGGATCATCTACTATATAGACACTCGTTCATTCCTACTTTTGGAGGTCACCTCTTCAATTGATCAGCTCTTTAGACTTTGTCTTCTCTACCTCGTCATGCACTATTTCAGTGGGCGTTCTAGTAGTTACTTCTGACAGTGTTTGCAGCTTCTTGCTTTGGAGATGCTATACATGCTCTTTTTTGTTCCTTTCTTTGGGACTTTTTTTCCTAGATTAGAGGTTTTGTTTCCTTCATCTAGATTATCTCTTTTTGGGGTAGCATTTTTCCCACTGGGTTTTCTCTATTTCCCCGCTTTACAGAGATTTCTTGTACTTGGGTACTTGATCAGGCCTTTGTTGTCGGGACCCATCTTTCTTTCTTTTTGCAGTTATCTCCTAGGTTTTGGTTCTCCCTAAGCTTATCTTAAGGGGGGGGTGTTAGAGTAATAGACCTTTTGGGTTATTAATTAAATCATTTTGATCTAATTACTAACTCACCTATTCACTCTAGTTGCTTAAGCCAACCTTAGGGTTTCCCTTTTTAGGGTTTCGTGATTCCTTTTTAAGGAATCACCTCTTTGTATTTTATAACGGAGATATTGTTCATAATAGAATATCATTCTTTTGCATATGAACATGATGCCTCTGACTTTTTGGCCTCCATAGTTTTCTTCCTTTCTGTTCTTTTGCTTCTTCCATGTGACAGTGTTATGCATGCAGGTGTTCTTGGGAGATTAGGATTTCTACCTAATCTAACATACATCACTGAGAAGTATGCTATTGAGCAAGACACCACTGAGCTAAACACACCGAACAACTACCATCAAGCAATGTATCTCCAAGAAAAATACCACCGAACACATAACACCACCAAGTTCGTCAATGAAGAAACACATCTTCCAACCGAGAACTACCACCAAAGTGACTGAGAAACTTAGGTCTCCAACTGAGCTTGCTACCCAAAACCAAAACTAAACCCAAACATATTTTTGGTGATACAGGATTGCCAACTACCCCAGGATACTCCTGCATCAGACAACCCAAATGCAAAAAGATGTTCTTAATAGCTCAATGAACATCTCCTGGGATTCAACACATAGATCCCATACTGGTTCTTGATATACATGTCATGCGAGTCCTCAACCGATACACTCTTTCCTCGGTTCTTCTTCTGCTTCCTTTTACCATTAGTACTTTCTGATTTTCTTTCAACTCCCTGAACCTTAATGTCTTCACCAACCCCTGCAGTCATCTCAAATCTCTTTCCAATGCTCAAGTTCTTCATTCCTTTGCCTTCATCCTTCAAAGGAGTCAAAATAAATTTTTGTTCATCTTTCAGAATAGTAAAGAGATTTCTTTTACAGTCATGAATAGCCTCTCTATCATACTGCCAAGGTCTCCCAAGTAGAACATGACAAGAACTCATATTCACAATGTCACATAATATGTCATCCCTATAAGGACCAATGTGAAAACTTATCATGCACTGTTACTTAACCTCTACTGCATGATCTTCTTGTAACCAACTAATCTTATAAGGACAAGGATGTCTCAACCTTCTCAAACTAAGCTTTTGAATCATTCCCTCAGAAACCAAGTTATCAGTACTTCCTCCATCAACAATCACCTTACAACATCTACCACCAGACTTACACACAATGTTGAACAAGATTCTCCTCTGACAAGGATCAACTTGCTTCTTGGTTAACAATGTTCTTCTAATCATCAGATTCTCACCATCCACCTTGGGTTCATTCTCTACAACTTCATTCACCATAATATTTTGGTGATTACCGACCTTCCTGTCTGCCTGGGGACATTCATATGACCGATGTCCTTCTTCTCCACAATTATAACAAGTACCTCTGAATCTACCTCTACTTGTCTTTCTCCTCGATTCAACAGGTTTCAGTTCCTCCTCAACTCTTGGTGTATCCTTTATTGTATGCTCTTGTTTCTCTTTCCCTAGAGAATTACCATGATATCTTCTCTTCAACTTATCTTCCGCCTTCAGGTCATACTGGTAAGCATCCTCAGCTGAGTCAATCTTCAATGTACCAATCTCATCCTGGATATTGAGTCTCAGACCATTAATATACCTAGCCACCTTTTCCTTAGAAAGTTCTCTATGTCCAGACTGAATATTTAACTTGTAGAACTCCTCGGTATAGTCTTCCACAGTCATCTCCTTCTGCTTTAGGTTTTGTAACTTCTTGAACAACACAAGCTCATAATCAGCAGGAATGGACTTAGTCTTAAGTCTTGTCACCATCAACCTCCATCGATTGATCTTCATCTCACCTTAATCTTCTTTGTCTCTATGCAATTCTTTCCACCAAAGAGTAGCATGTCCCTTCAACTTAATTTGTGCAAACCTCACTCTAAGTAGATCTCCAATGCCTTCAAGCTCAAAGTAGTCTTCTGACTCACCGATCCAATCAATCAGATCCTCGGGTCTCAATGTACCTGAGAAATTAGATACCTCCATTCGGTAACTTGTACTCAACCGAGCACTACATCTCTACAACCGATCAGTTCTGCCTTCACCAGATCTCTCCATCCGATCGACTCTATCATCTCCACTAGATCCAACAGCTTCAAAGTCTTCAACAACTTCTTCATAACCATCATCTGTTCTAGGACCTCTCTGCAATCGAGTAACTGTTCTCAAAATTTTGGTGACTAGCTCATTCTTCATCATCGCCATCTCAGATCTGACCTTTTCTGTTATCCTTGCCTCCATCACATCAGTGAGATCTTTGTCCGCCCTAGGGCCTAATCTCCTCAGAGGCATCTTCCAAGAAAACCACCCTTCACTCGGACCACCCAGATCAACTTCGCTCTGATACCACCTGACGCAGTCAAGGATGGAGGATCCAAGAATGGACAGCCCAAACCTTGCAACATTCAACAAACAACACATCAGAAACCATAACAACACAAAATATATCAACACATCAACTCACATCATATTTAATAACATGAAATTACATGCAACATGCTGGGCTATAAGGCCTTCCCGGTTATGACCATATACAAAACAACAACAAGAATTGGATCTGCTCACAGATCTACCCAAGCCCACAAGCTATCCCAATTATCAATTACTTAAGCTCTCCAGCTTCTCCCTGCCTCCCTCCAACTCAACCCATACCCTACTTTTATACAACACAACCAAAAGTCAGCTTTGCAATAAACCAATTCAATTAAACAACAATCGACTTTCAAAACTCAACACCCAACGTGTTATCCATCAGTTGGCATCCAACGATCATCAAATTTGCATAGGAGAGTGAACCAAATCAGATTTAGGTCCACACACCTCCATCGGTCGATTCAAAACTCGAGGAACACAACCCCAAATTAAATGCACCATTCGGCCAGCCCAAACAAACAGGAAAACCCTGTCGGTGATTAAGAACACCGAAACCAAGCCACCCGATGAGAGGCACAACTGAGCCGAACTCCAGTGAACAGACATCATCGAGCAGTATGCTACCAAGCAAGACACCACTGAGCTGAACACATCGAACAACTACTACCGAGCAGAATACCACTGAACACAGAACACCACCGAGCACCACCGAGTCCGTCGGTGAAGCAACACATCTTCCAACTGAGAACTACCACCAAAGCGACCAAGAAACTCAGGACTCCAACCGAGCTTGCTACCCAAAACCAAAACCAAACCAAAACATATTTTTGGTGATAAAAGATTGCTAACTACCCCAGGATGCTCCTGCATCAATACTCCAAACCTCATCATCAAATTTCACTATAACAAAATCTGATCTCGAGAAGGAGTTACAAACTTTGTGAGTTGCTTTGGATCCTATAAACTACTTTGGACTCATATACTTATTAACATCTCTCTTTCATCTTTTCTTTGACAAGTCGACAATATGTAAATTTGATTCAAATCTTAAGAATGTATTAAGTAATTTAATTCTATTGGAGACCATGAGGAAAAAAACATACATAGGAGCAAATATTAAATGGAGAGCAAAAATGCTAATAGCTCAATCGAGAACAAGTTCTCATCAGTTGAGGTGTGAAATAGGTAGATGGATGATACTCAAGGAAGAATGAGGAAAGAGAATATGCCTATTTTGTAACATGAGGTGTGGTAAAGACAGAGCAACAATTTATCATGGAGTACCCAATATATAATGACATTCGTTTCAGCTATGTGGATATTTTAGAAATAGACAATTTAAGTACTCTATTTGAAGAAACACAACAAGACAAAATAACGAACAAAATGATAAAAATTCATTGCCGAAGAACAAATTGAAAAAAGTTACACATTGTTCAAGACATTGACATCCTATTCTAGAGTGTATACTATTCATAAGCGTCATAGAATGCTTCAGCCTCATGAATGAATGAATGAAGAGTTTTAATGACGTCCACAAGACCAACAGTCTAAGGGACCATATATCACAACCCTAAACTAACTCCATAGACTTCTCCATATCTGATCTCTTGCTGTGAATCTTGATAATCATACTAGCTGTCTTCTTTATCTTATCTTCCTCAAATAGACTGTACATGCTGCCCTCTTCCAGAATGTCACTGTATTGAACTTGAATGTCATCAGACGTTGTGCACTCAAAGAAAAAGTGGCATGAATGATATTAAATTTTTCATTCACTCCTTTATTAAATATACCTTTCATTTTCACTTCACTAATTCTTAAAAAAAGAGAGAGGATGATTCGGTACACAACTGCCGACTCCCCCACCACGGGTCGCAAATGAATTTATGTGGGAAAACACACGAAGAAACAAAATATAAATATGACGCGGAGGGGATTGTGGAAGTCTCTAGATTGAACATTCCAGAGGCTTCCTCATATTTCTTCACGAATATTCGGGTAAATATAAATAAAGGCAAGGGCATCATTTGCCCGTAATTAAGAAGCCTTAAATCGTGAGCGTTTGTTTACAATCGTTTTGCGTTGAAAAGGAAGAGGAGACTCCTTTTTTTCTTGTCCGCCTATCTCATTTATTTCGATTTCTGTTTCTTTTTCCATTGATCTTCCCTGAAAATGTTCGGTCGCGCCCCAAAGAAAAGCGATAATACTCGCTACTATGAGGTCCTCGGAGTATCCAAAGATGCTTCTCCAGATGAATTGAAGAAGGCTTACAGGAAGGCTGCAATTAAAAACCATCCTGACAAGGGCGGGGATCCTGAAAAGGTACGTTTCTGGAATCAAACCTATGAGCCCTCGAATTCACCTCAAGATTCTTCCTTTATTCTCTTCTATAGGATTAGGGCAACTGTTGTGGATGAAATATGGGGTTTCTGATTTGCTAATTCTATATCGATGTAGGGGTGGTGCGAGTAAAACCTAACCCTATGCTGGCTTTTTTAATTTGCCTCTTTTGCGATTTCAGAGGTTTTTGATCCGATTTGTCTTGTCAAAGTTATTGTAAATAGCGGGATTTGTCTTGTCAAAGTTATTGTAAATAGCGGGTATCTACTATCAAATAGCTAAATTGAAATTAGTGGACTGGTTAAAGGAGAGAAAGAAATGTGTAGAACTAGTCAAAATTCTGGGAGCCATTGCTGTATGATAGCAATATTTGTTAAGGAATACGATTTGGCCTTTTGTTCGATTATTTTATCGATGCTCTCAGTTCCTAGAATGTCTGGTTACGAAACACTTAAAGAACATGCGAGACATTTTTATATCCTGTGATTCTGATTAGTTTGCTATTTACAAGTAAATCAACCGCCCCAGGAAGCCGAGGATTCGAAATTTCAACTGTTGTAGGTAAATGATAGGTTTTATGAGGAAGCCGAGGATTCGAAATTTCAACTGTTGTAGGTAAATGATAGGTTTTATGAGGAAGCCGAGGATTCAAAATTTCAACTGTTGTAGGTAAATGATAGGTTTTATGGGTTTTGCAATTAATCAGGACATGTATAATGTTGATAGAGAGAGGATTGTGAAGGATAGGTGTAGTCAGCCAATAGCCACCTACACACCTCCTACACAAAGCAGACGATAGTGCTCCTGTTTCACCTCTGGTCTCTTTCTTTGTCTCATAGCAGAGGATCGTGGTATTTCGTGCGCAGATTCTTGTAATGCTATTTAAGGCTTTCGTTGCTAGGCGAAACTTACAAATTTCTCTGGGAATGTATAGGATGTGCAAAAGTTTGGATTGTTTCTAATCTACAATTGAAAAAACAAACCATTCTTTATAGAAACGTCAAAATGTTATTGCAGAGAGTAAATATATTGTCTTTTATTGTTGTAATTAAATTTACAGTATCTAGAAATCGTAAGGGAAGAGTTATCGTGCAATGATTATTCCAAAGTAGAGTCCATACGTTTACAATGCTTTTTTGTTTTATTTCAATTTGTACAAACAAATTTTTTGTCTTCGGAAAACATTAAAAATAAAGTTACCTTTCAATTTTTTAAAAGTAATCTTTCAATATTTTTGAAGTTACCTTACAATGATCATTGAAAGGGGAGCCAAAAACGGAAATGGCTATGCAGGAACATGATTGCACCGAGGCATCTATTATGGTGTATGAGGAACATAGATGCTTTGGTGTCTTGGGAAATTACGTCACAGTTTTAGAAAAGTCAGGTTGGAAAACCGTGCCAACATTTAGGGTTAAATCGCCTCAAATTATAGTAGAGTTTGAGCCGTCCAAAGTTTGGGGAAATGTACCATCCATTTAAGGACAGTTCAATTTATAATTAAGTTATAGGATTTGATATATTTTGAAGGCAAATAAGGACACAATATTATCGCAAGAACAGTTCCATTAACTTTTAGAATTTGATATATTTTCAAGGTTAATAAGGACAGAACTATTGTAAGATCAGTGCCATATTTCGGGGAGAAATAACTGTTTCTGAGGAGATAAATTGCAGTGAGGTACTTGAATTACCATTTGAAGGGGCTATAACAGAGACGCATACTAATTTCAAAATTGGAGAAATTGACCGTAATAAAAAATTGTTTTCTTCTTCTTGGTAATTTCAATTTGGTTTGTAACCCAACCTAGCTGTAGTTGGGTCTGTTTATGAGATCAGAAATTTATGATCTTAATTGGTCTTGTGGATCCTATGTAACATAATAGAGGAGATTGACTATAGTCGGATTTTAGACTTTTCTGGTTGTCGAGTCGTATAACACAGTGAATTACAGGTGGGTAATTCAGTGGCTAATATTTGTCCTCTATGTACTTATCAAACCAAGCTCTAGTTTGTCTGAAAATTTCCAAATATTGTTTAATATATTAGAATTTAGAAATTATTCAATCTATTTAATTGGCAACAATAAGTAACTTATTGGGTTCCTGTTGAAATATAAGACTAAGCCAGCTGATCCTCTGCTTTATGCCGCTGATACGAATGTTGCTGCACATTAATTTTTTGTGACATCCCATTACCTTTTCCACAAACTTTACTCATTTTGTTAGTGAAGGTTGTTGTTCACAACCATTTTTCTGTCTGGCGATTGATGTAACGTGGAAGATTTGTAAGTTATATTAAAAGCTTGAGTAGGATTATGTTCATTCTTGTGTGTTGTGATGATTGGGTAAGATTTATAGAAGAAACATTTAAAATATTAAAGACAACAGGAAACCCCATTATTAGTGAAGATTGCTGTTCACAACCATGTGTCTAGTGATTGATGTAATGTGGAAGATTTAAGTTATATCAAAAGCTTGAGTAATATTCTGTTTTATGTGTTGCGAGGATTGGGTAAGATGAATAGAAGAAACATTTAATGACAGGAAAACAGGAAGCCCATTAGATTAGTGAAGGGTGCTAATGTGGAAGTTTCACTAGTTATATTAAAATTTGAGTACGACAATGTTTGTTCTTCTTCCTGTGAGGATTGGGTAAGTAAGATGAACAGAAGAATATTTAGGGACAGGAAAACAGGAAACTCTTTAGATTACTGAAAGGATGCTAGAGCATACTTCCACAGAAAACGTTAAGGGTGTTAGAAAATTTCCCAGGAAAAAGAGAACAACGATTATAGATCTGAAGTGGAACTCAATTGTCTGGATGTCTTTCATACTCTTTTTGAGTGCTCTACTTGTAACATCAGTGTGTTAGATGGATATTTCTAAGATGGACTGCTTCGAGGTTGCCAATGAATCTGTTCAGTTGTTTTTTGAGAGTTTGTGTGAGAATTCTTTTGGATGGTTTTGCATATTGATACTATTATTTAATTATATGTTTGTTTGTGACAATCGCTCATCTTTGTTTAATTGCAGTTTAAGGAACTTGCACAAGCATACGAGGTACTCAGTGATCCCGAGAAGAGAGAAATTTATGATCAATATGGAGAGGATGCACTTAAAGAAGGAATGGGTGGGGGCGGTGGTCATGACCCATTTGATATTTTTCAATCCTTCTTTGGTGGAAGTTTTGGAGGTGAGTTTCTTGTAATAACAAAAGTCATTCTTGTAATATAAATAATCAAGTTTCATTTTTGTCCTGATTGTTTTATTATT
Organism: Thuja plicata; assembly: GCA_018584345.1. NCBI lineage: Eukaryota > Viridiplantae > Streptophyta > Pinopsida > Cupressales > Cupressaceae > Thuja > Thuja plicata. The sequence goes on from MU226380.1 coordinate 3,326,366, forward strand.
AATATGCTTTGTGTTTGAATGGTGTCTTGTGAAGGTGGATCTAGCAGGGGAGGTCGCAGGCAAAGGAGAGGGGAAGATGTTGTACACCCTCTTAAAGTGTCATTGGAGGATCTTTATAATGGCACATCAAAAAAATTATCGCTTTCAAGGAATGTGCTGTGCACTAAATGTAAAGGGTAAGTAACTTACTAATTTAGGGTCCTTCGTTTCTATATAACTGCCTCCATTGAATGAAGTGAAAGCTTTTACTTGTTGATATTGATTGCTAACATGAGTTTATTATGATCATATATGATCAAAAGGATTGTTTTACACATGATTTTTGTTTTAACTTCTCTGTTAATTATGTTTTAATGTGATTTCAGTAGTTTGTAGCTCAGATGACATGCGTAACATCATGAATAATTATGCAGGAAAGGATCGAAGTCAGGTGCCCCAGTCAAGTGCTCTGGCTGTCAAGGGACTGGTATGAAAGTCTCTATTAGACAACTTGGTCCCTCTATGATCCAACAAATGCAGCATGTTTGCTCTGATTGCAAGGGAACAGGTAATCATAATTTTAGTATGGTCCTATTGTATATGTTGGTGTTTAAATTTCGGTGCCTTACATGGGTACTTTTGCAGGTGAGACTATCAGTGACAAAGATAGGTGTCCAGAATGTAAGGGTGAAAAGGTAATACAGGATAAGAAAGTGCTTGAAGTACATGTGGAAAAGGGAATGCAAAATGGCCAAAGGATCACATTCCCTGGAGAAGCAGATGAAGCGGTAAGATCTTAGTATGTTTTTTACCATGTTAAAGTTTGATATTTCCACTTTCACTCTCTCTCCTATTTGTCACTCTTTAAAATTTGGTAGGCAACCTGTTTCCACTCTCACTTTGCCCTAGCTTGTCACGATGTCTGATTTCCTATTCTTCTTATGCAGCCGGACACTACTACTGGTGACATTGTATTCGTGCTTCAGCAAAAGGAGCATCCCAAGTTCAAGAGAAAGGGCGACGACCTTTTTGTTGAACATTCTTTGACATTGACAGAGGCTTTGTGTGGCTTCCAATTCATTTTGACACACCTTGATGGGAGACAGTTGCTTAATAAATCTAGGCCTGGCGAGGTTATTAAGCCAGGTAACTATTGTTTTTCTTATAGACTTCATTGATCGTTTATGTGAAATTGTTGATTGTTCCTGTGTACTATTGATCGTTAAGTTTTTTCTTGCAACTCTATGTATTAGACATTTTTCTATTCGTTCTGTCGACTTTTTTCAACCAGTTTTTCTGTAATCGGGTGACATTCTAATACCAATTCGTTTGTCAATTTAAATAGGTCAATTCAAGGCTATTAATGATGAAGGAATGCCTGTTTACCAGCGGCCTTTTATGAAAGGGAAGCTGTATATTCATTTCTCTGTAGATTTTCCTGATTCTTTGTCCCCTGAACAATGCAAAGTATTGGCATCAGTGTTGCCGCCTAGGCCTTCTTCACATTTGACAGATATGGAGATTGATGAGTGTGAAGAGACGACTCTTTTTGATGTAAACTTTGAAGAAGAAATGAGAAGAAAACAAAATCAACAGCAGGAAGCTTATGAAGAAGATGAAGAGGCCTCCGGTAGTGGGCCAAGAGTACAATGTGCCCAGCAGTGAGATCGAAGTGTTTGGCACAAATTAATCCAGCTATGGTAATTTGTGATTTGATTAAAGGGAAGACTTTATGGGCAGATTATCATATATGCAATGTATATTTTGCCTAAACTTGGAATTGTGCGCAAATGCTCATTCTAAGCTTAATTCTGTTATCTGCGACATGCTTTTTCTGAATTCACTCATAATATAGTTTTTGGTGGAGATGAAACTCTAGACTGACATTAATGACAAGCTCATTATATTAAATAGGATCTCAAGATTGTGTTTCACATTGCTTATAATATTTATTTTTTAATTTGAAATCGTATTAGCGGTTTTATTTTTGGATAATGTTTCTGAATTTGCTTATGCCTTTCAATGACTTTATTCATTTTTCTTTCTTAAATTTGTAAGGTCTTTGCATTTTTAATTTTTAATGCAATCTTTATGGCATTGTTAATTTTAAATGCAATTTTTATCTTAATAGAATTAGATTTACATAGGTAGTTGATGATGTTAACTGGGTTTGAGAAGTCTGAAGTTAGGGTGATTTATATAGTAGTAAATGATGTTAACTTGTTTGAGAAGTGTTAAGTGAAGTGTTAAATTAGAGTGCTTAACTATTGGATCTTTTACTCCTCGCTTGAGCAAGTTGGTTAGATGACTTTTTTTTTCTACGGATTATTTTGAATGTCTAAAGTTATAGGTCATAATGCATTTTGTTGTTGGTTACAATTGACGCCTGATACAAGCATGTTAGATAAGAATCTACTATAGCTTACATTAGCACATGATACGTAGGACGGGTATCCTTCTTTTTCTATTCGTATGTCTAGGAAATCTGAAATTTATAATGTGGGGTTATTTCAGACCTTTATAGGTGTGGATTGGATGCTTCATTGGTTTTGTTTCTCCAGCTGGCATTAATTAGTTTACTCTTTGTGGATTACAAGGGTAGTGCAACTGATATGTGATAACAAACATAAGTAGGGATAATGTAAAGTGGAATGTAAAAAGGACTTGAGATAACGTCATGCATGTGAGAGGAAATGTTAGAAGACAATAGCTTTCTCTTACGTAGTTTCTTGACAGTCGTTTACACCAACGTTGATCACGGTCACTGGAACAACTAGAAAGTGAGGGTCTAGGTGTACAATAAATGACGAGTTCAATAAACATATGTTAAGGGTGCGAGTACGTTTTTTCCATAGGGGATTGGTGTTAGATCCAAAGCAAAGGGCAAAAGGGTAAAGTTTTTAGCCTTGGGAATTCTACTACTATTGATCATTGCATTTTATTTTTAAGCATTTAATTTAAAAAAATCTGGGACAATCAGATGAGCTTATTGTTGTTATGGTACCCTATAGATAAACTATGGAAGAGGAAGGAAGAATTAGTCATCTAGCTGTTCATAGACTTCAAGAGAAGATTAGTTCTAAAATAAGTTCAAACAAGATGAATATGATGGTAGGTTATATATGGTGAAGTTATGGTAGGTTATATATGGTGAAGTTATTTTTATATGCTAATAATCTTATCTTAATTTCAAAAATAGTTCATGGGAAAACTTGAAGGCCTTAGAACATTTTTGTTAGGAGGTTGGTATGTAGATAAACCAAAATATTGATTTTCTCATTGGATGAAAAAGATAGGCAATGTACCTTCTTTTTGAGGGCAGCTTGCTGAAGTAGTGAAAGAATGCAAATATTTCGGGATTGACTTCATTATAAGTTTAATTCAGGAATTTTGGATGGAAGGTCTCTTACCTACTTTTAACATAGGTGTAGGAAAGTAGAACTTAAGGATTTTGGATGGAAGGTCTCTTACCTACTTCAACACAGGTGTAGGAAAGTAGAATTTAAGGATTATAAAACTAAGGAAACCCTTTTGAAACTACAACTAGATGATCTAGTGGGGAATCAATTTGCAAGAGTTTTCTTATATATGCCACTGAAAAATTAAGAAGCAGATTGGGCGTAATATATTACATTAAAGAATCTAATTTAGCTAAAGAAAATGGTGAATTGAAGTGCTACTATTAAAAGAAAAGCAAGGTTGTTAGTTGCACAATTGAACATGAGATCACATCTTTTAGACTTGAAACTAAAAGGTGAAAGATATCCAAGGAAACTTTGGAAGAAGACACTATATATTTTGTACTAGGGAGTGTTGAAATGGAATGACACTAAATCAAATAAATGTATTACTTATGAGGATGTTCGTGCTTAGTATGAAGATTATACCAACACTGATGAAGAAATTAAAAAGAGAAGTGATGAAAAATTCAAAATTGCCATGTGGACAAAGTAGTTTGGGTGTTATAAAAAGTATATTGCAAAGAATTTAACCCAACAAAAGAATGGTCTATGATTCTTAGTCGCACATTTGAGGACGGGAACTTAGGTGTGAAATTGATAGGTGGAAGATGCCTAAAGAAAATTGGAAAGAAAGAACCTAATATTCTACATAGTGGTTGAAACAAAATGACACTTCATCATGGATTATACACCTTATGAGGATATTTGTACTTAGTATGAAAAGAGTGTCCTAACCCCAATGAAGAAATAAAAAGATTTTTGATTTAAAAATTCATAACTGTCTGCAGACAAAGCATTTTGGGCATATAAAAGCATACTACATCAAAGAATTTAACTAGTGAATTTAGGAGCAGCTATTAAAGAGAAAACAAGGTTGTTAGTTGTACAATTGAGGAGGGGATCACATAATCTTAGATGTGAAATTGGTACGTGGAAGATACCAAAGGAAAGTTGAGAAGAAAGAACTTGCATTTTCTGCAATAAGGCAACGGCTGAAACATAACAATACTACATCATGGAATGTACATCTAATGAACATATTTGTACTTAGTATGAAAATAGTGTTATAATGCCAATGAAAAAATAAAATGACATGTGACTGAAAAATTCAAATTTGCCATATGGATAAAGTAGTTTGGGTATAAGAAAACATACTACACCAAAGAATTTAACCTAGCTAAGGAACATGATGAAAAATATATTTAGGTGCGACTATTAAAGGGAAAGCAAGGTTGTTAGTCACACAATTGAGGACAAGATCACATCATTTTAGGTGTGAAATTGGTAGGTAGAAGATACCCAAGGATAATTGCGAAGAAAGAACTCACATATTTTGCAATAAGAGAGCAGTTGAAACATAATGACACTTCATCATGGAATGTACAATTTATGACGACATCCTTACTCAATACGAAAAGGCAATGGAGGTTGATAACATGCACTAGTTGTTTGAGGAAGAGAAGATTATCTAGATGGTCAACTTCCTTATCAAAATGTGTAGGAGGTCGGATGTGGAAAAAAGCATCAAGATGAATGAAGAGGGTTTTGTTCTCAGTCTCATAGATTGTTTGTTTGGTCTTGTGGATGTCATTAAAATCTTTCATTTAATTTCAAGGAGAAGATGTTTGGAGGATATGATCTATGATGTTGAATTAATAGTTTTGATTTGGTTGAACTACAAATTTCTCCTCTTTGTTATTCATATTAGTGATTTACAACGTAAAGTCTAGAATAAGGTGCTTGAGGAGTATGAACTATTGATGCATATGCACCTCATAGTATTTACAAAGATGTTGGTATCATAATTTTTGTCAAAGGAAGATTGGTGTTGAGGAAACCATCATAGTATTTACAAAGATGTTAGTATCATCACTTTTGGGTAAAGGAAGATTAGTATTGATTTGGTATCATAACTCTTGGGTGAAGGAAGATTAGCATTGATGAAAGCGTCATAGTTTTCACAAAGATGTTGGTATTATAGCTTTTGGGTAAAGGAAGATTAGTGTTGAGGAAAGTGTCATAGTATTGACAAAGATGTTGGCATCAAATTTTTTGGTAAAAGGAAGATAGTGTTTAGGAAAAAAATGGCAATAGAATATGATTGTTGGATAGGAGTTCATAAATAGAATAAAGAGGATTAAACGATTGTATAAAAGGATGATTGTGCTATGATGGAGAGGGTTAAATAGTCGTTGAAATAATGATTGTGTTGTGATGGTACATGTATAGTCAATATTGAAGAAAATGAAATACTTGTACCAACATGGTTAGCAATGATGTGGTTTGGTTTTGGTATACTTTTGATTAATTACATCGAGAGGTGCAATTAAAAAAAAATTAAAACAAAAATCATCATTGTGTATACTTTTACATGGAGAGGTGCAATTAATAAAAAATAAAACTATTTAACAAAAACAAAAATCAATGATATAAGATTTCTACAATCCATAATTTAAATTTTGATATTGCTTCTGGATGTGATTGTCTTTGTATTTTTACACCAACATTTCGAACCACACTCCATGATCCATCCCATGATGCAAATGAGTGCCAGGAGATGTAGAATGTGATCGAATCTGATACTCATTTGCATCCCAATGATGGATCATAGTGTGATCCAAAACGTTGATGAAAAAACATAAACACAATCAAATCCCGAAGCAACATAAGAATTTAAAAACAAAAAAAATTATAAAGCTAATATAACACAGTAAAAATTAAAAATAAATCATAAAATAGATATTAAGTGAATAAAATTAAATAAAACGACTTTAAAGTAATATAGTAACTATTTTTATGAATTCTTTTAACATAAAAAATCTCATAAAAATATAATATAAATATATATTTGTCATCTAATTTTTATGAAAAAATAAAATATCTGATGATAATGAATAATTTTTTTTAGGGGGAATGCCTGGACCTGGAGCTATGAACTGATGAGGCCACAAATGGGGGACCTCATTGCCTTTGAGATTTGAACCTTGGTGGCAAGAACAACACAACAACAAAAAATCTAGTTAAGTCAAAGTATGTTAACACTAGTTTTTAGTGTGGTACACATGGATGCTAATGATACACATTCTTGCTTTGCAATTTCAAACTATTCAGGGTCCGCAACTAAGAATGGGGTCTCCACTCCATTCCATTTTTCTGTTGGGGGGGTTTGTGGGTGCTTTCGGGCTATCCTCGCTATCGTTTACCTGTCTTTGGGGTTTCCAACTGTGGATACCCATGTGCCTTTGCTAGGTGCTTTTTCCAAGTGCGATCGTGCAATTGTTGTTGCTGCTAATGGTGGGTTTCCTCCTAGTTTGCTAGATGCCTCGCTCAGATCTGCAACCTCTATGCCATTCTTTGGAACATCAGTTATTGTTGAGGGGTTTTCTGGAGCACTAAACACCTTGGGTAAAGGGATGTCTGCTCTTAATGCAGGCGATGTTGGTCCTGTGACTGGTACAGAGGGAGCTCTCCCTCCAAAATCTATAGTTATTGGTGGCAGGAGCTATTCTTGGGCTTCCAATTATGTGGCTACCATCCCTTCTAGGGAGGAAAATCGACCTATCGTATGTGCCAAGGCCTCCCTTATGGTGGTCTATGGTCCTGAGGTGATGGAGAACATGGATTTCAAGCAACGTTGTGGTTTGGTTTGCAGGTTTGCGAGTTTCTAGTCCTCTCTTCCATATTTACACTGCTAGGTAACTAGTTCTTGGTGACCCCTAACTTCTGGTGACATTGAGCTATATCCTTTACAAGGGGTTTTTATTGCTTCATTTTCCTCTTCTAAATAAAGATCATGAATTAATCTTGAACAAGTTGTGGGTTTGGGAAATCATTCCCTTTCTACAAAATCTTGGACTGTTTCTTTTAACCATCTTACTAAACCATTCAATGTGCGTTCAGTATAGGTTTGCCTTTCTAATCTCCCACTCCACTTCTGGGAAATGTCTTGCTTCGAGGCCATTGGAAATTCTCTTGGCCATTTCCTGAAGGTGGATGAAGCTACTGCTACATTGGGCCATTCTACTTTTGTCTGTATCCTGATTGATACGAATATCTCCACTCCGCTTCCGGGGGAGGTGTTGTTGATGGTCAGTGAGAGGCCATGGACTCAAGTGCTCAATTATGAGGGCCTTCCCTTTTGTTGTTGTCGATGCTTCTCTACGAGACATGGCTACTGTCTATACTCTTTTGCGTAGAAAAGGTGTTGCTACTTGGTGGAGAGCTGCAAGTGCTGATCATTTGATAGTCTGTGCTTCTGATTCTCTCTCCGATTCTTCCTCTAAAGAATCTTAGTCTATTGATAAAGATGAAACTCCTAAAAATATGGATGCTTGTCATACTGCTAATTAGAATCAGGCCTCTGCTGCTCGTTTGAATCCTACTTCTGCTGCAACCTTGGATGTTGCCCCTGCTACTTTAGTTGCAACCCCCACTGGCACAACGCCACCCCCACTCAATCAACACATTAAGTGGTGAACCTAATTAATGTGATAATATTTTTTTAAAATTAAAATAATAATTATTTCAAAAATATATTACCATTTACTATTTTATTTATCAAATTAGATAATAAGTATTTTTATTAAATAAGAGTAAAAATGTTAGAAATTAATCTTTCCTTGGTAAACTATGTAATTAAAGGGTAAACCAAGGACATGTCACATTTTTGTATTTCCTTTAATAAAGAAATTATATATTCCTCTTTAAGAGGATTATAACACATGACACACACTTAATGTGAATGTGGCACTCATAGGATATAGGAGTTACATGCAAACTCCTTCACTCATCTCTACTTAAGAGATGCTTTTCACACACCTCTTGCATGAGAATTCTTCTCTTTTCTTCTCTTATACTCATTCTTGCTCTTACAATGTTGTAATGAGATTCTTTCTCAAGCTCTCTCTCCTTCTTGGCTTCTTGCCTCATTCATAATATATGCACAAGGGGTTTTTCTTTGTTTTCCCCTTTCAAAATATTTGTCTCTTGTGTTAATCTTGGATCTTCTAATGCTTTTGGTGAAAGTTCTTATATCATTCTTCATTCATTTGGTTATGGTGAAACTGTTCCCTCTTCACTCTCTTGGATTATTTTCTTATCTCTATTTGTTTTTAATATTTCTAACATGGTATCAGAGCCACTAATCCTTGTTTGAGCGCTTGCAAGATTTCTCAATCTATCATTTGTTGTAGGCCTTGAAGTTTTTATTGTTTATCCAGTTTTTATTATTCTTCTAGTTTATAGTTTTTTTACCCTTTGTCGGGCAACTGCAAGGGATTAGTTTAATCTATCCGCTGACAGGTTTTTAACATTATTTCTTGCAGGGTTACATATATCTAGTTTACAGATCTCTGCTAACATTTTTTCTTCTGTCTATTATCTGCAGATTCTTATATATATCTTGTCCTGATTTTAATATATTTTTGTAGTTATCTCTGTTATTTCCATTTATCTCCGGTTTTATTATTTCATATATTTGATAGATATCTAATTTACATATATATTTTTTCGGTCCTTCATTAAATCTGCTTTTTTTTTTTGTTTTCTATCCACCTTTTCTCTCTATGGACCTCTCGCAACTGTCTCCCTTTGTTTCATTGCTGCTCATTACTCATTTATCTCATTTTGATCTTTCCCACCCTCCTCTACCTCGCAACCTGCTCCTTGTGCCCTTGCTTCCTCTCTTACTTCCATGCACTACCTCCTCCTTTTCCCTTGCGTTGGCCTTTCATTTTCTCCCCATGCATTGCTTCTTGCATTTTGAGCACTATTTTTCTCTTATATGCTTCATCACCTTATCTCTCCCTCCTCTCCTACCTCACGCTACCTCCCGTACTCCCCTTCTCTATTGCTCACACAACATTCCCCTAGTTAAAATTGCGTAGCAAGGCTACGTAGAAGGAAAGGGGAAGAGGACTAGGTGCACCCTAGTTTCCTCTCCTTGCGCAACAGTTGAGTGAGCCAATTCTTTGTGCAACCTTGTCTCCCTCTAGCGCAGCAAAGCTGCTTCATTCATTCTCCCCTTTCACCATCCAAGCTATTTTTTTCAGCTCTGCACACTGCTCTCTCCCTGTCATCCAAAGGATTCTTCTCTCGCCATTTCTTCTGCGCAACTTCTCTGTCATCTGTAGCCTCTGCCAATTCTTTTTCTGCACAACAACTTATCTGACAAGAGCATATTATATGTCATTATAAATTTTCTTTGTTAGTGCAGGTTATTATTAACTTTTTCTAGTGCTGCAGGTTTATTCAACTCTATATTTAGTTAATTCTCTTATCCTTAGATTCTTTGGTTATTTTAAATCATATTTGTTTAATCTTTTACTTATCATCATTTATTTAACTCAAATTCCAGTTTACTCTTTTTTTATTTTTTTATTTTTTATTGTTTTAAAAAAGTTAAACGGTTATACATTTGGTCTCACCTCATATTTCTCAAATTCGTCTTTTTTTTTTTCATTTTTTCATTTTAAACTTAATTCAATTGCCATTTCTTTTTTTAATTGCAATACAAATTTGTTTCATCCTTTAAACAAAAAATTTAATTCTTTTTTAAGTTTTTAAAATTCTTGTTATATTCTATTTACTATTCGTGTTAAATTACCTTTTTAGACTTGTTTTATCTCTTATTTCATTGTATTATAGCTTGGATCGATCAAATATGCCGTCTTTAATTACCGAAGTTAAATTAAACATTTCCAATTACCATGCTTGGAAGACTCATATTATGTTTATCTTTCATTTTCGTCATATACTTGATATTGCGACTAGTGCGGCTTCTGTTCCCGCAACTACTGCTTCTAAGGCAGACATTAATGCTTAGATTACTAAAAATGATGAGGCTTTAGGCCTTATAGGAATTTCATTAAATCCTGATTTATATGTCTTAATTGCCCATTGTACTGAAGCACATGCAACATGAACGATTTTGAAAAACACTTTCGATAGTGCAAATGAATCTCGAAAGATTCAACTCCAAGTTCAATTGGAGGATCTCTGGTATATGGATTTAAAAACCATGGATGGGTTTTTACTTAAGTTTGATTCATTTCAAAGTCAATTAACTGGTTTAGGAGTAACTTTATCTGATATTCGGTTAATTCATATCATTTTAAAAAATGCCTTCCTAGACAATTTCAACAATTTATCACTAATATTCATTCTCAATTAGCTCTTCCTTTGTTAGCATCTCAATTAACTTCTGCTACCTTTAAAACACTTTTAAGTTAAGAAGAGGCTAAGTTAATTCAATTTGGTACATCAAAACCAATGAACATGCTTTCATGTCTAGATCGCATAATAATAGATCAAGTTATAATAATCATAATAATGGTTATAATAATAATAATAATAATCAATCCCATTGCAATTATTGTGGGAAAGTTGGTCATGTGATCAATAATTATTTTAAGAAACTCAAACATGAGAAGCCATCTACTCCTAAAAATAAAAAATCTCATAATAATAACACTCGTCAAGCTTTTTCTATTCGTTATGTGATGTCTAATTCTCACTATGATGATACTACTATTTGGAATGAACCATATGATGATGGATACTCTTGGGATAACCCCCTAGATTCCTATCTTCCTCAAGAAAAAACTTAATTCAAAAAGATAATACTGTCTCTACATGTAATGCATTCAATTATGATGATTCTTATTCTCCTTTTGCTGATATTTTAGAACAAGAAGAGGACATTATTTCTACCTTTATTAATGTTACTTTACCTTCTTTTGACTCTCCTAGTGGAGATATGTGTATTTTTCAAGATGACATTGATGATTTATCTTATTATAATATTAATCCTATGATTGTTGTGGAGGATAATGATAACGACGATGATACTTATACCTGCTTTCATCCTCTTGATTTTTCATATTATGATGAATACATTACATATTTTTTTTATGCAACTGAAGATTGCATGTCTGATTCTATGGTTGATGATTCACAATATGATTTTTCTTTCCAAAGTGTTACAGATTCAGCACTAGGAGATCCCAATGATGGGAGCTCTACTAGTGGTTATTGCCTTATTGTAGGCTCAGGTGTTGATCAATCTCCACCTCCATTTTATACTGGAAATGAATATACCGAATGTACAAATGCATCTCAAGAATCTCAATGGTCACTTGAAGATTCCCCCCCTCAACAAGCAACTATACCTTTGTATTGTCAAAGTGCTATCCACTTAGCAAAAATTCTTATGTACCATTCAAGCTCCACAATATAAGTCGAAGAAAAGCATGATGATCAAGCTTTCAACATTCTACTGAAGACTCTTTCAAAATAAACATCTCAAAATCATTGTAAACATTTGGGTTTGATACCCATCGATCTCATCTCCCCAAGTAAAGATTAAAGGGGGATGTTAGAAATTAATCTTTCATTTGTAAACTATGTAATTGAAGGGTAAACCAAGGACATGTCACATTTTTGTATTTCCTTTAATAAGGAAATTAGATATTCCTCCTTAAGAGGATTATCACACATGGCACACACTTAATGTGAATGTGGCACTCATAGGACATAGGAGATACATGCAAACTCCTTCACTCATCTCTACTTAAGAGATGCTTCTCATACACCTCTTGCATGGGAATTCTCCTCTTCTTCTCTCATACTCATTCTTTCTCTCTTTCTCTCACAATGTTGTAATGAGCTTCTTTCTCAAGATCTCTCTCCTTCTTGGCTTCTTTCTTCATTCATCTTATATGCACAAGGGGTTTTTCTTTGTTTTCCCCTTTCAAAATCATTGTCTTTTGTGTTAAGCTTGGATCTTCTTATGCTTTTGGTGAAAGTTCTTGTATCATTCTTCATTCATTTGGTTATGGTAAAACTCTTCCCTCTTGCTTCACTCTCTTGGATTATTTCCTTATCTCTATTTGATTTCATAATATTTCTAACAAAAAATGACTATTTTAGTAAACTTGAATAAATAAATAAAGAAACTATAAATAAAAAATAAAAATAGCTACCTTTATAATTATTTCTCTCTGCATGTTTTACATAGATTTTCTAAAGATAGGTATACAAGTAATAAAAATAGGCTTCAAGAGGAAGCAATAGTAGTGAGACAACATAAAAATATACCTTAAAGTAGCTAATAATTTGTTGATAATCACACAAGATAATACAATGATACAAAAATGAAGAATATCTTAGAAAAAGAATATTATCTTTAATCATATTGAAAAATTTGAATAAAAAAGGCTACTCGAATATGAAGAAACAATTATTAGAAATGAAAGATACAATTAATGGATTTCTCATTAGAGTTTGACTTAAAATGAATCTCAGTAGTGGAGATAACTCGATGAATAATTTTTAGTGTGAAGTGTTCTAGAGGTGACCTAAATGATTGAATGCATAGATAGAATGGTTATCATTTACAATAATGGCTAAGCCATGTACAAAATATAGACTTTTTTACATAGATTTTTTAAGATAGGTATACTAGTAATAAAAATAGGCTTCAGGATGAAGCAATAGCAGTGAGACACCATAAAAATATACCTTAAAGTATAAAATAATTTATTGATAATCACACAAAACAATACACAAATACAAAAATGAAGAATATCTTGAAAAAGAATATTATCTTTAATCATATTGAAGAATTTGAATGAAAAGGCTACTAGAATTTGGAAAAACAATGATTGGCAATGAAAGATACAATTAATGAATTTCTCATTAGAGTTTGACTTAAAATGAATCTAAATAGTGGAGATAACTCGATGACCAATTTTTAGTTTGAAGTGTTGTAGAGGTGAGATAAATGATTGAATGCATAGATAGGATGTTTATCATTTACAATAATGGCTAAGCAATGCACAAAATATAGACCTTTTCAATGGTGATACAACTTGGCCTCAAATATAGATAGTATGAGGAATGCTCTCATCTTCTCTAAAGTATTTTTTAAAACTCTACCAAAAGTTTGTAAAGGTCATGGATCCACTTTTTTTGCAAAGTAAAAAGAGTTGTAGTATTGAAATTTTTTATTGGAAATTATAGGAATTAAAAGTTGAAGTAACTAGAGTGGTATATGACTGTGAAGAATATATATCTATTATGAAGAATTGTAGCACTGAAATCACAATGGAAATTATAGAAATTAAAAGCTATAAGTAACTAGAGTGGTATATGATTGTGAAGAATAGATTTATATACAAACAATTATCCAAAATATATGGTTAAAAGTGATCTATATGGTGAAACTCATACAATAAAATAAGAGTGTTAACAACAATTATGTTCACAACTTGAGAAACTCTTTGGATAGAGATGTTAGTACAACAATATATCTTGTTAGCACAATAGTTTGATTTCAGTGTATTTTTTAAAAGTTTTAGAAATTTTGGCACACATGAATGTGGCAATAGATTTAATAACAAATATTAGTTATATATAACAATAAAAATTCTATATTTTTAAAATAAAGATTTTGGATTAAATAAAGAAATAAAATAAAAGCACATGAAAAGAGATGTAAAACTATGTGCTTGGTACTTGGTATTTTCAAATACTAGCAAAATGAATGTGAGAGAGAGAGTAATTTCAAACTAAACTCCTATTTTGGTATTTTTACCTCCATAGGTAGCTTATAGAGCGAGGAGATATTAGAATGTGTGTGCTCTTAAATATTAAGAGATTTGAGGGTTAGTTCTTTAACAAGACAATCAAATCTATCAAAACCAAAATGAAATGAGAATTGAAGATGTATTTTAGAACAAAATGTGAAGCTCCACAAGGGAAATAAAATATCTCTATAGCATAAGCATAGGTTTTCCATTCAAAAGTGCCATAGAACATTAGAAAACTGCGACACCTATTATAGAATTATAGATCTATATTTGTAGGTTCAAAAAATTAATTTTATTAGAAAAGGTCAGAGATTAGGGATGTGTTGAATAGGCCAAATAACTGAGCGGGGGGTGAATCAGTTATTCACAATCACTTATTAAATTTTTTACTCAACCGGTAAGCATTGCAAAAAATTTAGAAACTTATAACAGATGTAAACATGAAAGTACAAAATCATCAACACAATGAACACCATAATTTATGTGGAAACCCAAATTGGAAAAAGCCACAGAGAAGATAATTATCATGAAATGAACACCAGTTAAGGTGACACTGATTAAGGTAATTTTTACAAGGGTTCACTGCTGGTTTTCTCATTGCGGGTTGGCTCACTACCGGTTGGGCTAACTACCCTGAAATGTGATTATGTCTAACTGCCAATACAATTAGGCTGAATGCCAATACAAATGATGTTTACTGATAAAGTGTGAACTGATATAATTGTATCTGATTATGCATGAAACAATTCCAATTGATAGCACATAGATTATCGACAACAAAGACTCGATAAAGACCCTCTGCTAGCACACATCAACTTCTACAACACAATATATAAGGCCTTCTTTTGTTCTACTAAACTTATTTCACACCACTTCCTGATATACCAAGATAAACTTGCACTATATCATCAGTTATCTATCTCGAGCTTGCACATATATTCACATCTATCTCCACGTCGCACACATACTCACTCACTCTAGATACAAAAAGGGTTTCTTTATTTATACAAGAATATGATCATACATATGTTGGCCAAACGAAAAGTGTGTCGGACATAATAAAAAAAAGATTACAATTGTGTGACCACCGACCCTAAATCTAGGTCATACATAAGACATATTTACAACATGTTATCACAAGACCTAAATATAGGTCATCCTTAAGATGTACATGCTTCATATTACATTTACCTAAGAAGATAAGTAAATTTTGGAACCATCAGAACACAACAACTAGGACCAAGTCTGGTTCAAAAAAACTTCTGAATAAATCGATAGATGAGAATTGATAAAACCTATCCAAAATATGATATAACTTATAAATCAAAACCATTTGATGAACTACAGAAAAATCTAGATATCATAAAGACCTAGAATCAACACTGTAAGTGCAACAATCAATAGATACAAATAGAAAAATTTATGCAACTCCAAACAATAAAAGTATACAAGTATACTAAAACATGTAATTTATAAGTAGAATCAAGTACACTTGTCATCGAGGAAAAAAAAAATACGAACTGATCCTATTCTCCATATAACCAAAACTATCGTTACTGATAACCACAAATATCCAACTGATGCTGAAATTGATACCACCACCCAACCGATATCACCAAGTAGTCGGTAAGAAGGCTTTGACATCAATGACAATAATGCCAGCAACATCTCAATATGCCTTACAATATCCCCCTTTGGCATTGATGGAAAAAAAACAAAAGCATAAAACATCCAAAAATTCCAAAAGCCAAAAAACTCCAAAATCAAAAAATCCCCTTGAGTAGATACTCCATTAATGTTTTTAACTTCCTTTTTCTTTCCCCCTTTTTGCCACAATGGAAAAGGGCCAAAATGAAACATAGAAACTTCAAAGAAATATAACAAACTTATTGGTATAAACTTTCTTATATGTTTCCTTCAAGATCAAAAGCTCCTTCTTCCATTCAAATACAACAACAACTATCCAAGCACACAGACTATCATATTTTACTAGCAAATCAAAAGATGAAATCTAGTTCAGAGGCTGAATCTACCACTCATAATACTATACTTCAGAAAGAATGCTAGAGAAATTCTCTAATTGAAACTCAATCATGTCCTTTACCAACCAAAATGTCTTCACCAGATCTTCTCTTGGCCTCTGTAACTGCAAAATTTCTCTTTGTAACTATCGAAATTTCAACCTCTTTTTTCCTTACTTGTCCTTGAAATAATCACATGACTTACCTATCTCATTCAACTCTATTTCAATAGCTTCAAATCTTCCTCTAAAATTGTCAACAAAATCAGACCACTAAAGATAATACCTGTATATATCTGCAATCTCCTTTATGCAATCCTTGGTCTCACTGATCAACCTGAGTAACTTCTACTTTGCATCTATACATTTCTTCTCAATGGACTTCTTGAACCTTTTGAAATCATCTCCACTCTATAATAATCTCTCCTCAATATTCCTGACCAAATCATTTGGTGGCACACCAAACACACTAGAAGCAATAATATTCTTACTGATAAAGTGATTAATCAACAACTCTTTAATCTATATCTTTCTCACCGACGAGAAACCAATCCACATATCACAAATTCTCTCAAATGCATCATCTTCCAACAACAACTAAATCACATAAGAATCCAAAAAGTCAAATTCTGATGGAGAACTCACGTATACTTTTCTTCTTTACCCTTTTCTTAATCACTCTTTGAAATAACAATAATTTGTTTTCCTTTCTCACTAGTCTTTCTCCTTTTTGGTTCCAGAGGGGAACAACCGATAGCAACATATAACATTTTGTGAACCCCAATTACAACCCCATTATGCCTATGGAGATACAAAGAATGTCAGTGACCACCCCATACCGAAGTGTCCCCAAGGTCTGTTATGCCTATTAGCTTAGTTGTGGCTACTGATGTAGAGAAATCTGGAACACCAATAAACTCATAGGATCCAACTGATCCATCCATCCATTCAAAATAGGAACAAATCAATAGAGGTAAAACAAGAACGCTAAAGCATGAATTCCACCATAATTCCTTCAAAGCTATGTTTTGTTTTCCATGCCTGCACATACACTTTTAGTTACAATAACTTGGCTCAACAATCATACTCTGACCACCATGCATTGTTCATGTTCCATTCACTCAAACAACATCATGAAAATGATCAACTCCTCAAGGATCATAACAGGATCATGAAAACAATCAACTCCCAAATAGGTCCTAATGATTATTCAATCCATTTGTATGTAGAAAAATACTCAATAACAACAGAAAACATGACTATTCCTGGGACAATTGAGAACATTTAATAAACAACTCACTTTCCTGCTCTAAACTTCTATGACTGCCACCTTACTGTGGTAACCTCATGATAGTTAGAGGTGTATGAGGTTTAACATCATGAACTCCCCCCAACCTTCCTGTCCTCTTGGATTAAACCATCTCTTGGAATTTAAAATGTTTTCTTGCTCATAACTACCCAACTACCTTTTAGGACCGAACACCTACTTGTTACATTATTTTTGCAACTTTTACAAAATGTTGCACTTGACATCTTTGATAACTTTTTGATCTTGTACTCAAACTCATCAAAAATTATTATGGACATTATTAACACATCAAAATGGACTATAAACGACCCTTTACAACCTTGTTACCCCTTCATGGGTGCTTTTACATCATTTTGACCATTTGACCAATGTAGGTCATGAATGGACTGATGAACTATAACTGATTGAATGTTTGAAGATATTAAGTTGATGATCATGCAAGGCATTAAATCAGTTAATGTATTGTATTTTCATTTATGTCAACTTGATATAATCTGTATGGTCATGGACATACTGCCAAAGACTTCAAAGAACTGATGAATCAAAGGCTATACTATCAGTAATGCATATAAGTCAAGTATTCACAAAGTGATTGTATACATCGACAGCGTGCACACCGACAGATAGAGTAAAAGAGAAAAGTCATATTGTTACCCAACAAGCAACTGCAGAACATTACCGATGAGAAAAGTCACAATATTTTTTGACAAGAAAAACACAGAGTAACCCGATGGACATAGTTCTAGTGTGTCCTAGCAGACGGAGATCCCGATCAAGACAACTGAAGTCACACTGAAAAAATAGTCAGTTATCACCGATGACTAACTGAAGTATTGACCGACAGAATAGAGAGTTCAAATATGACAAAATGCTTAGTTGTCAAGAGATAAAAATAGACTTAATTGATACTTATGATTGTTTTAATCGACAAGATAAAGCCGAGGATAAGTAAAGGATTTAAAGTTGCTTTGTCTAGTTGGCAAGAAGATATCTACGAGATAAAACTGGAGTTTTTATTTAAATCTAATTGGCAAGAATTGTGGATCACGCCAAGATCAAGAAAGCCAAGAAATGGTGAAATCATGTCTATAAAGAGACAACCCAATTCATTATGAATTGTGGGGTGAAGAGAAGTGAAAAGAGAATAGATGCTGAAGAGATTCTGAAGGATAAGAAATTCTTCATTTAGACCTGATCAACAAGCTGAGGACAGAGCTAGATTTTGTAGACACTAACGAACAATGAAACAAAATCACAGAGAAGAACAATGTGGAGCAAAGGTATTGAATTGATTACATTGATCAGAGAGGTAATGCACTTACAATAGATCTGAAAATCTGAAATTCAAGTTGTATGTGTGAACATATCACTTTATTGTTTTAGTTTAACCATTGAAGTATCAAGTCTCTTAACCAAGCATGACTTAAAAGTATTTTTTAATTGAGATACATCGCAAGGAGTATCAAAAAGTTTGATCATAGAAAGTAGCATTAGATATGCTCGATACCGATTGATAGGCCAAGTGAGTGTTTGATCAAGGATGGTAGCATTAGATGCCAGATACTAGGTGACAAACTATCTTTTAAATCCTCTAACAAGGTCACACCTAATAGTGTGTTTGTAACCTTTAACAGGGTTGGCTCTTAACTGAGCTCACTTCAGAAGAGTGAAAATTTGGGGTACTGCTCCTAGTGGTTTTTTCCCTTAATAGGGTTTCCAAGTTAAAATCCATGTGTTATGTGTTTATGTTTCATTACTTTACTATTTTACATTTCACATAAGCTATTCTGGATTGATTAGTATACACCATTTATTTACTGTGTTTCGGTAAATAGAAAGACTGCTTATCGGTAAACATACAGAAGAATGTTTTACAAAGCATTCCAACAAGTAGTAATTTGTTAAAAGTATTTCAAG
This sequence comes from Thuja plicata, assembly GCA_018584345.1. NCBI lineage: Eukaryota > Viridiplantae > Streptophyta > Pinopsida > Cupressales > Cupressaceae > Thuja > Thuja plicata. The sequence goes on from MU226380.1 coordinate 3,345,641, forward strand.
GCATTCATCTTGTAGGAGTGAATATAACTAGAGGCTTAAAAGTGGTAATAAATTTTAAAGGGTTGATTTAAGGATTATTTTTTGAGGCCACTGATTCACCCCCCTCTCAGTTATTACTAAAAATTGGTATCAGAGCTTGTGCGCTTAGAAGGAAGGTTTCAAGACCTAAGCTAAAGATCACAAGATGAACAAACGAGATGTGCCCAAGTTGAACAAAGACAACTTTGCTTCATGGAAAAGCAGAGCAAGACTCCACTTATCAGGTATTGAAAATGATGTTACTCAATACTTAGATACTGAATATCTGTTTCCCACAGGAGCACCTAGAGTTGAAAAAATGAGAGAGAAGCATGAGCACAACTGCATGATGATAGAGCTTGCTTCCTCACTCCCTGATGCTAAATTTGAAGATGTCAAAGCATGCACAACTGCAAAGCAGATGTGGGACAAATTGAAGCTTGTATATGGTGGTGATATAAATGTTCTAAGAGCCAAGGCAAAAAGTCTTAGAGGAAAGTTTGATAATCTCAGAATGAAAGAAGGTGAAAACATCACACAGTACAACACACGAATCAAAGAGGTAGTCAATGCTATCCGAGGAGTTGGAGGTGTAATAGATGAGGATACAGTGGTAAGTAAAATTCTAAGAACCTTGCTACCTACTTATGCTATGAGAGTATCTTCCATGCAAGAAATGAGAGCAGTAGCAAATATAAATGTTACTCTAGATAGTTTGATTGGAAGACTGATTTCATTTGAGATGAATAACTTTGATAATAGTGTCTTACCAAACATAGAGTTTGCATTCAAATCTTCTTTAAGAATAAGTAAATCAAGTCACAAACACACTATGAGAAAATATAGTGATAGTGAAAGTGAAGAAGAAGATCTTGATGAAATTGAAGCACTTATGGTTAGAAGAATGCAGAGAGGCAAAGGTAAATACAAAGGTAAATTACCACTTGTGTGTTTTAATTATAAAGAGATTGGACACTTTGATGCAAGATGTCCTAACAGAAGAAAAGATGACAGAAGTAATGACAGGTCATTTTAAAAGAAGTATGACAAGGTGATTACAGAAGCAACCAAAAATCAGAGAGAAGAGATACCCAAGACTACAAGGACAAAGAAAAGAAGGCCGGTTACCTAGCTAAATGCAAAGATGAAGATAGAGACATCGAATTTGATGAAGACATCGAGATGGTGTTTGTGGTAGTAAAAGATGATTCAGATGATGATGAAGATAGTTATGTAGAAACTGCACTCATATCTAAAGTTAGTAAAAATGATGTCTAGATAAGAGATAGTGGTTGCACTCACCATATGACTGGTGACAAGCAAAAGTTTGAGAATTTTGAATACAATAATGGTGGATCAGTAAGAATGGGTAATAATACACCTTGTCTAGTTGAAGGTAGAGGAACAATAATGTTGAAAAACCTGATAAAATGTGAAAATGCTTACTAGGTGAAAGGATTGAATTATAATATTTTGAGCGTTTCTCAGTTGAATGATTTAGGTCACAGAGTAGCATTTGAAAATAAGAAGGCAAAGATCTTCAATGAATCAGGAAATCTAATTGGTACTGGTGAGCAGACAAAAGGTAACATATTCTATTTGAATGATATTGACACCACTTGCTTAATGGCTAGAAACGAAGACATATGGTTGTGGCACAAAAGATTGTGTCATGTGAACTTTGACACCATGATAAAGATAAGAAAAAAGAGAAATGTAAGAGGCTTACCGATGATGACCAAGCCTGACAACAACATGTGCAAAAATTGTCAAAAAGGTAAGATGAAAAATTCTAGTTTCAAAATAAAAACCCATACATCTAATTCCATTCTAGAATTAGTCCATACTGATTTATGTGGACTTATGAGGACAAAGAGTTATTATGGTGATAGATATTTTATTCTCTTTGTTGATGATTACTCTTGAATTATGACAGTAATATTTCTAAAAGATAAATCAGAAGCATTCAAGATGTTTAAATGGAACAAAGAAATGGTAGAGAAACAAAGTGGTAAAAAATTGAAATGCTTAAGATCAGATAGAGGAGGGGAATTTATTTCAGATGAATTCACTAACTTTTGTAATGAGAATGGAATCAAAAGACAAGTCTCTGCACCAAGAACACCACAACAAAATGGAATTGCTGAAAGAAGGAATGAATCCATAGTTGATTGTGCAAGGACAATGATGATAGAGAAAGGCATCACCCAAATCTTCTGGAGGGAAGCTGTCAGTACTGCTGTTTACACATTGAACATAGTACAATTGAAGAAAGACACCAAGAAGACACCTTATGAGCTATGGTATGGTTACACACCCAATGTAAGTTACTTCAAAAATTTTGGTAGTCAATGTTATATCTTAAAAGATGATAGAAATGGAAAACTTGACTCTAAGAGTGATGAAGGAATCTTTCTAGGGTATTCCACCAAGAGAAAGGCTTATAAATGTCTCAATAAAGCCTCTAAAAAAATTGTTGAAAGTGCAAATGTAAAGATAGATGAATTTGCAAAAAAGAATGAAAAGGAAAGCATAAAAGAACTAGAGGACTGCAACAGGTTTGTTTACAATGAAGAACCTAACACTCTAAGCGACCAATAATGTAGAGCTCCCGAGCAACAGATCATTGCACCTGAGCATTAGGCTGCAAATACCAACAATCAGGATATTGCTCAAGATGATGTAGCAAGTGATCGAGATTAGAATGAAGGAAAAAATGATGATCAAGATGATAGACAAAGATCTGAACCTGTACTTTCCAGATATGTTAGAAGGAACCATCAACAAAACCATATCATTGGAGATAAGAAGGCTGGTATGAGAACCAGGAGTAAGTCTCTAAATACAAGAAGTCTAATTTGTGATTATGAGCCAAAATCTGTCAATGCTACACTTGATAATAATGAATGGATTAGTGCTATGAATGAGGAGATTGAGCAGATTGAGAAAAAAGACATGGAAAATTGTACTGAGACCAGATGACAAGAATGTCATCGGTACAAAATGGATGTTCAGGAATAAACTGAATGAGAATGGAGAAGTCACCAGAAACAAAGCGAGACTAGTATGCAAGGGGTATGCACAAGAAGAAGGGATTGACTATGGAGAGACCTTTGCACCCGTTGCTAGGCTAGAAGGAGTAAGAATATTACTTTCTTATGCTGCATATAAAGGATTCATGATATATCAAATGGATGTCAAGTCTGCATTCCTAAATGGAATACATGAAGAAGAGGTATACATTGAACAACCAGAAGGGTTTGTTGGTCCAGACAAAAAGGACATGGTATGTAGACTAAAAAAAGCCTTATATGGATTGAAACAAGAACCCCGACTTTGATATGAAAGACTTCATTCCTATCTTATAAGTATTGGATTTGTAAGGACTAGTGAAAACAATAATATTTATTTGAAGGAAGATACTAATGCTAACATTTTGATTGCTGAGATATTTGTTGATGACATCA